>PDNC01000020.1:0-258442 GCA_002572885.1 Blastomyces parvus
CCCCCCCCCGGATAATTTTATCTTCTCAGCATAAAAGCTTTGGCGAGGCTAATGTGTATTTCTTCATCTTCCTCTTCTTCTTTTTCTATTTTCCTTGTCTTTCTCCGAGGTAAAAGGTGGACCCATCTTGCTATGTGTTAGCGTGTAAAAGCCGTTAAAAAAATCCGCCCGATACTCGTCCCCCTAGTTCTTTAGCTATTGATGTGGAAGAACAAGGAGGAGAAAGAAGAAGTCAAAAAAATAAAAACCATGTAAATAAATAATAGCGTGAATAATGGAAGGGAAAGGAAAGAAAAGATGTCCCTTAATCCATCCACTTGCGGGGGAGATGTATATATATTTATATCAACGATAAAATATTTATAAGGGTTAAATAATCTCTAAAGCATGGAGGGGGGAAACGGGTTGAGATGGAATAAACTCCCCGAATTCCTCGTGCGGGCGTTTCATCTGCTTTAAGTAGTTATTAAAAGGCCACAGTCAGTCAGCCTTGACGTTCATGGAACCCGGATAGGGAGAAAGAAAGGGAGATTCGATGCAGTGTAACTCAGGCTTGGGCGATCGATGATCAGCAACCCTCAAGAACCATGGACATGAACCTTCATCTTGGGAGAGTGTTTTAGGATCGACGCAGTTGGCTGGGTTTAGTAGGATCCTTAGAACTAAGTGTATATAGGGGGGGTTTTTTGGAGAGCTTCTATCTTCGTATGTATAGATGTATTCAAGCCGTTATTATTTACCGTAACAGACACATGTCGCATTTTTACTGTACTGTATAAGGCCCAGTCTTTCTATTATAGTATACAAACAGCCTCTCGTCCTCTATATCATACTGTACATCACACAGCACATCTCACTTATCCATAAACACCCCCCGCCGAACAACCACCACCCTAGCCCCTCCACCACCATCACCATCGTCATCGTCACAATCTTCCCCTGCCCCAGACCCCAGACCAAAACCATAGCTATGACACCCCCAAACCTCCACACTCGCCCGCTCAGCATCCTCCAACCCGCCCAAAAGCCTCCTAGCCATTTCCGAAACCCTCCCTGCCTGCCCCTTATCCCCACACTCAAGAACAACAAGATCAGCACCCACCCGCGATAGACCCATGGAGAGGATAGTTGGGTAGAAGATGTCTTCTGGCCGACTGGCGGCTGCTATGTCATTGACGTTTATCACCTGCCCTTGTTCGGATGTCGTGTGAGTAGAGGGTACAGCACCAGCAACAGCAACAGCGGCGGTATTACTATTGCAACCAGTGGTTCGCGATGGAACAGTATCGCCGACGTATTCCGCCGTGTCCGTGTCTGTTTTCCTTCTGTGATGATGGACGATGGTGGCCAGAGGAGGCGGCACGAGGGCGAGTTTCGGCTCGAACTTGCGCACGCTGCGGGCTGTGGTGCCGTTTGTGAATTGAGCGGAGGAGATGTAGGGCGGGTTGGAGAGGAGGATTGTTACTGTCCTCGTATCTAGTTCTGGCGATGTGGATTTGGGCGTTGAAATGTCGTTGCTGCTGCTACTGCCGCTGCTGAAACTACTTCCGGCAGCGGTGGTGAAATGGGCAAGGTTCCCCCCTTGCCATACCCCATTTGATGCTGCATGCATATTATCGCCTGCCCCAAGCTCGGAAAGTACATCGCCTCTCACAAACGATACCTCTTCCCTTGCTCTTTCATCTAACCTTCCAAGACCGATATTATGCGTGACATTCTCTCGCGCTAAGCTCAGGGCGCGGGGACTGATGTCCACGCCGCATATTTGTAGTTTTGGGAATACGGGACTGAGTAGGGAGTGGAGGAGGAGGGGAATGCAGCCGGTGCCTGTGCAGAGGTCAAGGATGCGGAGGTTTGGTAGGTTTTTATATCTATCGTGCTGGTGCTGGTGCTCGTGCTCGCGTTTATGCTTTCGTCTGGCGGGCGCAAATTTGGAGATGAGCAGGTTGGCAACGCGGGTTGTGTAGGCTTCTGTTTCTGGCCTTTGATAATTAGCATGCATAAAAATTGAATAGCTAGCCAGAGGAAGAAATATATATATACATATATATATATATAAAACAAGAAAACACCAACCTCGGAATCAACACTCCCCTCCGACAGAGTATTTCCAACTCGCCAAACGGCTGGTCACCCAGGATATACTGCAACGGCACACCCCGCGCACGCTGCTGCACCATTTCCTGCAGCCTCAACTTCGAGCTCGCGCTATTGTCCTCATTGTGACGCATCCCTTGAGCCATTGGCCTGTCATCCGCCTTCCTAGAATGCCAGTCCCCATTGTTACTCCGCCGACTCTCAGCACAGGCATACTCGCTCAGCCATCTCAGCTCGTTCTGGGCAGATGGTAGGTCTCGACATTCGCGGAGGAGGAGGGGGAGGAGGGGGTTTATTGAGTATGCGTGGCGGAGGAGGGAGGGGGATAGACGGGGCATTTATTATATACCTGGAGAGAGTGTCGTATTCAAAGATATCCAAATATATAGCATCTGGAGCGGTTTATACTCGGATGTTTAGTGTCTGCCGCTATAGTTCCAAAGTCGGCAGTTTGCCTCCAACCAGCGTCGGTGGTCCAATGGTTAAGATTCGACATTCCCATGATCACTGCGGAATACATCGATAGTGTCAGCTTCTGACTATGTCGAGACCCGGGTTCGATTCCCGGCCGACGCATGCTTTTTTGCTTGTTCCTTATTTTTTCTACTTTTTCTTTCCTTCTCTTTTGTTTATTTATTTCATCTATTTTTTATACATTAACACTTAATCGAGGTCGTGGGAAATTTTAAATGATAGTCCGTACCGTGGCAGGCGTGAAAGTGGGAATGACGGAAACATATAAACTGAACTACGCTGAACTCCGGTACAAGGGATATCTCGCCCACTTGGGTATGTAAATTAAGTATATTAGGTTACTCAACAGTATTATAATAATTGTGCTAGTTATTTCATCCACTGTCCATCCTGCAATCGTCTACGATGCGCAATCGAAATGTATTAAAAATGTCTATCCCGAACAGAGCCAGTGTTCTAACAAAAACAAATGCAAGGCCCTATTGTGTTACCAATGCCGAAAGAAACCTCATAATATATATATTAAAGAACAGGGGAAATAAAATCAGAATAACCTTCACGACCGTCCCCATCTCTTCCAAAACTTCCACCACCCCCTTTCCCCCTTGAACAGGCTCTTCCCATCCCTCTGCCGAATCCGCCAAAAATATACTGGAACACCTGCCACGTTAAACCCAAGAACAAGCAGTGTTTGCAACGGCTCCGCAAACACTGCCCTACTCAGCAAAAACAAACTAACGCAACAGAACACAATTGGCGTCGTAATCCACGTCTTATAGGGCCGTTCCAAATACGGCTCCCGGATCCGCAGCACAATCAGCCCGAGCACCGTCAGGAAATAAAACGTGTACCCTGCCACGCCGTAGAAAGTGACCAGCGTCCCGAACTCGCCGACGGAGATGTAGATGGCGGTCAACGTGAAGTTGAACAGCATGGCGTAGATGGGCGTGTACCCGATGCCGATGTCGTCACCAAAGACTCGGATGAGGGCCTTGTGGAACCAGGAGCGGTGGCGGAGCCGTGACCCTGCCGAATTGGCGGCGGAGCCCGCTATGCCGAGTTTTCCGAAGATGGAGGGCAGGTAACCCTCGCGCCCTGCGGCGTAGATGAGTCTGCCGGAGGTAAACGCGGTGGCGTTTAAGGCGCCGAAGCAGCTGGCGGAGACGACGAGGGCGAGCACGAGGGCGCCGATGGGGCCAAAGACCTTCCCGCCGAATTGGACGGCGACGGTGTTGGTTGCGTTGATAGTTGAAGAGGGCAGGACGAAGAAGTAGGAGATATTTGCAAGCATGTAGCATAGGATGACGGCGGGCATTGCGGTGTGGATTGCACGGGGGAGATCGCGGCTGGGATTTTTGAATTCTCCCGTAACGTAGTTTGTCTGTTTGCTCATGGGTTAGTTAGTGTATCCACAAGATAAATCGGGCAATTGGGGACAAATATCAAAGAAGAAAAAAGGACATACGTTATCCCAACCGTCAAACGCCCACAAACCCGCATATAATGCTACCGCCCAGCTTGAGACATCGGTGCTGGTCCCCTCAAACCAGCTTGTGGTCCGCCATTTCCGATCCGGTTCGCCATTATATGAAAGCCCCGTGGTGGCAACAACAATTCCAATGATAGTAACTCCAAGTAAGGCCAAAAACTTGAAAAACATAAACATGTCCCCAATGCGTGTACCCAGGCGCGTGGATAAGCAGTTTAGGGCGGTTACAATAGCAAGACCCAGAATGGCCACCCCCTTATTAACCCAAGGGCTAACCGTTTCGACATCCGCCCCGACAATCGCCCGCACTACGTACTCGCCAAATATAATAGAGATGATGGCCGCGGAGCCTGGCTTTAGCACAAATACCGCAGACCACGTAAATAAGAATCCCATTAGCTCCCCAAATATCTTAGCCAGGTACACCTGCGCACCGCCATTCAGGGGTATCGCACCCCCTAGTTCGGCATAACTCGCGCCGCCGGTCCAGGCCAGAAGGCCTGCAATGGCCCAGACAATCAGCGAGGCACCAGGGGAACCCGCGTTCGAATTGACCTGACCGGGAGACGAGAAGATGCCCGATCCGATCACCAAACCGATAATCAACGACAGGCCGTTCAAATACGTCAGCGTCTTGTGTCTTTCGAGTGAGCCGTCGATAACACCGTTGTGGCGGTCTAACGAGAGGACTGAGGGCGCACCGAGCGGGGCATAGCCGCCCACGGTCTGTGAGAGGGGAAAAAGGTTACTGCCAAAGTCGAAGGCAGAGGAGACGGAGTAGGATCGTGTGTGTCGTGAGCGTGCAGTGTCGTAGAGGTGGTCTGAGAAGGGGTCCTGGTTCTCGAGGGAGGCCTTGCGGGAGGAGGATATGCCGGAGGGTGAGGAGGATCGGGAGCCGTCGTGTCCGTCTTCGTCGCCAGTATGCGTTCCGCCGGAGGAGGAGGCGAGAGAGGCTAGCTCAAGGGAATCTCTGGACGGGTCGCCGGCAGGCCATCTTGATTCCCTATGGGCAACGGTCATGCTTCGGAGGATAGTGCGGTGTGTGCGTGTGTGTTGTTTGTTATTAGAGGGGGGAAGGGCTTTTGTATGGGCGCCTAGGAAGAGGTCACGTTCAGTGTCGTCGCCATTCCAGAAGAGAAGACTGGTTCTAGTTGGATGCTTTTGAGCGGATTCTACATTGGGTATCAAATCGTAAAGTCGTAGACGGAGGAATGTATTTGAGCTGGTGTTGTTTCGTCGTTGTTGTTGCAGCTGTTATTGCTGTCTGCGACGGTTGACGTTGTTGAGGCTGAACAATTGAATTTTGGCCGCATCAATAACAGAAAAGGAGCAGATTCAGGAGGACATAGAGATACCTTGCCGCTAGCGCATTTTTGTAGGGAGATCGCTGTACTCTTTGGTACCATCCTGGTCACAGCGCCAACCAAGCTATTTGCGGGAAACCGAAAAAAGAAAAGATATTGAAACAATAACCAAAACCAATCACTTTTTCTATTTAAACATCTCTCACTCACTTCCTGGTCTGGTGTATTCCCCTGCCCCGGGCCTTCCTCCGTTCTTTTCCAGCCAAAAAGAGGTTTATAGATGTCCCTCCTTCAGCCCGCGAAGCGTCTCCGCCTTTCTTCCCTCGCATCTCCCGCTCCCCATTGTCGCCGAAATGTTTCCGCTGCCTCCGCTGCCTCCACGAATCCCTCCCCCCCAAAACAACGAACATGGCTCCGGGTTACAATAGTCACAATCGCTGCCGCTGCCATTGGCGCCTACGTTCGATACGAAAAGGACTCGTCCACCGCAACCTTGAACCCATACACTTTCACACAATATGAGCTGGTCTCTAAAACGCCCGTTTCCTCAACCAGCAGCATATTCACCCTGCGCCCAGTGAAACCAGGGGATAATGATGCGGTGTACAAGGATGCCTGGCAGAGGGGTCTATGGAGTGTCCAGTTCAAGCAGCCACAGCTACAGATTGGACGGGACTACACGCCGCTGCCTCCTATTCCTGCGGCCCGGGTACAGGGGGCGGGTGGGGAGAAGAAAGAAGGTGGCGGATCAGGAGGAGGAGGAGGGACAGATGATAGCGCCTTGCAGTTTTTGATCCGGAAAGATCCCTACGGAGAAGTATCTGGATACTTGCACAATCTGCCGACGGGCGCAACGCTGGATATCCGCGGCCCACAGTTGGATTACATATTGCCTGCTGATGTGGAGGAGATCCTGTTTATTGCTGGCGGGACGGGGATTGCGCCGGGCCTTCAGGCTGCACATGCGCTGTTTAGAAATAATAACAAACGACCGGACTTGAAGAAGACAAAAATGCATATATTGTGGGCTAATCGGCGGCGGGAGGATTGTCTGGGAGGTGTAAATGACAGTCCTTCCGGGCAGTCAAGAGCCGGTTCACTTCCTTGGTGGAAACGTGTTTTCAGCACGAACAAAGATGTGCCTGGAACGGAGCACGTTCCGCAGACCGCAATTGCGAGCAACCCTACGGTCAGATACCTTGAAGAGTTGAAGGCTCAGTATCCAGGCATGCTTACGGTTGATTACTTTGTGGATGAAGAAGGGACTTTGATCGGAAGAAATTCAATATTGAATTTTACGAACGCGGAAGGGACCAATGAGATACAGAAGAGGAGCGCCGGTGGTGCGAGGAAGTTGATTCTTATATCTGGGCCTGATGGGTTCATCAGTTATCTGGCTGGGCCTAAGCTGTGGAGTGGAGGAAAAGAGATCCAGGGTCCGCTCCAGGGCCTCATACGCCAGCTAGACTTGAAGGATTGGTCGGTCTGGAAGCTTTAAGAAGATCGGTGACCGAGAAATTTCAATTCCTGTGATAAATCATTCCTTCTTCTCCTGTTTTTATTATCTTGGTATATGTCGGTATATTGCATAGCCTTGGAGTCTGGTTGAATATATCTCCAGTGCACGGTATTCCTTTACCTTCTCGTTCTCTTTCTGTTCATTCCCCCTTAAGACCTAACCATGTCTTGTTCTCATGTTGAAACATAATCATCTCATGTTTAAAAAGGGAGAAAGGAGCGAGGGGAGGGGGTGCATTAAGAACCATTACAGTCAGCTTACTCCCGCCCATTCGCAAAATCCTCCAGATAAGCCACCAATTTCTCCACATTCTCCAATGGTACGGCATTGTAATTGCTGATCCGGATACCACCTACGCTGCGGTGGCCCTTTAGGCCCTGAAGTAACCTCTTCTCCGCCCCAGCCAGGAACGCCTTCTCCTTCTCCGCATCCCCGCCATAGACACGGAAGCAAAGATTCATCCTGCTCCGTACGCTCTTATGTGGCACGACGCCGTAAACCTGCGGATATTTATCCAACACAGCGTATAACAGCTCCGCCTTGCGGTTCGCAAGCGCTTCCTGTCCGCTGACCCTCTGATCTCCGTAAATCTCCACCAGCTTGGCCATGACCTCGCCGGCGATCCAGAGGTTGAATATGGGCAAGGTGTTGTAGAGAGAGTTGTTTTTGGCGATAGTGGCGTAATCGAACATGATGGGGCCGGGGAAGCCGCCAATTTCTAGTTTGCGAAGTAGCTCTGGGGATGGTGTTGCTGTATGAGGTGGTAGAAGCGATTTCCGGATGATGACCACGGTGATTCCAGCGACGCCAACATTCTTTTGTGCTCCGGCCTGTGAATAATAAGATTAGTGAAAAGATACTCGAAAAAACATAGCAAGTTATTGTAACTGGCCTGCCTAAAACTTACAAAAATAGCCGCATACTTCCGCACATCAACCTTCCTGCTCAAGAAGTTCGAACTCATATCCGCGACAACCAACCGCTCATCCTCCTCAGTAACAGATCCCTCGGGCGCCTCCAAACACGCCGGAAAGCCCTGAAACTCCACCCCGTCCACCGTCTCGTTATCGCAATAATATATAAAGGCCGGCGCACCACTGCCGCCCTCCTGTCTCGTCTTCGTAAGCTTCCACTCCTTCTCATCTGGAATCGTCCTAAATTTCCCCCCGTTCCCCTCCCGCGCATCACACGCAGCATTCACAAACTGCTTCCCACATAACCTCTGCGCCTCCTGCATCGCCTTCAGCGACCACGAGCCCGTCACCAGGTAATCCATCTTCAGCTCCTCGCGCACCACCTGCTTCAGCTTCGCCTCCACGACCTCTTCCCCCTGGCCCAATCTCTGAGCCTCGGCCGCAAGAGCCCGCCTTCTCCGCTCAACCCACGCGCCGACCATATTGTACACGACGGCGCTGAACTCCCCCGTCCCGCCACCCTGCATGAAGAGGATCTCATAGTCGTCTGCGGGGATATCCAGCAGCGTTATCAGGCTTGCCTTGGTGTCTGCGAGGATTTGGTTGGCGACGGGGGAGCGGTGGGAGATCTCTGCTAGGCCTAGGCCGCAGTCATTGTAGTTTATTAGGGCTGCAGCGGCGGATTCGATGACGGTGGTTGGGAGCGGCGCGGGGCCTGCGCCGAAGTAGGAGACGGAGGAGCGGTTGGGCATTTTTCTATTTTATTTTTAGTTCTCAATTATTCAATTTCCCTTTTTCTGGTTTTGCCTGATGTTGTATGGTTTATTTCAATAGTTTAGCTGTTGGATGATGAAGATTTAGGAGGTGGGTGGGGTGCGTAGGGATATATCAAAGGTTGACACTTTAGATGAAAATGTGATGGTGGGGCAGTTCCAGCAGTATACAATGCGGGACGGCCTACAATTGACCAATTGGCTGGGAATTGAACCTGGGGCAAATGCTTAGAAGAATCTATGTGAACATGAAATACATTTGAGATCATTGAGACAGATACTCTGTTTATAAGTAACTCACCATTGAATTCTGAGTCATACAATTAAATTTTACTTCTGCTTCATACTGGGGCGGGTGGTTTTGGATAGCTATGACAAATGGTTCAGAATATGACTGCTGCAATTTATTTACGAAATAATCTACAGATTGTATTCCCACGGCCAATTAGAATATTTACAAGTTTAAATCTGCAGCGAAGTAGCCAATCCTATAGCAAGTAATAGCTGTTAGTATGGATGAGAATAAATTTTGAGAGCTCTGGTGTTAGCGCCGAAGCGGTACAATGAGCACGTCATCCTGACAGATAGGAAAGATAGAATGAAGGTGGCATTGCAACAGGAATTTGCTGTGTATCAAGAACAGCAGCAATTGATACTATGGGATCTTTATCCATTGTTAAATAGAAATAATATAATATTAATTGAACGAAAGAAACAGAAAAACAAAAGTTAATGTTGATATTGTTCAATTACTTCCATTTCACGTGATGAACAATTCCGCCGGATCAACGTTTATGCGAATTAAATCACATGATCTCCGCCCTCCGAAGTCGGAAGAAATCTTGGCGTTACTTGGCATATTTGTCTGTCCTGCAAACTCTGTTACATAATTAATCCCTTCCTTTTCATTGGCTGCGGGCAAAAATAAATCCTCAAATATCTCGCGGACAAGAGAAGAGTCATTGTGCAAGGCAATATCTACTCTCCCGGATACAGCACAGGAGCAGTGAGGTGTATTAGACTACCCGCTGCCATCATGATTGTAAGTTACTAGTTCATCTCCTTAATGGCGTATTAATTGCCTTTTGCTAATCAACTTCCTACAGACCCGATCTTTGGCCGCGGCATACAGGCCTCGACTGCTCCCCCGACGCCCATTCTCAGTCCCCTCGTGCTACCGTCCATTCTCCGCCTCAAGATGGACTTTCTCTCCAGACGTCTTCCACGCCCAGCGTGAGGACCCCTCCGCCTCCACCATCCTCTCCTCTCTTGAATCCGTGACCGGCCCCGTACCCCAGACCCTCGTCGAGAAAATCGTCCAGAAGTATTCCGTCGGCCTAGCTCCGGGCAAATATGTGCGGTCCGGCGACTATGTCACCATCTCCCCCTACAAATGCATGACCCATGACAACTCATGGCCCGTCGCGCTCAAGTTCATGTCCATCGGCGCCTCCAAGCTGCAGGATCCTAAGCAGATCGTCATGACGCTGGACCATGACGTGCAGAATAAGTCGGAGAAGAATTTGCTCAAGTATCACCAGATTGAACAGTTTGCCAAGACTCATGAGGTGGACTTTTATCCTGCGGGGCGTGGTATTGGCCATCAGATCATGGTCGAAGAAGGGTACGCTTGGCCGGGTACTCTAGTGGTGGCATCGGATAGCCACTCCAACATGTACGGAGGCGTGGGCTGTCTGGGTACCCCCGTGGTACGGACAGATGCTGCTAGTATCTGGGCCACAGGGAAGACATGGTGGCAGATCCCTCCAGTCGCAAAGGTTAACTTTATAGGTGTCTTGCCCAAGGGTGTCACCGGCAAGGATGTGATTGTCGCGCTCTGTGGCCTGTTCGACAAGGACGATGTCCTCAATCACGCTATTGAATTCACAGGATCGGAAAAAACCATGAGAAGCTTAGCAGTCGATGACAGACTTACCATTGCGAACATGACTACAGAATGGGGCGCTCTCGCTGGCATCTTCCCCGTCGACAATATCTTGAAAGGCTGGTTGAGATCCAAAGCGACAGCCGCAGCTATGTGGGGTGGATCTGAGAACGGTCTCCCAAGCTCGGCAAATACACGCTTCACGCATTCCCTCCTGGATAAAATGTTCGAACGGCCCCTTGCCGCAGATAAGGGTGCCCAGTACGCCAAGGAGCTCTACCTAGATCTATCTACCCTTGCACCCTACGTCTCTGGCCCTAATTCCGTGAAGGTGGCTACGCCCTTGAATGAGCTAGAAGGACAGGATATCAAGGTTAACAAAGCATATCTCGTCTCCTGCACAAACTCCAGAGCATCTGACCTGGCCGCTGCGGCAAAGGTCTTTAGAGAGGCTGCGGAGAAAAACGACGGGAAAATTCCAAAGCTAGCAGATGGCGTCAAATTCTACATCGCTGCCGCCTCTATCCCCGAACAGAACGTTGCAGAAGAAGCTGGTGACTGGCAAGTCCTGGTCGAAGCTGGAGCCCAACCACTACCTGCCGGTTGCGGACCATGCATTGGCCTAGGAACTGGTCTTCTGGAACCGGGCGAAGTGGGAATTAGTGCAACAAATCGCAATTTCAAGGGTCGCATGGGCAGCACCGAGGCAAAGGCGTACCTTGCTAGCCCCGAGGTCGTCGCCGCCAGCGCGCTGAGCGGCAAAATTAGCGGACCAGGCTGGTACGAGAAGCCGGAGGGATGGACTGGCGTTATCCGTGGCGAGGGTGATGGCATCAAGGAGGAGAATAGGATGCTCACAGCCGACGAAGCCATTGCCAAAGTCATTGGCCAGCTTGATAACATGGTTCAAGACGCCGAGAAGATCTTCGGTGACGAAGCCGCATCATCCTCAGCCTCGACATCTCCACAAGAAAGCGTGTCCCAACAACAACAATCCCAACCCCAACAAGAGTCAGAAACCGACTCCGCCGCCCTCACCGAACTCTTCCCAGGCTTCCCCGAACGCGTTTCCGGAGAAATCGTCTTCTGCGACGCCGACAACATAAACACCGACGGCATCTACCCGGGCAAATACACCTACCAAGACAACATTTCTACCGCCCAGATGGCCGAAGTGTGCATGTCCAACTACGACGCCGCCTTCTCCAAGCTCGCGCGCGAAGGCGACATCCTCGTCACAGGCTTCAACTTCGGCTGCGGCAGCTCACGCGAGCAAGCCGCTACGGCCATCCTTGCCAAGCGCATCCCGCTCGTTGTCGCGGGCAGCTTCGGCAATATCTTCTCGCGCAACAGTATCAACAACGCGCTGATGGGGCTGGAGGTGCCAAGGTTGGTTGAGCGGCTGAGGGAGTCGTTTGGCAATGCTGGTGCTGAGGATGGGAGGAAGGCGCTCACGCGAAGGACCGGGTGGACGTTGACGTGGGATGTCAGGAGGAGCCGGATTGAGGTGCAAGAGGGTGAGGGGAGTGCGAAGTGGACACATAAGGTCGGTGAGTTGCCGCCGAATGTGCAGGAGATTATTGCGCGAGGCGGACTGGAGAAGTGGGTTAAGAATGCGATTGCAGAATCGTAGAGATGTATATTGTGGTTTATATGCAGATGCATTGCGGTGCAATTTTCTTTTGGCTTTCTTTTGGCTTTTTTTTCGCTTCATTTTCCTATTCCTTTCCTCTTGGTTTTTCCTCTGTGAAATGTCATTTAAGATACCTTTGGCTTTTTCTTTTTTCCTTCCCTTGCCCAATTTCTCTGATTTCTATAGATCGCTGTGGTTGCTGCATCGTATTTCGCCGAAGTCCTATGCCTTCTTTTGTTTCCCCCTAGGATTTGTTATATAGATTGGGTGCTACAGAGGGAAAAACGGACGTGCATTGCTTATCCTGTTTCATTACCCCTTTTAGCCGGCGGGACTTTTGGATTTTCATTTGACTTCAACTATGAGCTCAAAAGTTTATAGATTTAAAGGGATTGTCTTGTTATCACGTTAGTCATTATCACTTCCTCGGCTTCGTGACTCCCTAGTTGAATGACCATAAACAAGACAATGTACCGAAAAGAGCACTGATCTTGAGCTGCCTACCTGTACGTATTGTACATGTCCATACCTTGATAGCCCTAGTAAGTGGTAGCTTTTGGGAAACATTCCGGCGAGACGGGAATAGGTACTTGTCATTAGTAAGCCGACTTAGGAAGGAAAGTTTGCCCTAATTTGCGTCTCCCCCTGAATTCGTCGCAAGAAGCAGCACAACCACGCGGTTTTGTGATACAAAGCCCAAGATATGAACGTGTGAAACGCAGGCTTTATTACGCTTTCTGTGTACCTGGTGGGGGTTGCACTACTTCGGAGTTGATTCCTTTGAGGTATTCTCGTCACAGCAAACCAATTATGAACGTCAGGATGGCAGTGTCTCAAAAGCCGTCTCTCAATGGCGGCGACTGGAATGCGCATTACTCAAAGTGAAAGCTATGTACAGATTTATTTATATTTCCGGCCGAGTTTCAGTATCCAGTTCATCCAATCGTAAACTACCGAGTTGACAAAACAAAAATGGATTAGGGGAATCAAGAAAATATCAAAACAGAGCACCAAAGGGAACCCGGAAAAGGAGATTTGATTGATCAAAATCAACAAATTCCCCAGAGCTTCGGTATAAAACGCCGCGAAATACGCATCAGACGTCAAAGTAAAGGAAATCGAAAAATGAAATCAAAACCCGCCCCACCACTTAATTCTGCTCGCCGGCAGATCTTAAACTGTCGCCTTAACTATTGCCCCGCATTCGGATTCGGAGACACAGAGGGAGGCGGATGATAAGGACCGGCATCCAGCTCGACAATGTTGCCCGGTCCCTCGCCGCTCATTTCATGCGGTGCGTTTCCTGGAATACCCGCAGGCTGATTATGCGACTCCATCACTCCATTAAGATTCCCACCACCTTGCTTATCCCAGCCCCACGGCGGCGGAGGAGAAGAGGAAGGAAACCCAGCGCTTAGATGCCTGTTATCTGTACTGATATAACTCATATGACCTGGATGCGAGCTCACAGCGGTTCCTCCCATTTCACTTGCGGGAGCGCCACCGGCCTCGCTCTTTGCGCCCGACGACCAACCCCCAATCCCACCCCCACCAGACGATAACGCCCATCGCCGTGTGCGGTCGACGCTGGTGCCGTCTTCAGACTGTCGCCATTTGCGGTAGATTTCCAGACGGCCTAGGAGGAAGAAGAGGGCGCCAAGGATGGCGACCCCGACCACGGCCCCGACGACGATGCCGGCAATGGCGCCACCGCTCAGGCCGTGGCGGGAGGAACCACCTGGGGGTGAGGTTGGGGCGGAACCTGGTGGACCTGATTCTCCTCCTTCAGGTGGTGGGTGTTCACCTGGTTCCAGCTGGAAGGGTGCCTGCATGGCTTTGTTGTGCTGGTGTTCCCAGGACATAGTTTCATTCTATTCGGGCGATGATGGGTGGCCATGGCCAAGGGTCGTGTTTGTCAGTTAAATGCGAGCTGGCAATTGAAAGTCCATTTCTTCTCAAAGCAGAGAACGGGGGTTCTACATACCGGGTTGATCGCACCAACCATTCCGTTCTTTGTGCATGAACCGATGGCCGTACAATAGAAGAAAGTCGGCTGGAGAATGCTGTTAGCGAGGCATGGTACCTTTCATCTATTTGCTCATTCGGGCAGAGAATTGAGATAAAAGACGACGGAAGAGATATATACCTCCGCAGTATCGACTGTCCAGGTCCATATTTCGGGCTAAGAGAAGGAAACAAAGTTAATTATGGCTGGCCACGAAGGGTAGAGGAAGCGATGGAAAGATAAATGAAAAAGTAAGTACAGAGCAAAACTTACTTTTGAATAGCTCGTTAACTTGTAATGCCCTGAAAAGAATACATTATCGGTTGCCGGCACACATGGGGCGTCAAAATCCGCCCTCACCACCGAATGGTTGGTCGGATAGAACTCGAACACGATTTCATCGCCTACGTTTGCCTCAATGCTTCGAGGCTCGTATGCGTGTGGGCTCTGCTTTGGCGCAACTGAGATAGTATGGGTTGCTGGGGGTGTCTTTGCTGATGAGGATTCTGATTCTGTCTCGGTCGGTGCGATTGGGGGGGCCAAGTCGGCGGTTTTAGTCGGTGATGCGCTCATGATGGTCGGTATTTTATTATTCCTGACCTTTTTGGGGGTTCTGATCGATATATATCGAATGGGTGCGGCAACGATGGTAAAACCTAGATGCAGTGAATAACGATTTTGCACGCAAATCAACCAGACACAACCACAAAGTCACCAGTAACGTAGAAAAAAAGAGGAAAAGCAACAACGGGGGAGGAAATAACGAAGAAGGCTGGGACGAAAATAGTAACAGGGAAGAAAGCAGAGAGGGGTTGCACGGCTGAGTCTGACTGTTGGTGATTTGTTGAGGTCTATTGGATGCGGCGTCGGCTCTGCGCTGGATTGGGCTTGATCCTCCCATTATTTGCACCAGATATTAATGTAGTGCATTATTGTCCCTGGCTTCTTCGCCGGGCTCTATTCCATTTCTGATCATTATTCTTGTTTTCCAAAATCATAACCCAGAGCCGGCAGTGACTCCAGCTGCACCATCCTAGAGTAACATTTTGCTTCTGGAGTCAGTTCGAAGCATTTTACTCCGTACTTTTGCTCCCAACTCCACCCAGTGGCTGGCCAGTCAGCGGAGAGGGTGGGCGGTGAAAAACGGGTTTCCTTCGTTCGAGAGTGTAGTAGAAATCTCCGTCGCCGCTTGCATGTGGGATAACCGAAAAATCACTCCTCAAAGGACCCTGTTCATTTTAAAAGGGTGGGGAATATTTTTTTCTCACTCATCACCCATCGATGGCATTTCCTCTTCAAAGCCAACATAGAGTGATTTGATCGATTGGTTGATTGATCAACATCGGTTGCTTCGAAATCTGCACCTCCGTCGTCCGTTGTGTGTGTTTGTACACGTTGAACAACCAACAACCCGTAGCTGTCACAGCGTCTATTGGGCCGATGAACAACGGCACCGGCAAATGCTTGTGCATAAAGCAACTAAAAATACGCCCACTTGCAAGGGCCTGATGCTTGCTCGGGCAAGACATGATTTGGTCCAACGTGCGTGATCCATCCCGGTCACATTTTCTCTTCCTTCCTTCGTTCCCCCCACCTGCGAGAATCGCAGCATGGGTCAGGTTGGCAATGACAAAATAAGCGATCCTCTTTGCTTAAATGAATTCTCGGCCTTGTCAGCTCCAGGGAAGCCGTCGTTTTTGGAAGGGAGGACAAATCCCAATTATTGATGCCGCTGACATGGGTAGAAGAAACACTGAAAGTGTGACACAAGAATGTGGCGTGACTGCTTCCATCCCTCCCCCTTCCCGCGATTCCAACTTATTTGCTTTTTCCCCTGTTGACATTGCATCCTTGACTTTGGAAAACACAGGTTTGTGGAGAAATTGGCCAGTCATTCCGAGTCGGTGTTTTCTTTCGCTCTCCACATCATCAAATGTTCGGTTTTGTTCCAGGGAAAAAAGACAAGAACTCAGAGGCAATTCTCCACTCAGTGGCCTTACCCGTTAGCCTAAAAGAGGAACGATAAGCGCCGTGCAAGCCGTCATTGGAGCATTTATTTTGAGCTGAAGCCTGGCGTTTTACTGGAGCTAGCATAGTCTAATTAGTAAGGTATATCCTTAGCCTCCGAGAATCCTTCGCCCCCGCCTGGTGCGGCTGATGAGAGAATTAGCGGCATCTGGTCAGAATAGAGTAAGCAGATCGCAAGGGAAAAGTTTTGACACTGTCGCAAAACATGCCGCCTCATAGTTTTACATACCTTGATGTAGAAACTGCTCATAAGAGAAGTATTCGCTCTTATTTTTATTGAATGAAGTATGGAGAATGTCATGGTTCAATAACTTGAACTTGATATCAGATGCCGTTGACAGAGTTAGATCTTACTGCGGTTCAAAAATGGAACACTCCGCATTGTTTCTAGCTTTGAAGGAAGCTCCCCACCGAGAGCAATGGTGGAATGAGGAGTTTTATCATCGACAGAGACAAGATTAGGCATGGCTTGGCCAGTGGTGGTTAACAGTTCTCTGAACTCTGGATGATTGTAGTCGCTGATATTTCAAGAATGAATATAATGACCTCTGACTCTGGCAGGCCATCTACAGCATTAAAAAGGACACTATATCCGAGGAGAAGAACAACGGTCCTTTTAAACCCCTGGATGCGTGTTGAGCTTCAACGCTCAGATATGTCCTGTGCATGGACTGTACAATTTACATACATTTGTCAGTTCCTCTCTTCTCTGCACTCGTGTGATCTCTGAAACATACCGCATTTTTGCTTCATTCAGGGGGAAAAAAGAAGAAAAGGCTTGTAGAAGCCGTGAAATTACACAACCTTTAAGCATTTTTATTCCCCTCTCTAAAGGCTGGTGCCGTGGCTTGCCAGCAAACGATGATGTCTTTGACTGACAACTCCTGCTGCAGATAGTGTTTTAAGCAACGAATCAACCATGTGGCTAATAGCACGATCCGAGCCGAGAAGAGATGTTGGCTTTCCATCTTTTTAAGATTTTTTGTTTTTGATTTTTCTTTCACTTAGAGCTAGAACCGTCGCGGTTCGCTTGTATGACTGGACTGGCTCTGTTCGATCACACCCCCTAAAGGTCAAGCCGGAGGTTTGACTGTTTCTGCCTATGAATACAGCGATCGAATGAATAAGACAATCCCGTGAAGATTCTGAGGTTACCCCCGCCAGATATCCGGATTTTAAGAAGCGAAGATGCGACCTTAACCTGGACCGGCTTGGCATGGAATGCTTTCACGAACGGGCCATCGCTCTTCTTCAAAAGCCAGCACGGATTTCCCTGGGCTAAAGAGCTCCGACACGCTGGAGACTGGCAACCAGAGCAATGGGGCAACACGCTCTGTTGAAGCCATGATGGGCTTTGGCCTTGCTTTGATGGCAGACGACAGGCACAAACGGCCCACGGAATTGATGCATATCAGTGCGCCCACAGCTGCACCATGCCCCTTTGCGTGCTTTCGGGAAGATACACTTCCTTCTCGTTTGCGGATATCAAAGAGCGGCATCATTGAGTGCACGGGAGTGCTCGTCCTGAGTTTCCTCATGGCGTTGACTTTGGTCGACAGCGGGAACGGGCTGCTAAATCTTGATAACTATCCAAAAGGATATAGGGTGGATGACGAATTACTGGGACATCGTCTCTAAACCCCACCGATGTTGGTATGAATGCAGGTCTCATTAGCCTCTTCACAGCGGTATTTTCTGGTAAGGGATCGTGTTCAATTGATCTTTTCAAAGGTAACCTGCCTCTGTATGAGCATATTTTGCAATGTGTGAGATGCCATAGGAAGACTCATGTATAAAGAGGCATTGAAAATACATTCATAACTCTGGGCTGTAATTCAATTTCCTCTCTCTTTCCCTGAAGCGCAATGTTCTCAGCAATCTGAACAATGTTAGCAGACTGTTATACTGTGTTGTGGGAACCGGTCAACTTCCGCCAACGGCGCCATCGTTAGTTAGCGAACAACTGGACGATATCCCTTTTCTTGCGGAACGCGTTCTCTATCCTAATTGACCATTCCTGTCGTTGCTTCACCACAGCAACGCCTGTTGTGGCTGAGAACCTTTTTTTTTCGTGGATCCTCTCTCTTCGTCAGTTTCCCCTGACATCCATGCTCTCTTTTAGCCTAAATATTGCCAAATATCTAGTCTTTCATTCCGGAGTACGAGTACGTATCCTGTACGTCCCGTCTGTTGCCCTAGCTATTATTCGACGACGAGCGACATGGTGAATCTAGGACGATATATCACGCGAGACCACTATAACGACGGTTGGACTGAATATGAATGTGCCTACTGTTACAAAACCACAACTTCGCTGACTGCCTTGACTCAACACTGTCGCGATTCCCTGGCCCATCGGTGGTGCCATCGTTGTGAAAGGGTATTTCCTCATAGCAAGGCACTGAATGATCATTTGAGATATTCATCTGCACATAACCTCTGCGAGAGGGATGGGTGTGATGAAGACTTCTCAACATCTTCTGAGTTGGTAGACCATAAGGAGGAGGACCATTACTGGTGCCGGCCTTGCAATTGGTTTGCGGACAGCCAGTATCAGCTCAGAAATCATGATATCAACAGGCATTTCATGTGTGAAATCTGTGATAGCTTTTTCCAAAGTGATAATAATCTACGAATGGTGCGTCCCCAGGCTGCCTCCCGCTTCTAAATACGCTTGCAAGCGGTTGCCATGGCTCTCATATCTTTATATTCCGTTCTACCCTTACTAAAATATGCCATAGCATCTGATCACACACGAAGACCGCGACAAGGAATGTTACGGATGCACAAAGACATTTTCAACCTTCTCTGCCATGCTGACCCATCTCGAAGCCGGAAGGTGTTGCACAAGCAGAAGCGAGTTGAATACGACAGCTGCTGAATATATGTACAGCGACGACTATTTCCGAGGTTTTGATAAACATTTCCTGTTCTATTGTCAGAGCTGCGATGTCAAGTTCTGCCACCTCTCTGCACTCTACCAACATGTCGAGATGCGACTGGACTGTCAATACTTGCTTGAATACGGCTCTTCTCTTTATGGCCTAAAACACCATATTGAGGATGAACTCTGTTATTAGTATTAGCTTTTTAGCCCTTGCATCCACATTGTTGAAGGTGAAGTTTGAACTTTGCAGCAAAAATTGCAATCAAACAGTCTATGCAGACATTTTGTGTTCAATTTTGCATGTATTTGTCCTCTGGATTTGCTCTCCATTTTCTTTTGTCTTTGTTCTAGAGATGTGCAAGATGAGCTTTAGTCTTTCCAGATTATGATGTTTAGCTGTTTCTTTCTACTTGATTCTTTTGCTCATTGTCTCATTTTCTTTGCATTGCATGCATGGGGAGACAAGGTTTCAGTTATATTTTGAATTGAGTACTCTTTATTTCCTTACGTACGTGAAAAATGCCCTTTCCTCTTTGTCTCTGAAGACTGCACAAGGTGGAAGTCCATGAAGAGATGCACAGATGTCTTTCATGAGTAGTCTACTACTTTCTATGAAGAAACATATCGCGTGGTCTAGGGTGTGTTATTCAAATATGGGCTGTGTTTTCTCTGTTTCTTTTCTTTTCTTTTCCATTTTATTTCCATTTTATTTTTTTTACCTTTTAATGTTTGACCCCTGGCAAGGGAAGACCAACGGTCAGGGGGTGGTCCGAGCGCAGCTAGCGGTGTCCCGAGGTTGGTTTTTGATAACTTCGACTCGCGCCATTTTCCTTCAGAACCTCCATTACTTCACACCTCTTTGGCAGAATTCAAGGCACAAAATTGTCGTCGTGGTATCGATTCATCTACGTGTCGACTGGGAAATCCAATTCTCTATTTTTGGTGGTGCTAATTGTTAGGGAAACATACTTTGAGACCTGGAACCCGGGTTGCTCCAACGAGGACCTCCCAGCTTATAGTTGGCAACATGGCTGCTGGACATCGGTTTGGGGAGAGTCTCCGACATTTCCCACTGTGATTAAACTGGTGATATAAATTATTGCCATATATCTATCCAAGGGCGATGGAGGCGGGGAAGGCTTTAGAACCACTGACCTTGTGTGGCAGAGTGTGCCAATTGTGGAGCAGAATGGGCTTCGACTTTCTACAATTCCCCAGGTGAGTCTATCCTAGAAATTTTATGCCTAAGAATGTTGAAGAAAGAAGGGAAGAGGAAGATGTGGTAGTGTCATCAAGTTAATTCCTTGTTTGAATAATATATTTTGTTTGTGCCTATTATTTGCATTTGGTTTCCAGTTGGCTAATATACAGTACCTTCACATAGGTTTCGGCGGGTTACCCATGTATTCGATTATCAGCTATTTTTCTTGAACTAGTTTACCCTCCCTTCTGCCTCAGATTCATAGGGGATCAAACACGTTTAAAAATGAGCGATATCTATTCAAATAAAATGTTACATTTCATTTATAAACTCCCTGAAAGCCCAGTGAGCCCAGAGAAGACTGGGTCTAAATTTATCACTACTCTTGTTCTATATTCATGTTATCTGTACCCTAACCTAAACACTTATTGACGTTGTTCTCTTATCATTTTGTGTTTTTAAGTGAAATATCTTCTCCTGCTCCCGTTTACCGATGACCTCGAATCAGAGCAGTGGACAAATCCCTACCAATGCATCGGTGGGTCTTAACAATCCAGGAACAGCCCAAGTTACGTCCAAGCTGGGATTGCTGCCGGTCGAACTTCAGCGCGCGATCTTGGAACGTGTCAGTATTTAGCTAGACTGTAGCTGATATATGATGTTTTACTAATAGAGACTGCCAGATTCCAAGACGGGATGTGCTCAATGCGGCCAGGGTCAAAGCCATATCTTATGCGGCTCGACTAACTCTTTATACCACGGTTTCCCTCCGCCTCGCTCAACATGAGGGGTTTATCGAGGACGTCGACCGGTTTGTTTCCGCAGGCCTGCAGAATATGGCTTTGGTTCAAAACATTTCAATCTTGAATTCGAAGACGAGAAGGGCCGTAAGCAATATAGACAATGGAGCCCCTTACCGTTTCTGGCGCGACGGTGAATGGAGGGAGGGAGGCCTGTTTACTCATAATGCCAACCTCTTTAATCACCTGATGCGAGGTTTGTTTGCCAGCATTCCCAATTTACGAACTGTCCGGTAAGCTATGAGCGATCTCACATTGTTATTTAATCTTGTGCGGACTCAAGCTGATTTACTTCCGCAGCTGGTTTCATTTATTTAAAATGGACAATGAAACTTTTGCCTCCCTTTTTGCGATGCATGTCGACAGATTGATGGGAATCGAAACCTATACGGTTACAGGCGACGAAGTCCCAATTCTTCCCGGGAGATATAGTTTGGACCGATTTCCCAGGTTGAGAATAGCGCTCTATGCCTTCAAGACATCTGGCGTGAGGAAGACTCTGAACCCCACAATCACAGCATTGCTTGCCTCTTTAACTCGGCGTCTTAATCACCTCGTGCTTGGGGATGAACGGCTTGTTCTCAGCGCAGATATGAACGCAGCTATCGTGTCAGCTGCCCCATATACACAGGTGTCGTTATATGGAGTTTTGCTCCCATTGACTGGGGCGCCGGTCAGACTCGACAATCTTTCCAAATTGGATATCATTGGCATGGATATCGCTTCGCCGCAAATCCTGCTGGCGCCAATGCGCTCTGTCTTTGACTTGTACAATCTGAACAGACTCAGCTTGATTTCCTGCGTCGGCACAGAACGTCTTTTGAAATTATTATCAAAACCTGCACCTCATATGATGTTTCCATATGTGGATTCTCGGATGCGGTTGAAGGAGTTTTGTATCCGTTATGAGGGTCCCACGCTAGAACTGAAAGCCGCCTTAGTACAGTTTCTAACTTCATTCACTGGCTTGGAGCTGCTATCCGTGCTCCTCGACGATGACCCGGGGATTGAGGTGATGGATCACACCGGAATTATGTTTACACATGGACCGACTTTAAAAGTCCTCGTTTGGGAGATTCGGAAACGTAATCGAACCGAGCGTCCCTTCTCTTTGGAAACTCCTGTTGGGGGCCGGCCTGCTTTCCTTGAGCTCTTGAGCGAGACCTGCCCGAATCTCCAAGAGCTCGGAGTAGTCCTCAACATGCGGCTACTGTACCAAAGGGGACAGGGCATCGGTAGAATTAGCTCTCGTCGTCCTTTCGCAATGTTGCGTCTACCGCATCTTAAAACACTCCATTGCCGTGACGTTTTTATCCACAAAGGTCGCTTATTGTCTACAGCCCATGTCCTCAACGCAACCAAGGCCATTGCAACTTCATTTCTCGACTGGGCATATTACTTCCACGACGCCTCATCGCCGCTGGAGCTATTGGCAGTTGGCCCGTTAAGTTTCCATGATCGTTGGATTCTGAACCATTATTCTCAGGATTACACCACAACACCCGACGCCGGCCCGATTTTTTACGACGTTAGTACTTGTCCGGACAACTTAATGGGTATCGCGCACCGATTGAACCCGCTGTTGAAAGTGAGACAGCCCTATCGAACCATTGAATTAGATGATGTTGAAATGGTTCGGCAGGATTACAAGCACACCCGTGTCTTTGACTCTTATTGGCTCAGATAACTGCATGCGTGCTGTATCTCACGGTGGACCGCATAGTCGTGGGGCAAAGCAACGGTTACTTTGACCCCTATATTTTTAGCTGGCTAGAATGGGTTCCTCCCTACTTCAACCCCTCCTATGCTTATGCGCTACCCCTTCGCTACCCATGATGAATATTCAAATGATCAGCGTAGGTACCTCATCATGGCTTTTCAGGCGTCGCCTTAGTACGCCTTTCCTCACATAGATGGAAGATATTATCTCCTTTTTTTTGCGATTCACTAGCACATCCTTTGTAATTCTATGGCCATGTTCCTCCCCCTTTCCCTAAAGCCCTCTATGCGACTTCATACGCGCCTAGCGGCGCATCCTATGAAAGTTGAAATATTTATACCTTGTCATTTTAGAGACTGCAAATTGCCACTAAGTTTGCTTCTGAAGACTATTTATGAATAACCCCCCTATTTTTCTTGTGATCTTGTAGCTCTAGCAGGCGTTTTATCTTGGTCTCTCATATTCAGCCAAATGCAGTTAACAAATTCTAAAATAGTCGCTCCCAGTCCCCTTAGCGGCCCCATAGCCCTCTGTCTGTATGCTTTTCTTTTCCTTTTATTTACTTGCTCTTTATTTAATTTTCTGCCGCTCACTACTCGAAGGTGTTGGCCTAGGCAGCTAAGGCCGTGAGCACATACATGGCGGAATACGTCGCAGCCCTTTCCAATTCATATCTTTCACCATGAGTTGAGCCCCATGGATACCTAGGATAATTTAACTCCAGGTTTAATCAATGTTACTTTTTGTGAGAAGCATCGCTACTCGGCCATGGATCCCTAATCCTAGGCTGTAATTTCCGTTGGTGGTTATGTAGTATGAAGGTTTGGCGGTGTACTATCGAGGCCCGGGTCATTTTTACAATCATGTTTAAAGGTTCTACCCGATCATTGTTAAAACACTACACGTATAGATAGAACTAGCTATATAATATATAGAAGTAGGGTTTAACTAAATAACGTTAGCGGTAGCCCCGCAACCTTAAAATAAGCGTAACTAAAGGCCCCGCACCTAACCTCATTGGGTCATAGTCACGTGGTCAGGCTCAAAGTCATCCGGCGACAAATTTGGCAGCATCGACATCACAGGGAGTACAGCTGTGATCTCGCTCTCTACGCATGCGTAGATATTTTTTGAAACCTCGTCGCTGGGCATCCACCCCAAGCCCAATATGGACCCGATCTTGCCGCCTGATTTCCGTTAAGGGAAACCAACCGTGCAGGCCAAGCAGGTTGAATGGCTGGGACCAGCCCGGACTGAGGCGATGGAAGAGCGTCTGCTCTGTGGTTGGTGAGCCATCGTCGACCATTTATGCCTTGTCAACAGCCCCAGGTCGAGCGGCCATTGCGATTGTTCGAATATCTGGGCCAGCTTGTGTTCAGGTTTGTTGTCCAGTAAAAAAGCTCTTTTATCAGTGGTTAAGTTTGCTAAAGTTGTCACACCCCCGCTATGTGCGTAGATCTACAACGCTCTCTGCCCCAAAAGCCCGCTCCCAGAACCTCGGGTTGCCGCCCTTCGCACCCTTTTCGACCCTTCCGTTCCTCCTTCTGTCAACAGCATCCTTGACAGAGCGGTTGTGTTGCACTTCCCGGCGCCAAAAACTGTTACGGGAGAGGACCTCCTGGAATTGCACATCCATGGCGGACCCGCCGTTGTAAAAGCCGTCCTCAATGCAATTCCCCGATGCGCGGAAGCTGCTTCCAATGACAAATTTGCACCATCTTCCATCCGATACGCCGAGCCCGGTGAATTCACCCGTCGTGCATTCCTAAATGACCGTCTGTCTTTACCTCAAATCGAAGCCCTAGGAAATACTCTTTCTGCGGAAACCGAGCATCAGCGCCGTTTGGCCATCCGAGGAACCAATGACTCCCTTGCAACTAGATACGAACGTTGGCGTCAGCAGCTACTTTATGCCCGCGGAGAAATGGAGGCACTGATCGACTTTTCAGAGGACCAACATTTCGACGAGTCAACCGAGGAGTTTGTGTCTTCTATTACAGGAGAAGTTCGCAATTTGGTTCGGCAAATTAACATGCACATTGAGAACGCTTCCAAGGGCGAATTATTGCGGAATGGGATCAAAGTTGCACTTCTTGGGGCTCCCAACGCTGGTAAGAGCTCGCTGTTGAATAGAATCGTTGGGAGAGAAGCAGCTATTGTGAGCAGTGAGGAAGGGACCACACGAGATATTGTGGATGTTGGTGTCGACCTCGGTGGCTATTTCTGCAAGTTTGGGGATATGGCTGGATTGCGATCTGGCCACATAGCCCAGACTGGACAGATGCCTATCGGTGCAGTGGAGCAAGAAGGTATTCGAAGAGCAAAGGCACGTGCACTGGAATCGGACGTTGTTGTAGTGGTTTTTTCATTGGAGGAGGGTGATACTGGGACGGGTGTGAAGTTGGTTCTCGAGCCGGAGGTTATTGACGCCGTTCAAAGTTGCATAGCCCTCGAAAAGCACATGATTGTGGCGGTTAACAAGTTCGACAAATATCCTCCAGCCACGAATACGGATGAAACAGTGCAAGGACTTGTCGATAGCTTGACTAGGCAGATCACATCCGTGGTGCCCCACCTTGCCCAAAATCAGATCTTTCTAATTTCATGTCGGGAGGCCGAGAACGAGCAATCCGAAACGGCCGATCCCGGCAACATACAAGCCCTACTTGGGGAATTAATTCACACATTTAAAAAGATGTCGACACCATCTGAATTGGAAAATGAAAATGACCAATTTGATAAATTATATTGGGAAGACTCATTGGGAGTCACGCATCGACAAAGTTCTAATTTACAAAAATGTGTCCAGCACTTAAACGACTTTCTATCCCAAACATGCCAAACTCCTGATAATGCTGGAAACGCTGAACAAATTGAGGTGAACATCGACATCGTAACAGCGGCAGAACATCTTAGGTTCGCGGCCGATTGTCTGGCGAAAATTACCGGTCGTGGCGAGAGCGGGGACGTGGAGGATGTTTTAGGCGTCGTATTCGAAAAGTAGTTTCCCCCTGGCAATTGAGGCCTCTCACTTTCTTCAAGGACGATAGCCGTGATACTGACAATTTACCTGCCCGCAGATTCTGTGTTGGCAAATGAGTGTAGGTTTCAGTTCCGTCGAACCAAGCTAGCACCAGCAGTAACCCGTAATCGAAAACTCCGTCGTGGCGTCGTAAAGCAAGTCTAAAAACAAGCTCTCTTGCTGTTGTGTCCTGCGCTTCCTCTACCTTCTTAATAACCTCTCGTCGAAGATTCGAAATGAATCACGCCGTCCGTTCCTTTCCTTCTCCCCCTTCGGCTATGAATCGTCGCTATCGCCATCGTTGACATCGTTGTAACCGCCCCGTCCTTGCAAATATAATGACATACTGGCTGAGGGTACAGATCGCTTGTTGGGACGGTTATAGCCGCCACGTCCCATCAGTGCTTGTATTCAGGGAGAGCGAAGGCTGCGCGGAAGGTTGCGCGTGGATTGCCTGAGATGCGCGGGTCGGTTGCGTTGGGATCAAAAATGAGCTATTTGATTCCGTCGTAAATTTACCGGGCTAGTTTAAGTTACACTTGTTGCTTCAGTTGTAACCTCCGCGGCCCATGTGGTGGATTGTTGTTGGTATGATTATGTCTTTGTTTTGGTGTTTGGTCCTGATAGATGTGATCAAAAATATCGATAAAAGGAGTTTCGAGGCGAAATTATGCCCAAAAAGTTATTATAGAGTAGGACGCAAAGTTTAAAGAAAGATATCAACTATTATATATCTTGGTGAACGAAAGAATTTGAAAATGCAATTAAAAGTGTGTTCATATGTGAAGAAAGAAACCGAAGTTATCAGGCAGAAAGGAAGAAATCATCGCGATATATATAGCCCCGTTTTCATTTATTCAAAGATTCCTGCCTAGCCACACATAAAAGCCAAAATGAGAGATACAGATCGATACAACGGATACCTGGGTCTTGAGGTATCCATTTCATTTGCTTGTTATGACTAATATGTAATAATCCCAGTCAGTCGTCATCCGAGAGAATAAAAATAAAATGCGTGATACAACGAAAACAGCCACAAAACGAGTCCAGACTCCAGAAACAGCCGAACAAAAAAAAAAAATTAAAAAACAAAGATTGTAAACGAAAACTGATTGGAAATTGGAAACCACCCAAGATAAAAAGTTTTCCCAAAAACAAACGAACAAGCCGTAGGATCCCTCCACCCATGCCATGCCAACTCATGGAACACCATTTCCTCCGCAGGTACGGCGCACTGCGCACAAGAGAGACAATACAAAAACGTGTATGATGCGGGCCGGCCGGGATCGATGACCAAGGAAATATTCTAGTCTGCATACAAGCCACGATTCAGACCCTCTTTTGGGGCTTATGCGCTCCACTGGCGGTCTCCAGTGTTCCTGCCTGCTGAAAGCACTGTTCTTTTCTTGTTCATTGATGGAGGCTAAGGAAGCTAGTCCGGGATTATGAGGATCTTGACAGGGAAACGTCGGAAAAACGACGAAGCTAAGCCTTAAAGGCCCAACCAAGTCCAGGCAGGTGTGGTTGGCACCTGGCCAGAGAAGAGTTCATGACGGCATATGGATGCTTTGAGGGACTGTCCTTGATGTACTGTTCCTATGCGCTTGGCCCAGGCACCAAAGTCTAAAACCAAAGATCTCTGCCCCCTGAGCGCGCTATGGTCGTGCTATTGATTGGTTTGAATGCACATTTTCAGCTTTCAAGGATTGATAGACGTTCACAACGAAGAAACATAGCGTCGGTTCCCTTTACATTCTGATACCAAAACAATCTGGTTTCAACGTCGAAAGAGACAAAGAGCATCGTCCTGGCGCTGGCTTGATATCACGTGGACGTAGGTTTCAGCCGCAAGTCACGGGCTGAGCCTAAAATTAAAAATAGAACGTGCTAAATGGAATTGAGTTTTCCGCTAGACCTAATTTAGGTTTGCCCTACTCCATTCATGTTTACGCGATTGAAAATAGAAAGTGGAATTCCCCGCCCCCTATGTTTATTTATTTAAATCGCGTAGACTCCGTATACTTGGATGAATTACCCAGATGGAGAGAAAACTCGCGATCATATTGACCGTATGGACGGACGCGCAAGGCGTTGTGTCTTGCCGAGCAACGTTAACGACATGACACCCGTTGTTTGACGAACTCGTTTAGCGAACTCGTTACACGATGCAGACCGACGTGAATAAACGAGGTTAAATAAAGCCTGACGATCGACGAGGCCGAATATCAAATTATGAGGAAATAAATGCCGAGCTGTAGCCCCCAGTCAAATCACCTAGGGTGTCAGAGAGATGGACCCCGTCTGATTAAGCTTGCATGGGCTCACAAACCAGAGGCCAGAAACTTCATGGAATACGACGTGGTCTAGGATAGCGCAGCTGATTAACGGGTAATCTTTGTGAAGGTATCAAGAAAACAAACGCGCGCGCAGAATGAAGCTCATTCTGCAAATGACGCGAAAGGAAAAAGAAAAGCTGCCTTGCCAAGAGCCTAACCTCGAACAGGCCACTGACCACCCTCGAACGAGTGGAGGAAGTCCCACCAGCCTGGATGCATGTCATGACACTAAAAGGGACCAGTCCGCTGCCAAACGGGAGCGCCTCTAATTGCGGCGGACTGATTGGTTTCCAATTTCACGGGCTGAAGACGAAACTGAGCCCTGGGTGTGGCTTGGTCCTTGACTCTTTTCGTTTCGACCACTCCTTTGAGCTGATCGGATTAGTTGGGTTTGAATTTGAGCGTCGTATCAAATGTCCAGTCACCGCGTTTAACTAAATCGACGATGGGGACGGAACGTTTGCTGCCTGATTTTTGTAAGGTGGGAACGTATGCGTTGACGCGCATCGGGAGCCTGCCATATTCGTTTGCATAGTGAACGGGATGAGGAAAGAGAAAGAAGAATAAGAAATCAGATCCTTGAGTTTTCCTATAGCATTAATGACATTCTAGTTGAAAACGCATCCTAGCAGGAAGGGAAATAAATACATTTACACCGGGTACGGTGCTGCTGGGAAGTTGTTAATTTACACAGGGGTAATAACACCATGGAACAAAGACCATCATATGAAAACGAAATGGACGCTGTAAAATAGCCGATGTTTTTCATTGGACTTTTACCCATTTATTTCTATTTCTTTTTCCTCTGGTAACAATGAACCACCACTGACACACCCTGAGGACCTGAAACCTCTCCACTCGAGCAATATGCCAAAACGGTCAAAGCCAACAATGAACGGTTCGTCCGATCAGGCTCAGTGCATATGCGTTATTTCCTCTTTGTCTGTAAAGGCATGAAACAACACCGGGAAATTCGAACGGCTCAATCGCTAACAACTATTGATGTACTGGTAGCAGCGACAGTGAAGCAGATGGATTCAGATTCATTTGGCTTGGGCTGTTCCATTAAGTAGCTACCCGCAATGTGGTTGATATCACTACTACAGATGAATGAATCTTCCAAATACCACGAAGAGCTTAATTGGGACGGGCACATGCTGATTAGCCCTTCAGACTCAGAGTTAATTTTCAATCAACTAGTGTTAATGTGCTCTGCGGCTTCAATGGATGATTTTTTATGATGCCAATTAATACCCCAAACGAATATATAAATAAACAGATAAAATAAATAAAAATAGACTGCGCTATATCATGCAACCTTGCCATTAAAGCTCCCCCTTTTCCTGCTTTGTGCCTCCCTCTGAGCGGTTTCGTACGACGTTTCCCAATAAATGCAGAGTCTCAAACAAAAAAGAACACGCTTTTGGATGGCACAAACACCTGTCACAACATGTACGGCACGCTCCAGGAATCTATGCCCTGCCACGTGGAGCATGTCTATGGGCGTACATCTAAATCCGAACAGTTGAGCTGGGGATTTATGGCACATCAGTGTGAGACTCCGTTTCAGGTACAGGTAATGAACGCAGTTCGGAAGAGGGTAGTTAAGCTATTCCGAATAATACTGGATGAACGCTGGCTAGTCCCCACTGCGCGAAGTCACTTTGAAGGGGGGGAACTGCGGTTGAATGGTTGTGACAGGGACATTTTAAATGTAGATTCTTTGGGGAGCACAGATCTTGGTTATCTGGATCTTATTAGACAATATTGAAGCCAATTGGCAAACGAGTTTCTACCGATTTTCTTTTGTAGGACTGGTACTTGCGCGATCAGACAGGCTTCTGCAAAACATATCCTTGTGGAGTCATCATACAGCTAGTCATCGTCAGCACTAGGGGAACGCTCTGGGGAGACGGAGTGGGGGCCTTCCAGGGTTTCCGGTAGACTGGTTAAGGGCAGCGACTCGGCTATTCATGAAGCCCCAGCGCGTGTCGTCGTCGGCTGAACTACCGAACACGATCTTGGGGTCTGGTTCCTTGGATACGAAGGTTTAAGTTCGGTGGAAGTGGCTGGAAAAGATGTCCGTGTGCTGAATTTCACGAGATCTTCAAGCGAATGAACGAGACTGGAGAGATACTCGGCGATGATTGAGAGCTGAGAGCTGGAAATGACTTCTTCAGCAGTAGGAAGTCGTAGCGCATTGCTCGCTGTTGTTTGCTAGCAGTTGAACCTGGACAATCGCAGCAACGATATAGCCATCTGCTAGTTACCTTGATAATTTCCGTAGTAGCCATCGTTTTCAGGCAGCTAAATATGCCGCGAAGGGCTAGCCATGGAACATTGAATTCTTTCTTCGAGTTAGAGCGAGGGCCCGGCTGTCCCTGGCACATATGGAATCGACTCCTTTTCTTCAAATGTCAATTTTAGGATGTCGAGGTGGCAGTCTCGTTCCACCTTGTTGCGCAAAATCGCGATCTTTTTCCTCTGAACGGTTATACCCTCGGTGCACACGGTTATCAGCTACCGTAGCGAGCCATCTGGATCAAAAATGGCCCAAGCCAGCCCAACAGTTGCACCGCACAGAGCATGGAAATATCCGCGTATTTGCTGTGCCAGATGGTGACCTACATACCCGCGGCCCGAGCCGCAGGGCCGTTGACAGGAGCTTCAAAATGAGAGATCGGACGAACTGGTAAGTAGATACGGCTACTGTGGACTCGTATCTCTCTCGGGCTGAAGGGTTGGGTTGTATGACTGTGAAAGGTGTGGCTGAGGCGTCTTTTATTTTTATTTTGGCGTGAGCAGTTCGAGACGGAGGTATGAATCGTCCAGTCGTTCATGAGGCCCCGTACAATGCTTCGATGGGCTACAATGTCTTTTCAATCATGTTGGTGCTTTGGCCGTCGTGAAATCGTGAAACGTAGCCTCATCGCTGGTAGGGTAGCATCGGTTGACTCAGCTCAAAATACGTGGTTAATTAATTCCCTTCTAAAAATATTGCGCCTGTCATTCCAACTCATTATTGCACATGTGTCACCATTTCCTCGTTTTCAAGTCCGATCTCCAGCGTCGTCCCTTGCAGGATTTTGTGGGAAATGGCCCCATTCTCGGCAGCCTGAGCTGGACCATGGTGTGACAGGCCAGGCAGACATGAGCAATATGATTCATTCCTATGCATTGTGAATCGTGCGCCTACCGGGATATTTTCCCCGGGACCGTAGGGCTGAGCGCTGAGTAGTTCAAGGCACATCCGACCGGATACTGTAATGGGGGTTTTTTCCCGGCCCGCAAAATTAGCCACGTTGGCAACCTGGGCTAGGAATTGCGGGTGACAGTGTTATACATGGTGGAAGTACCTCACAGGTACCAGTGGCTGCTGGGTTGGTTGGACAGGTGAGGCTGGGACATGGCTTGACTGTGGCCGTCGTTCGTTCTCTTTTCCCCTAGTTTTCCCCTAGTTTTGTCCGATGTTGACGAGCGAAATCTTTCCGGGGTCGAAAATAGTTGCGTTATGTCATGGATGTTATTTATGTCAGCTGATTCGAACATGGGCTTTCCTTGAACTGATATTCGTTCATTTTGAGAGATATAATTGGGGGCCATACCACCCGATCAATGCGGGCCTTTGAAATGGAAAATGAGTCAGAGTGGTCATTCTCTGTTCTTTTCGTTCGCCCTGGCGGAGCGTTGCAAGAGGCGGCACCTGTCGGAAGCACCACTGAAAGTACCAGGTTGAGTTGCACCAGGAGATACGAATAAAATGGTAGTTAAACGAAGATTAACCGGCTCTGATATATCATACGATCATTTCTACAGCCCCCTTTTACTACGAGTTTGCAAGTTTTTTGATGCGGGATTGACTGGGCTGAGAGGGAGCGAGCAAGTTATTGGTATCCAAAGCACAAACAGTAAAGTCCAGGGAGAACTGGCTCTAGAAATGATATCAAAGTATCCTCAGCATGGAGTACAATACACGTAGAAGATAGACGACTATCAAAATGAATCTGGAGAAACCGCAAGGGTCAAGGAAGAAAAATGGAGCTGGATGTGCGATGGGGAGTGGAAATGCCGCTGCGTAAACGTGGTCGAATTGAATATGCACTTCCCCTTGATCTCCATGCCAGAGAGAGAGCAGGATACCAAAGCAATCCCTTCAGTTAAGCCATACGCAAGGGGGAATAATAATACAATTCTGGATTGTGGAGGACAAGTTGCGATCACTGCGATATGTGAATAAAAGGAAAATAAGATAAAAAGATAAAAAGATAAAAAAGGGGAAAGGAGGAGCGGAAAATCATCGAGAGAGCAGTACTCTACATAAATAATCGTAACCAGCAAAAAGGAACGGGAATGATAAACTATACGAGAACTAGAGAGAAAGGTGAGACGTTAGGAAATAATATAAAAAGAAGGGAGAACTGGATAAAATAGAACGAAGAAAATTATAACTGAGAATAACAAGCAGCATAGATAGATTGACAAAAGCATTAGCAAAGCCAATAGACCTCTTGTAATAGTGTAGAAGTGTGCAGTTATTAAGAAGGAAGAGCACAGTTACCAAGGAAACAACAGCTCAATTCCCACTACAAATGAGGAAATGATAAAATAAACATCAGCAGTGAATAGAAATTATACTTCTCAAAAGAAAAATACCAAACAATCATGAAACACAATACAAAAAGGATATAAAAATATCTATGCAAAAACAAACAAGAGGATGCCGCTATGAAATAGACAAGGAGAAATAATCATAAAGAAAAACAAAATTGAGCAGGAAAATACCATCAATCCGAACTCCCAAGGACGAAGCCAACAAGTTCTAGCCAAAGCGAGCAGAGAGACGGTGTGTCGTGAACAGGAAAGTTGCGAATTTCTTTTCTAATTTTATCTTTTTTTTTCAATTATTTTTCTTGTTCATGACGATGGTTCTGCATCTTTAATACCAGAGACGACGATTGACGGCGTTTCTGACGCCCGTGGCGAATCATCCGGCATAGTTGGGCTGGCCGGAGAAATAACCTGTCCGTCGTCCCCTGTTTCAGTTTCCGCGGAATCAGGTGCTTTCGTCGGCGATGAAGGCACACCAGCGATATCACCATCCTTGCTTCCATTAGTCGCTGGTGTCCGCCTCCGTAGCCTCCGGTTTCGTCTAGCTTCTTCAGCAGTCTCTCTACGGCGCGCGTGATCGGCCGCACCGTCTTTATCGTTTCTAAGCCCCTGGAGCATGCTTGCAGCCCTATCAGCGATGTCCTCACCCTCAGATACTTGTGTTTCTTTGACAGGAGACGTTGGTTCATCTATCTGGCTGCGGGGACTCAAGAGATCCCCGTTGGGTGTACTGCCAGCGTCGGCATCGTCCTCGGTGGTTTTTTCACCGGCTTCGCCAGATAAGTCTGGTATTTTCTGGCCGGACGCAACCCTGACCTGGTTGCGTTCCTTCAGTCGTGCACGACGTCGGCGATCACGCTGGTCTCGTGCCTGCGGTGCAGCAGCTCGCAGTTTCTCTAGTAAGCTATCCATGGCTCCACTGGACGCCGGTGATTGTGCATCGCCATTCTCTACACGGTTGTTGATAGCTGCCACATTGTTACGCTTCCGTGCTAGGGATGCATCCATTCGCCGTCGCGATTCTTCAGCAGCCATATTCTTCTCCTTCGAATTCTATAAAATGGCAGGACGCGAGGGTTAGATTTTATCGACACAGGAAACATGTAATTTAGAAAAAGCAAAGAGAACAACTGCAGTGGACAACATAAAAATGCAATAGTGTTTAAAATATAATAGTAATCGAATGAACGTACCTTCCAGTCTGTGACAAACGCAGCGAGTTTGCTGAAGAAGTCCCTTCTCGCATTATCATCCGAACTATTTTCGCCGTAGAAGACCATGATATCATCGAACGTCTTCGACATTTCATCGAGGTACATCTGCATCTGTTCGCCTTTACGTCTAGCATCCTTCATCGACCTTTGAACTATCTGGTTGACCCGATCTTGCGGGTGGAATTTCTTCGGGTCACTCAGATTGCCAGAATCTAAGCTTGCCTGAACATTCTTGATTGTGTTGATATACGTTTGCGCTTCGGTACGGAGCTGGTCCACGTTCATCTTTTGAACAGCGACGACACCACCAATCTCTTCCACGAAGCCTTCCCACTCCGGATATTGGTTTCGCACAATCCGTTCTACTAGGTCAGCAAATGTCGATTCGTTCTTATCATCCTTAACCATAGCCAAGCGGGAAAGCGAGCTGAGCTTGAATCCAACAGCTTGTTTGTTTGCCGCATTCATGAAATTGCCAATGTCCAAAATCAGACCAAGAACATTCATTAATGATACCGAATCACGGAGAGATTCACAAACACGAACGATTTCCTGTAGCTTTGCGGATAAATCGTCATAATCCGACTCGAAGGTGCGAGTTAGCTGAAGAGCGCGCATCCGCCCTCTCCAATAATGATTAAGCTCGACGGCGGTCTGAAGGTAAATTTGATCCTCACGCGTGAGTTCACTGGGGTCTTGATCTCGGGCCGAGTTTGCAGCGTCAGGGCCCGTCCAATCTTTGCAGTAGGGCGCCATTGCCTTGGCAATGTTGTCTGGAATGCTGCAGACTTCGTCCTTCATCAAGAATTCCATTACAACATTATTATTCACAATATCGGGATCACAGTGGATGATTTTCCGCACAACCTCATCGGGCGGTAGCTCCGAAAATTTAGCCATTGAGATCTGAAACTTATGCATGAGAGAACTTGGTAGGATTTGCTTCTTGTCCTTCTTTTTACTCGTGCCAGTTCCTAGAACCTTTGTCTCCTTGGCTTTAAATAGCCTCTCAACTTCGTCTAGAACGCCCTTCTTAGCGAGTTCGGTGTATTTCTCTTCTTTCGCCTCAGGCGTGGGAGCATGCGCTGCCCAGACTGTTACTTGAGGAGAATCGACTTTCTCCCAATGCAGAGCCTTTAACTTTTTCTTCGGTCGAATGAACGGCAACCCCATAGTGGCTGCAGGCGCATCTGCAGGCAGGTATGTCTTTTTCCAGCCGCCTACGCTTGCTCCAGGAGGTGGTGGTGGACCGCCAATGCCAGGGGGCGGTGGTGGTGGAGGCGGTCCGCGCATGCCAGGGGGCGGCGGTGGTGGTGGAGGACCGCCAACACCAGGAGGAGGTGGTGGAGGAGGGGGAGGACCAACTATGCCGGGAGGAGGCGGTGGGGGTGGTGGAGGAGCACCAACACCTGGCGGAGGGGGTGGAGGCGGGGGTGGTGCGCCAATACCTGAAGGAGGCGGTGGAGGAGGTGGCGGGGCCCCAACACCAGGCGGCGGAGGCGGCGGAGGTGGGGGAGATATGCTATCAGTTGTAGTAGGCTCTGTTTTCGGGTTCTCAGCTTCATCCTTCTCGTCATCACTTTCGTCAATCTTCTGTACCCTGGACGCGATTTCGCCCAACAATCCAGTTGCTTGCATAGGGTTCATGCGAGGCCGTTTGATTTCAACCAATCGCGGCCGTTCTACAACACCTTCCTCCTCGTCGCCATGCGCCTCTCCGACGTCAGAAAGCTGTTCATCTTCAACATCTTTCTTATTAGCGCCCTGGCTTCGTTTACGGGAAACAGCGCCAAACGTGCTGTTAGTGAAAGTTCGTTTCGTTTCCTCATCGAATCCACCAGCTGCTCCGATGTCACCATCCATTTGCTCCCGCAATTCGCGCAGCCTATCCGATGCTCCACCCTCCTCCCAAACTCTACCTTCAAGCTTGAATTGCGTCTTAGTTCGCTCCAGTTGTTTCTCCAGACGGCTCATGAGTTGTTCGCGATCGAGAATGCCATTCATCTGAGTCGGATCTGTGTCGCCAAGTACATGTACATCTTGCCCCCCTTTCTGTGCTTTGGAGGCCGCAACTTCCTGTGCATCACGAAGCATAAGATACAATTCGCGCGTCTCCAACTCATTCCGCTGCAATTCCTGGCCCCGTAGTCGCTGGAGTTCTTCCAGTTCTGCTTTCAAGGCATCTTTCTGTCGTGACTGAAGATTGATGATATCTGTTTGCTCTTCAATCTGCTTCTGGAGCTTTTTAACTAGCCCGTCAGCACCTAGCTCAAGCTGCGCCTTCACCTCGTCTCTCTCAGCAATGGCGGCGTCTGCGATCTGCCGCGCTTCAAGAGACTCATCGAATGCGCGCCTTGCCTCTGCGTCTGTATGTAGCTTATCAAGCAAGCTCTGGACCGTAAAATTTAAACTTTGCTTCAGATCTAAGTCTGGAAGCCGACGATCCATGGCCACATAGCTAAGCATGGCATCCACGAGTTGGAACATCCTCACCCCATCCTCCCCGGAGTTCTCCCGGATTAGTAACAAGTGCTGCATTGCAGAGAGGAAGTAATCCTGTGAACGACCGTCTTTCATCTTAGTCGTTATCGCATTCGTAATCTGGACCGGGTCGTTCATATCAGTAACTTCCCCTTCGATGCTATCTTTCATACTACTGCTCTCCCGTTGGAGGAGATCTTCATAATCAATGGCTTCATTTTCCCGGTACTTTTCAATTTGCTTGTCGATAGCGTCATACTGGAAGTCTTCCATTTTCCCCAGCAGTCGTTTTATCCCGCAAGAGGTGAACTGCGCCCTGATATGGCATCGAAGCTGCAGATCGTGCTCTGCTGCGTCGACGATCATATTGATTAAGAACATGGTAAAAAGAGCATACTCCATCAACAAGTTCTCCATCCCTATGCCTCCACTTCGAAATTCCTCGCTGGCACCAACAAGGCTTCCCATTTTCCCTCGTCCGTCGATAGTAACCTCGACGATGCGCATCCAGGCATCGAAACGACCAGTTTCTCCTTGCATGTTTTTAACAGTGTCCATTGCTTGGAGAACCTTCTGATGACCCTCGCCATCGGCCCAGTGACAAAGGAACGTTAATATTTCGCTGACCATTTTGCGTGTGGTCAGTCGTGGAGATATTAACGAACTGGCGAGTGCGATAATGACTTGTTGATGATCCAGAGCATTGTCAGCGCCATATTTATTATTCATTAACGCCTTGAGGCATTTCGCGATATCATATTCGCGATCGAGGTCCCTGTCGCCGGATGCCGATGTCGCTGGAGCTGGTCCAGAGGCTTTCCGTCGATTAATTTTGATAAGAACACTTGTTAGGGCAATTGGCCCTTGGGCTTCCACAAATGATTTTACCCAGCTGGAGCATGACACAGTTAGCAGCTACAACTATGCGTGGGGGGAAAGGGGTACATGTCAAGTTTACCTTATTGGTTGTGTCCGTAAACTAACACTGAGACTTTGTAACTGTTTTGTAGTGATCGAATCATCCATTACCTTTTTCACATACCACTCCGGGCTCCCTTCTTCGTCCGCTCTTGAGAGCAGGCCTGCAGGGCCATCGGCAGAGCCATATGTGAGCCGGGCATTTTGTTTTCTCTTTTGCTCACCCTGCCACTGCGTCAGACGGTCCTGATGCACTAGGGTCCACTTCTTAGAAGCTGGGTATGCGAGCATTTGCCTCTTCGCTTGCTCCGGTAGGTTCTGCCACCCTCTCTTGATCATTAGCTCGTAGAACATTTGGTCAACAATTTTATCATCCTTCGGTCGATTCATGCTTCCGTCGGCAGAAACTGTGACCGATGATGAAGAACCGGCAGATGAGTATTGCGCTTGTGATGTAGAGGAGAATCTGGGTGCCGATGGCGCGGAAGGTGGGGCATATCTATCATTGGACTGGGCAGTGTACGGACGGGAAGATGTGTCAAGGGAGGTTTGGGTGGAGCCTCGCGTGGCGGATGAGATAGATGAGTAAATGCTATTCTGATCTAGAGATGTGCGGGAATTTGTCGACGAATCGGGAGTCGAGTAGGAAGGGTAGCCGTTTCCTGGCCCACCCCATTGCTGGTATTTGGTTCCCTTGTCCCCCGTCTGGCTTGCAGCCATTGTTGTATTGGCGCCAGGCGGAGGCCGTGGGCCACCCGGATGGGATGTTCCAGTTGGTGGCGCCTGGCCGTTCCAACCTGGATACTGGTGGTGGTCAAATCCCGGCTTATGTAGGTGATGGGGTGAAGGCTCCTTCCGTTGATGCTGGTCGACTTTAGGGAGGTAATCAACGGGGATCGGAGATTTGGGGTCTGGCGCCACGCTATCGTACGGGATAGCGGTGATAATACCAGACGACATTCCTGCGCCTTCTTGGTCATAAGGGATATCCACCGAATGTACGGACTCGCGCTTGGAATGTCGGGAGGAGCGCGACCCCGAAGCAGAGCCGCTGGCCCCAAAAACCTCTAGACCACCGTTGCTTTCCAATCGGGCATCCGGGGGACGATCCTTGTGTAATTTTCTTCCGAAAAACGATTTGCCCGCTGACGACTGTCGAGACTTATCGGAGGCAGTATGAGGAGGAGGCATTTTCGACAACAAGTGGTGTGGGATGTGGTCAAGAGTAAATCTGCGACATTAAGCAGGACTTGGCAGTAAAGCTACTGCCAGTGAATATGCGTCCCTTGCAGTTTCAATAAGCAGAAGACGTCTAGCTCTATAAGCGCATGCGTTTCTATGTGCGGGTCGTTATCTCCTAACGGAGTTCGATGTCATCTACAACGGCCAGAACCCCGGCTCCTTGCTGCGCTGCTGCGAACGTCTTCCGTTCTTCCTCCAGAGCAGTCAAGCACACACACAGGTTATAATGACGCCGGCGGGGCATGAATAGCGGGGAGGACGGTTTGGTGGACGCTAGCTGAGGCTCGGACACAGTAGTAGTATCTTCATTCGTATTGATATCGATGTCTTAAAACGGCACAATGTGTTTGTTGTGTCTGCTGATCGCAGCAAGCTGGCTTAGCTGTTCGAACGCAAAACAGGGAGAGATAGGGGGCGTCAGCGAGGCCGGATGCAGAAACCAGGAATGCACGCAGATGGTGGCTTGCTGTCCCCAAGAAATGCTCCGACAACGAACAAACAGGGTCGGTTATCAACAAGTTATCCAGTTATCCAGTTATCCAGTTATCAGGGGGGGGTTCCTGGCTTGTGTCGACGCGCCGAGCCCACGCCCGAAGTGGTTAAGGGGGAAGGCACGTGATGAGTGCCCCGGCCGATGAGATAATCCGGACCCTGTCAGCTTCTGGAGATGATGACATCCATGGATACGGCATTACAACGTTCAACCATACACTACTGGCATTCCTCCGTGCAGCATCAACCATCAGAACTCACAAAGGGAGGCCAGCGGGGACCAGCGGCATGCGCTCGTTACCGGTTTCATATCGTCGTCGCTGTTCTTTGTTGCTGCCAGCCTGGAGATAACACTTGGGGTTGAAACCTAGCCAAGACACCTGGCGAAATCCCCCTGGAACCTTCCTGCGCCTGTACTCTAGTTTGTACAGTACCATTGCGCTCTCGTTTCCACAATAACTACCTATAGCTATTCATACATACATACGCAGTATATATTTATATACATGGTCTCGCAATAATGGCGGGTTCGCTGGACGTAGCGAGGGTCCGTTCCGATTACCTCCCCCCCCAAACAAAAGTAAAAAAGAAATATCACATCACATCACTAACTCTATACACCATTATGAACACTATTATAGACTCTCCTATTCCCCGCCCTAATCTCTCTCGCCGTCTACCTCCTCCTCTCCTTCCTAATAATCCCCTTCATCCGCCGCTATCGGCAGAGATACGCCCAGTACCTCCCCCTCCACACCGTCTCCGCCCACGCTTCCACCCTCCGCGAACGCGCCTCCGACGCCCTGATGCACTTCCTCCTCCCGTCCTCATGGCGACAGCGGCAAATATTCGGCGTCCAGAACGGAGGGGGCAGCGTCTTTGACGACGAGGAGGGCGAGGATATGGTTGGGTTTGAGATTGATGAGTCGAGGCGCGAGGCGCTCGACCAGCGGCGCAGAAGTGGTGGTAATAACAACAACCACAACCATAGCGACCGCGGCAGTGTGGATACGGACCGGCGACTGAGTCGGGATCTCGAGGAAGGGTTTATGGACGATAGTGATGATGAGGATGAGGCGGGGGGAGGGGATGAGCGGCGGGCTCGAGTCGTGCGTAATGGTAGCTGACATTTTGCGGGATTTTCTTCTTTTTTTAACTCTTATTTATGTGTATTTCATTTTATGCTCCCGTTTATCCGTTGACACCCTCTTTTGGCGCGTACTTCTGGCACGAGATAACATCTTCTTTCTCACCATACCCAATCCTTCTTTTCTTGGATGCTTCGACATATCACGAGCGGTTTCCCTTTTTTGTGCATTTTTTTCTATTAGAGCAGGCGCATTCTTTGGGTCGATGAATGGATGAATGTTAGAAATGGAATGGCCCCTACACACCTGCAAACCTTGTAAGCGGATCAAATAGATGCTAATATCTTGCATCATGATGAAAATCGACGTCCGCTGCTTTAAGGGGGCATAGATCCACGAAGCATCCACCCACGCGAGAAACCCAAAGATCAATAAAAATAAAAATAAAAATAAAAGGTAATATGGCCTTTGTTATTCTTCCGATACTCTATTTCCTTGTCGTGAATTCTCCCTCCCCAGGTCCCCAATTACTAGTAATTCGCTCCCCCGACCAACGTAGGTCGGGTTCAGCAATAATATAGCCGGATACAGCTCCATTGAAATTTTCGATCCCCTTCCTAGTAATTAAGCATACAAGATGAGGCGGGCGCCGTGTTGCCAATCGTGGAGATATAAAATAAATTACCTAGTAAAAAAAATTGAACATGTCAGGCTCAGTTGTGAATTCGAGCGCAAGATATCAAGAAAATTCGGGGGAAGAAGGGGGAAAATAGAAGAGATAACGAGAGCATTGTGAGGGGGTTGTCTAATTCTCCGCTCCTATTGTTTTTTCAAAATAATTATTTCCCCAATGCGTTAACTTATCTTGTTGTTGCTGCCCTGGTGGAGTAATTGAACCCTTGGGAAGCTTCCGCAAGTGGGGACAAAGGGAAACCGCTCAGATGTCGCGTGTGAGGGGGGCCAGATATGGAGGAGAATTGTGTTACAATTTATGGCGCAACATCTGGTTCAATGTATGTCTATATGCTGTAAAGCTTGAGGCTCGCAGGTACATACAATAGAAGAATATTGATAGTCGAGCTTATCAAAAGAATTGTGTACAGTGCTTGTAGCCATGTGCATTTGGCGACCCGACTTTTAACGTAGTTGCCCGAAAAGGAAAGGTGCACAGCCCAACCCTCCCCGCACGAACCCCGCATTATGTCATCGCTTCCCCTCACGACGCAGCCCTCTCCAACTTCCACACCAAACCTTCCACATCCGCGCCGAGAATGCAGCGAGACGGATGCGCAGAAGAAGCAGCCATGGACCAGGACGTGGCTAGCCGACGGCAGCGGGCAACCAACCCTGGGAGACGGGAACCTTGGGGCCTGAACCTTGGAAATCCAGTCGAGTTACCCCGTCCAGGATTCCAGACTGCCAACGCCGATGCCCATGACGGGAAAGCGGGGAAAGGGGGCCAGCCAGCTCCATGGGCTGCAACCACGGCGAGTCCATGCTGGTCTATACAAGGGTGGGAAAGGGTCATGATTAGGTATGATTAGGTATCGCGAGGATCTCTGTCAACAACGCTGATTTGATGGATATATCCTGGATCGGCATGTTTCCCAGAAATGGATGGGTTGGACGACACACATAGAATATCTCCCGTGTCTGTTGTCCCCCTCTTTTGATAACCCCCTACATAGTAGTATATCTCCTCCCAGCCCCGCATGGATACAATAGCAGGCGATGTGCACATTCTACTCAATCACCGCGCCCGGACGGCTGAGGACCCTGCTTCGGCGCAATGGGTCGGACAGGAGTCAAGCCAGTGTCTGTTCGTCTGTCTTCCTTGCGCAACCTCCGTTGACTCTCCTCTCCTCAGGTGGGGCAGCAGTTGGGGGATCGGAGAATCTTCTCTAGCAGGGGAATAATGCTGTGGATATCATATGGGGTTGCTTTCGGGGAGACCTATTAGTAGATCTCCCACCCTGGATGCTGCCGACTATATAAACCAGGCAACCCTCCCGGACTGCCGTTGTTGTCTTTGCTTTTTCCTCTCTCACTGCGCTTGCATTAAGTTAGCTATCTTTGCCGTAGTCAAGTTGTTTTGTTCTACCCCGCCACGTCACCCATCCTCGACGCCTTTAATATCCCACCATCTCCATCAGATAAGGTACGTCCTGTCCAATCCGGGGCTGGCCTGACTAAGCACAGCCTTCCCCCCGCCCGCTGCTTATTGGGAACCCAAAACTCACCACCAACACACCACAACACACCAGCAGCATCTCATCTCTCCCCTAGAAGTAAAAGAACGACTCTCTTGTCCGTCTCATCTGCACCGAAGCAGCCACAATGGTATTTTTCCGCTCTCTGCCGCGCCCTCTCTCCCGCGCTGCTGCCCCTATCCTGTCCCGGCGCGCGGTTCCCCGCTCCCCCGCCGCTGCTTTCCCTGTCCCTGGCTGCAATCCTCAGCTATACGGGCGATACGGGCGGGAGTCCTGTCTGCCTCCTTTGTCCGGAGTGAGAACGCTGACCGCGAGTCCTCAACTGCAGGGTAAGGTGCTCTTGGTTTTGTATGATGTAAGTGTCCCCCTTCTTTTCGTTTTACTTCGGTTCTTAGTATATTGGTAGGCTTGGATATCTTGTTCAAACTCCTGAGAGTCTGAGCCATTGTGTCCGGAACATGTGGAATTTTTCATTTCTAATATGATGAGTTACAGGGAGGTCAACATGCGAAGGACCAGCCTGGCTTGCTCGGAACTACTGAGAACGAGCTGGGCCTGAGGAAGTGGTTGGAAGACAAGGGCCATACCCTCGTAACCACCTCGGACAAAGAGGGATCCAACTCTACATTTGAAAAGGAGCTTGTCGATGCTGAGGTTATCATCACTACCCCGTACGTTATCAATGCACCTCTTGTCAATATTCTTATATCCATATCCATCTAATCCGTGCCTACTCCAGATTCCACCCAGGATATCTGACCGCAGAACGCCTGGCCAAAGCCAAGAACCTGAAACTTGCCGTCACGGCCGGCGTGGGATCCGACCACGTCGACCTCAACGCCGCCAACAAGACCAATGGCGGCATCACCGTTGCCGAAGTGACCGGCTGCAACGTCGTCTCCGTCGCCGAGCACGTCGTCATGACCATTCTCGTCCTAGTCCGCAACTTTGTCCCCGCGCACGAGCAGGTGGCCAACGGCGATTGGAACGTCGCTGCCGTGGCGAAGAACGAGTACGACCTCGAGGGCAAAGTCGTCGGCACCGTCGCCGTCGGCCGTATCGGCGAGCGTGTCCTGCGCAGACTGAAGCCGTTTGACTGCAAGGAGCTGCTGTACTATGACTACCAGCCCCTATCGCCAGAGGTCGAGAAGGAGATCGGCTGCCGGCGCGTGGATACTCTCGAGGAAATGCTCGCGCAGTGCGACGTTGTCACCATAAACTGCCCCCTGCACGAGAAGACCCGCGGCCTCTTCAACAAAGACCTCATCGCAAAGATGAAGCCAGGTTCCTGGCTCGTCAACACCGCCCGCGGCGCCATCGTCGTCAAAGAAGACGTCGCCGACGCCGTCAAATCAGGCCATCTGCGCGGCTACGGCGGCGACGTGTGGTTCCCGCAGCCCGCGCCCAAGGACCACCCGCTGCGCTACGCCCAAGGCCCCTGGGGCGGCGGCAACGCCATGGTGCCGCACATGTCCGGCAGCTCGATCGATGCGCAGGTGCGCTATGCGGCGGGAACCAAGGCGATTCTCGAGTCGTATTTCTCCGGCAAGCATGATTATCGGCCGGAGGATTTGATTGTGCATGCGGGTGATTATGCGACGAAGTCGTATGGGCTGAGGAAGTAGGAGCTGATATAGGAAGTGGCCTCTCTCTGTCTGTTTTTTTTTTTTTTTTTTATTAATGACATGCTATGATAAGAAGAAGCAGGATTTCTTTTTGTTCTATTCGCTTCTGTTTGCTTTGAGAAAAAGAACAAGAAAAAGAAAAGAATACACGTTACTTTGTTCAATTAAACATGAAGATATTTTTAATGAGTTTATGAATCCTGCCCTCTTCAGTAGTATAAACCAGCCATCCCCATGTAATTTTGCTGTATTGGCAACACAACAAGAATAAGAGCTGCTGTATATAAATTAACCAACACATTTGAAATAAATTTATTTATACAAAAAGTTCCCAAAAGCAAAAGTTACAGATTCATTATCCCGAGCATGTACAGTACAGTACAGTACTACAGCACTTGCCTTTCTAAGATAAACGCTTTATTATACAATTATCAAATTTCCTAACTACCGTTAACCAAATTGATCATCCCATCCCCAATCCCTGCTAAGTCTATACATATACAGTAACTTATTGTTATTGATTCTATTACCCCGATAAAAATCCTTCAATTACCCCCGTGCCAGAAGCCCCCCTCACCCCCGCCCCTCCCTTGTCCTTGTCCCTTGATCCCTCTCCGCCCCACCCCACCCCTTTATCATTCTCCGCTCCAGAGGCGCCCGCCCTATCTACTCTTCCTCCCGCCTTGCGCCCCGCAAATGTAGACGTTTCTTTAGCGGATGAATGGGGTTGTTTATATATATATATATATATGGGAGAATGAGGATTAATTTTAGAAGGGGGATTGGATATGATATTTGCTATAAATGAATATGTATCTGTGTATGCAGTGATTTGAGTAAGGAATGATGATAGTTGGATAGATACGGGCTATTTCTTACGCTTTCTGTTTAAACTGTTAACAGTGTTTAGTTACTTGCTGGGGAGCTATAATAAATAAGTTACGCATCTTACCTAGTTATCTGAGAGCTATGTAGATTTGACAAGAATAGAACCAATCTTCATCATCATTCTATGAGAATTCATCAGATAACCCCAGCACGCCAATTACGTACCTGCCGCTCTCCCACAGCTAATCTAATCTCAACCGAACATCTCCCAGCACTCACTCTCACACTTGATACAGCGCAACTATATCAACCATGCGAGCCAAGAACATCCTAAAAACACACCCAAGACCAAGGCAAAGACAAAACTCGTATTCCACCAGCAAAAAGCAACCAACCATTTACCTTTGAAATCGCTTACTCGCTAAACACCGTGTAAGTTAATGTATGTACAGCCACCCCGACCGGCTCGGCTAAGCGAGTCAGCGCAGAAGGGGGAAATAATTGCCGTTCAATCGAGCTAGTCAGAGGAGAGTTAATTGAAAAGGAACAATGGTGCCGCGGAGTCGGGTGGCATATGGCCTAGCGTAGAGGATCTGCAAGTATCTCGTACCTATTTTATTATTATATGCGCATGATATAGTATATTCGCAGGGCGAAGCCCCCCTTTCGATCACGAGACTAATATAGTTAGTTAGTTAACTGTTCAAGTTTGCGATTGAATTTGGTGGAGGGAAGGTGGGTTATTTATGGTTGTTTATATTGGCGATAGACTGTCCATATTTATTAGATTCAAAAATAAGAGCAGCAAAATGAGCACAATTGAAGAAAATATTTTTGAGAACTCTTACTCTTAGTTGACTACTCCTTCAATCAGCCAGTTTCCCCAGCATGTCTAATGATTTCACCTTCAGATATGACTTTTTCCCAACCACCACTTCTACTTCGTTTGAATACCCTGAGCCAACCAAAACCGTCAAGATGTATATCCCCCCGAATCCCGAATTCCATTGCTCAACTCGTTTTCCATATCTAACCACCATACAATCCACACAGATGCCAGGACAAATTCGGCGGCCGCCACGAGTGTCCTGAAAAAAGCCTCGTCGGGCCCCTTGTAGGCGTGTTCGTCGGGCTAGCAGTGTTGCTGGGGTGCGTGTCGCTGATCCGTAACTTATATATCGTTCCCATAACTATCCCCATTCCATTATTGCGCTCCGTTCCCCCGCGCTGATGACCTTTGACACACACACCCCCAGATGCATCGCATGTTTCGTGCGCCACCAGAGGAGGAGGAAGGGTATGGAATCTGGCACCTCTACCCCTCTCGCCGCCGCGGTGGATCAGCCGCCATCGCCATCGCCGCCGCCGTATAGCCACGGAGCCCCGATTTGGGGCGCGCCCCCTGCCCGCCATGGGCAGATTGAGATGCAGAGGCCGGGGAATGTATATCACGGCGGCGGCCAGTAGGGATTTGGGGATGGGATGGGATCCATGGTTTTCACGAGGAGTTTATTTTTTTGTATGTAGTTTTTCTTGGGTTTCTGTCGGCAAATGCGCTCTGTGAACAGTACATATGCGGAAATGATACCCCTGGATGGCCTTTGAAGGTTTTCGGAGAGGTGAGAAGGTTTAGGACGCATGGGTATAAATGTAGGTTTGGAGATAATAATTCTGGGAATAGTGGCACTTTTATTGTATATAACTTCAAGAGTTATAGAAATTCCCATGCATATACATACATATATCTTCAGCTCATGCTGGCACGTTGCACGATCTGTTTCCCCCACAATCACAATTTCATTAAAAAATCGTAATCAAATGAGTGATGAAAGGAAACTCTCTGATAAAAACTGCTGCCCAGCTTGTGAAGTCTGCAAGACGAACACCTCAATGCCATACATACAGTACATACGTACTGAAAGTGGTGGTTTGATGGGCTGATGGATTAGCTTCTTGCGGCTCCACTGCGCTAAATTCAAGCAGCATCAGCCTTAAATCGGCGGACTGCGTGCCTCGGCGAGCGGCCAACTGGGAATGAAAGTGCGAGAGCCCTGGTATATAACATACATTGCAAGAGCAGCATGGCATTGCCAATTTTATGGAATTCAGTTTGTACTTTTCAGTTTTTGTTGTCAATTTCCTTTCTTTCTTTTTTTTCTGTGAAGTGTAACTAATGCCCTCTACCCCGTAGGTGGTCATGGCAATCCACTTAGCGCCAGTTGGGGTTAACCTGAAATCTCCAATTACCGAGCAACCCATCCATGTTGATATTCCAGAAGTATCCTCACAACCAAGATCACATTCATAAAACCAAACACGCTTCACAAGATGTCTACTCATCGCCGGCAAATTTACTTCAATCCAAAAGTCGAGCAAACCAGCGGAAATACGTCTTCCAATGCATTGAAATTTCATCAATATCTACCCCACTATAGCCGGACCCCTCTTGTCCCCCTCAATGATCTAGCCCAGGAGCTGGCGATTGCAGGAATCTATGTCAAAGATGAAAGCGATCGCTTGAGTCTTCCGTCGTTTAAAATCCTAGGCGCATCATGGGGGACATTTCGAGCAATCGTGGCAAAAACTAACGTTTCCCTTGAGACTAGCCTGTCGGACCTTTCAGGGGCGGCCAGAGCACAATCAATTACTTTGTACGCAGCCACTGACGGGAATCATGGACGCGCTGTTGCATTCATGGCAAAGTTATTGCGGATTCAAGCGAGGATTTATGTCCCTGAATTACTAGATGGAGCTACAAAAAAACTTATATCCGACGAAGGAGCCACGGTGATGGCGGTTTCTGGTAGTTACGACGAGGCGGTTCGAAAGGCTTCAGAAGCTGCAAACTCTGAGTCTGGGGGTCTTCTCATTCAAGACACCGCTTTTGACGGTTATGAGGAAATCCCTCTGTGGATCATAGAGGGATATTCTACTATGCTCCACGAAATCGATTCCCAGCTCGAGGAAAAAAATATCAAACCAACAATGGTTGTCACCCCCGTGGGTGTCGGTTCTCTCGCACAGGCCGTTGTCTCTCATTTCAAATCACCCGGCCATCAGAGTACTGTAATGGCCGTTGAACCTGACACGGCGGCCTGCCTACACAAAAGCCTGAGATCAGGCAAATGTGTTCCACTAGAGACCTCGCGTACGATCATGAATGGCTTGGATTGCGGCACTGTTTCTTCAACCGCATGGCCAATCCTCCAGGCGGGTGTCGACATTAGCGTGACCGTCTCCGACTTCGAAGCACACCAAGCGGTTCGGTATTTGGAATCGCAGAGTGTACGAGCTGGACCCTGTGGCACAGCTGGCATAGCTGCTCTGCGTCGCTTGAATAGCGTTCGACCACTTGACCCATCTACAGTTGCCGTTCTCCTCTGCACTGAAGGCTCACGACCATATCCAACCCCTTCCGACGTATCCGTCGAGGACCCTATTGCTCTCTCAAAGTTGCTACATGACATTGAATCGCCCGATCCATCTTCCCCCCAAGCTCCTGAGAGCGAAAACACAAAACTTGAGGACTATATTATGGCATGGTTGGAACATCGGGATCTAGACAGTCGTCAACTCTACAATATTACTGGTTTGAGCCGGGATAGGGATAGGCCTGCTAGCATCGCAATGTCTATGGTTTCTCTTCTTGATCCAAAAAAGCTTTAGACACCGACCTACGCACCAGGACAGATCAACAGTAATCAATTCCTATTTGTCGGGTTTTATGTTTCAGTTTGCAAGAAATATTTGTTATTTCTTTCTGTGTCAATTAGAGAAAATAGAAGTTGATCTTAGAGAGATGCATTTAGGTTCTAGCTTTATTGGCCTTATGGAAATATCTGAAACTCTTGAATCTTTTGAAGGGAGATGATAGTAACTAGGAGGTGGGCATTATTGACCCGCATTTTGTGGTCTTCCAAGCTACAGAGGAGATACGGCATCTCGCTGTTCTCGAATCTGCGTGAGTTGTATGGCCCGAGATGCTGTTGCTTCTGGGGCCAGAGTGTGAAGGACAGAAACCAGAATGATCCGGAATCCTGTCGCTTCTCTTGGTTTTTGACATGTTCATTTTATTTTTCGATCTTGAAATTTCCTCCCACGGGGACACCAAACTTCTGTCAATTAGGGCTAGCAGGTTACAAACTTCCTGTTTGGGCTTAGTGCCACCAACTCTCTTTTAACTTCATCCTCCAACATTGCTCTGACTGACGGGGTTTCATCCTGCATGAATGATTGTGACGGGCGACAACCATGGGGAGCAAGATCTTTCTCTTCTGCCTAAATAGGTATTGGGGTATCCTTCCCGACGACCCGGAGGATCGAATTCTGGTTTTTGCCATTCCCAATATGGCGAACATGGCTAAATAGGTTTCGCCAGCTACCCCCACCTGGCCCATTCTGGCTGGTTTGGAGCCATCTCCCTGGATTCGCCGTGAGGCTACTTCCATTCCATATCCTCTCTAGATAGTTTGGAATGATTTCTAACCTAGGATGATATCCTGGGTCCCTGCGCTCTGACCTAGAACTACTCCCATTTCAGCGGTACTATTCCAAATTTTATAGTTTGGTTTCCAGCGAACTCGTGCTGAAACTGTGCGTGCTTGAGAAATGTCATTAATCAGGGATCTCAAAGCCTCCATGGCCTCCAAACTCACCAAGGTTTGCCATAAATGCGTAATAGCGCCGGAGTGGCGGAGAGAAGTTGTCATAACTATCAGGTAGCCGATGTGTTGGTTAACTTCTGTTCCCCGTTTCCAGTTTCTGCCCCTCTTACCATGATCAGGAAATGTTGGGTTCCTACAGAACTATGTTCTTTGACAGGCAGCCAGGATCTGAAGCCACTATTGTGAGAAGGCCCTGATAATCTTAGCTTTCAGTATTACTGAACTTATCTTCAACTACGTTCACTGTTTCCCCCTTCCTTTCTTGGTGTTCATTCTGTCATTCTTTATTCTTTTCTGTTTTCGTTACTACGACGCCATAGCTGGATATCTCTGTATCGTTTATTTTGGTTGCCATCTCTTCTCTCCAACTGTCCCAAGCTGGCGAAACGGAGCATTGGCATGCGTCAGCCAGTATATTCCGGTGATCAACAGCATGACATTGGGAATGGGTTTAGCTATGGGATGGGAAAAGCGATGGACCAATTCAGCAATGCAGCCAATTCTGGCAGAGAACCCGGAAGAAGCAATGTTGCGGCGAATCATCTGGCTACTTTCATATTTTTGAAGTTCAATATTCAGAGCCGCGCTTCTATCATCATTACGGCCTCGTTCAGCGTGACTGCCTCGACTTTCGTGATGCTGAGCATTATATATGGTAGCTGGCGGTCATCAAAGAGAGCCCATCGACCCCGTATCAGGTAAGGAACTCTGAACTTCAACCCTCGCCTATAGACTGCTTAAGCTGATGTTGAATGTTCAGGAGACGCTTCGAATTTTTACGTCACGTCCCTTCCACCAATACCATCCCATTAGTGTTTTCGTTTTCGTCGATTTTACAAAGTTCAATATTGATAGGTGTTCAAAGCACGGGTCTCCAAAACGTATTTGCGGACGGATGTTTAGCTTCTTCGCAAATTACTTGGACGGGTAAGCTATTGTTCTTCTGGACGGCTTTGACGCACGAAACTAATTCTTGCCTTGTAGCTGTGTGGATTATCGGCTACGCTGTATTAACATTTACTTCCGATGCAGTTTATCAAAGTTTTCGGCCCTCTCAATCTGCGGCTACTAAGCGACGGAGGTCGCTGATTTGCTGGGTGGCCGTAACTATTATGCTTCTCTTGACATGGCTACCTTCCAAAATTAGGGAAAGGGAAAAGGACAGGTGCTTGGCAACTCTATTACAATGGACTACGCGTTGGTCGGATATCGGTCTAGCGTTGACAATAGGTCTGATCGTCTTGTTTATCGTGAACGGAGCGATTTTATCAGTAAAACTATGGAGAACGGCAAAGCTTGACATTCAGGAGAGAATCGCCACAAGCAGTATTGTCTATTACCTAGCTGGCACGGCCATCATCTTTGTAAGTGTACCAATACATTTCTTCTCTTATCATGTTCGCTTATTTGTCTAACAACATAAAGACGCTGGTCCTTCCTTTCTGGATACAGGCTACTTTTTTACAAGGCGTGAGCAACTTTTCACTGTTGATGGGCTCTATAGCTTTGAACTTATTTGGCATTTTATATGCCTTTATTTACCTCCTCTTTTGTGCGAATGGAAGAAACATGATGATCGGCCCAGTGGCCTCGACTTGGTCGAAGGAGCTTTCGAAGCGACATGATTCCACAGAACGTGCTCTAATACCACAAATCAACCAACCTATTATTGCTGAGAAACGAAGCGGGTCACCCCTCGAGAAAAATGACTTTCTCTCTGAAGAGGAAGATGGCCTTGAAGAGCCTAGGATTCTGAAAACGAGGAGCCCTAAGCCAGCTGCATTCAGCTCAATCTCCATGCCACGTCCAATAGTTTTACATTCCCGAAAACCCTCGAGCTATTCCCTTTTCCCCACCAGAATCTCCTCCCGCAACACAAGACGATTTATTCTGAACTCCAACGATAGCCACGAAGATATACTAGCCCCACCTCGACCATCCTACGCCCACCATCGACGCTTCTCCTCCGATGTGAGTGCAGCCACAGTGCAGATTGGCCTTCGACTAAGCAACATTGCACTACCGGCCCATATTCAAAACCACAACTCATCAACTACAAGCTTGGGACTTTACCCTATTCAAGCTGAAACACCCATTCATTTGTCATCCATCGAAAACAGGAGCCCTGGAGTTGCAAGATCTAGAGGGTCGCAGAAAGAGCTAGGGCCCTCAGCTGGGTCTCAAACTGCGTTCTCGCTAAACCAAAATAGCGGTTACTTTGGTCGAATATCTCCCCTGAGTCAAAACCCACCTGGACCTGAAATTAGGCCTCCATTTTATGCCTGGCGGTCACCTGTAACGAAAACAGAGGAGGCCTCGACCAACAAAAAAGATATCCTTCCACCCGCGCCGCTCCGGATTTCTAAGGGGGACAGCTATTTTCCGAACGACCCATCTCCTTTAGCCCAAGCAACGTCTATATTACCTACCCCGTCGCAATCTTCATGGCCACTTCCTGGCCGACTATCCCTCCTACCGGACAAAACGTTCAAACAACCTGCTCATTGGATTTAGTACACGGTGAACGAAGGTACGATTGCCATCCTTCCATTGGCTGAACCCCCAGATCTCGAGCACGTAATGAACTCTCTACCTAGAGACCCTGCGGTTGAATCATTGATGCAGCCGGTTTTACCACCTATCAACCTTCCCCCGTCAGGCACATCTAGAACAAGCTTACATTATTCATGACAATACCGTGTAGCTTATTCCGGCCATCAACTCTTGCATTGACTATTTATAGCCAGGCCACCGGCTGAGCCGGCTCAGTCTTACTGGAAAATACTGCATGCTTTACTATTTCTCATGTGGACTTTGCATTATTAAGACGTTGGGTTTGGTTGTTCACCAGTTCAATCATTTTCAAGAAATGCTGGCACAATGCCATAAGTCTATCCGACATCACCGTCATACTTTTATCATTTGTCTCTTTCTTCTGTACTCTCCCATATCTTAAGCATGTCTGCACTCACCCATACATTTCATGCCCAACGCACTCGACGAAATGCCCCTTCCCTTACGTATAGTACTGGCCAACTGGTCCACTCTCTTTTCATGTATTATTTATGATAGAATATATTCACCATGCACGTCTTTATTCATTGCCCTTCCCGTGTTCAACTATTTCCCCCCCTACCATGCCCTTTTCCTCTTTTTATCTTATATCAACTTCAACCCTTGAGCTCCGTTTTCCTCAACATGCTACATTTTCCAACAACAACTATGGGAAGGGGGAAATTGAGAAGTGCAGAGGGTTTCTAAGAGGTTATTAAATTTTTCGACAATCTAGCTAGAATTCTTTTGTGAAACTATCCCTGAACCAAGGAAGTGATGTATATTCACTTTCTTTTGATTTTGAGTACTTATTTCACACCTACATACATATTGGACCTTGCGCATTGCACTTCTCAACTAACACAAGACAAACACAAAGAAGTCCGTTTTAGTTCATGTTGTGCTCAAAAATTTATTTCATATGCCAAGGCTATATATAGCTAACTGTTAACTGAATACAAGTACCGTCCTCGATCAGGTATATCACACAAGGACTCTGCAAAATGGCTGGAAAGTGGGGAACAATAAATGGCTTGAGCCGTTGTTACAAAGAAAGAGGCCATAAGCATCGAGGCTTTTGGAGCCGCTTTGTTTATTTGAAACAGAATCCGCCCAGGTATACCCCTCGACCATGCCCGCTGGTAAATATTGAACTGGAAAATAGAGGTTGACTCCGTCTTCTAGGAACCAATCGATGGGAATATTTTCCTACACGCTTCAAGGGTGGGTGGCGAGTACTATCCGCCTTCTCCTCCTTGCGGCAGCTGCATGTCCAGGAAAGTACATCAGCATTTAGTTTAGCCTGGGCTGCGCGGAATACGAAATATGATACACGGTAAACCCTCCGTGGCCGGACGGATATGTTTGTTTGAACAGTTTGCGTATAAAATGGAGAACGAGGGGAAAATGTTCATATGGAATAAATGGGTCTATCTATATACGTAGTTATACACGAGATGGGAGAAATAAACGCCGGGGGAGTAGGGAAGCAGCACCATGATGAGCCTCCACCCCCAAAAAGTAATAACATATTTTACATACCCCTAATATAATGCTACAGCCATGTAGGCCTTATCCAACCCTGCCGCTCCATAGCCTCCAAGAAAATATTGAAAGAAATAAAATAACGTCTGAGGCCCTTTTCGGGGGTGTGGGGGACTTAAGTTAGCCTCCTCTGTCCGCAGGGAAATAGACAGTATAGCCATCGTAAAGTAGAATCAGTTCGTCAAATAATCCCACTCAAAACACCACGTTGACAACTTGCCCACCACGAACGACAACAACTCGTTTCCTCTTATCCCAATCATTCCTCTCTTTCAACCACAGCTTGCCTTCGTCTGTTTCTAGGAGGTGCGACAGAATCCAGGTTTGTTGTTCATCAGATGAAGCTTTTTTCGAAGCAGAGTCGCTGCCTGGCGGAACAGGTATAGTTGTACTAAAGCGAAGTTTCCCATTTATTTGCACTGCAACGGTTTTGCCACCTCGGACGCGGAGTGCTTGAACTTCGGAAGGCGAGAGAAGTGGAACAGGCCAGGGTGAGGAAAAGATCGATGGGACTATCGTGACAGCTGAAGATGTAGTAGAGGAGTTTGAATTTGAGCTATGGAGGTGTTCCCAGCATTCAGAGGCGAATGCTGGGGTTATAGGGGCTAGAAGTCGGAGGAGAGAAGATAGCGCTGTATAGAGGATAGTTTGTGAAGTTGGCGATGATGCCGTGGCTGGTAGCGGCGATGACGCCAGGGAATTTGTAAATTTGGTCAGGTTCGATATAACCGTGTTTAGACCGTAGGGTATCCCGTCGAGACATTGGGAAACTGATGTAATGGTATCGTGCGCTACAAGTAGGATTGCAGATTCATCGTCTGATAACTTACTTAGGTCTGGGAGTCTGATGTCATTCAGGGTCTTGAAAGATTCGGCGCTCAGACACGAATGGCCTTCCAATGAAATGCGGGAATCCATTGTAACGCGCCACAGCCGGTTAAACCACCGTTCCATGCCAACGATTTTTGATTCGTCCCACTCGAGAACTTCACTGACAGGGGCAGAAAATAGCATGTGTGCGCGGACTGCATCAGAACCATAGGTCTCGATGCAAGTGGTCGGGTCCACGCCGTTATATTTGCTTTTCGACATCTTTTCAAACGATACGTTTGGGGTAGTCTGGGTGCCCTTGATCAACGGAGCGTCGGGGTTGGATATGTCGACCTCCGATGGCCGGAGAAAACGGCCTGTAGAGGGGTCGGAATATGTCTTGCCATGAACCATTCCTTGTGATAGTAGTTTTAGGAAGGGCTCTGTACCCGCCGTGGGGCCTGGTAGCTCCTTGGGAAACAATTCCGAAGTAGCTAAAAATTTATATATAAATCGCGCGTATAGTAGATGTAAGATTGCGTGCTCAATACCTCCGATGTAGATATCGACGGGTTGGGCATGTGATGGGGAAAATGGTGCTGTTGCGTTCGCCGGATCAAGAAACCGCAAGAAGTACCATGAAGAATCAACAAACGTGTCCATTGTGTCGGTATCCCTTTTAGCGGCTTTACCGCAGCTAGGGCAAGAAGTGTGAAGCCATTCTTCAGCTGACTCAAGTGGATTCCCTTGAGTACCTTTCAAACCGGCACCTTCGATGACCGGGAGTTCAACAGGGAGCTGATCTTTCGGAACGGGGACTGGGCCACACGAATCGCAGTGGATAATAGGGATGGGGGCTCCCCAGTACCGCTGCCGACTGACTAACCAGTCCCTAAGCCGCCAACTTTCTGCAACGTCTGCAAAATTGCCTTGACTTTTCAAGTCTTCGACGATTTTTTTACCACCTTCTTCGGAGGGCATGCCACTGTAAGTCCCGCAGGTATCAGCCAATATACCGTGACCGGTAAATGGCTTCAGTTGGGCGTCTGGCAATTCCGTTGGTTCACTTGATGGTGATGGCTTTTGCTTAACAACAAAAGACACGGGCTGAGATTTTGAGTTTTCGTTCCAAAATGCAAAATCTCGAGAATCATGACCAGGCACACCCATGACCGCGCCCTCTCCGTACTCCCCCAAAACATAGGGAGCAACATATACCGGGATTGAAGCCTGTAGGGAAGGGTTTGCCTCAACCGAGCTAAGAGGGTTCACAGCCAAAACGCCCGGCAAGCGATAACCCGCCTTTGTATCTGGTGGGAGAGATACCGCAGAATCGAGAAAAGATTTCAGCTCAGGGTCGGAGCTCGCCATTTTCACGACCAAGGGATGAGTCATTGACAGCGCAAGATACTGAGCCCCATGAAGGGTATCTGGTCGAGTTGTAAATACCTGAATATCGTAGTTGTCATCGGGGGCAGAAACGAGGAATTTTATATGTGCTCCGAAGGACTTTCCCAGCCAGTGCCTTTGCATTGACAATACCCGCTCAGGCCAGCCAGCCGCCAATGAATCAAGATCCTTCAGTAATGCTTCCTTGAAAGCTGTAATACGGAAAAACCATTGTTTGAGCTCGACCTTTTCCACTTTCGCTCCGGATCGCCATGAGCATCCATTCGCATCAACCTGTTGGTCCTACCGTTAGAAGATGGTATACGGTCGTATTTTCAGGATGTTCGTACCTGTTCATTTGCTAATACTGTTTTGTCCACAGGATCGTAATTGACTAACGCTTTTGCTTGATATGCCAGCCCCTTGTCATATAACATAAGGAAGATGCGCTGTGTATGCTTATAGAACTCAGGTGAACATGTCATCAATTCCTACAGCACTCGCACACAATTAGAAAACATCAGTGAACCAAATATTCACAAGCATATTTTATATCACCGGGAGCCGACAAAGCACAGTATATATTTATCATACCCTATCCCAGTCAAATCGTGCTCCAATCGCCCTCAACTGTTCCTTCATGTTGGCGATATTCTGCATGGTCCACTGCGCCGGATCAATGCCCCGCTCAATTGCCGCATTCTCCGCTGGAAGCCCAAATGCATCCCACCCCATAGGATGTAGCACGTCATATCCCTTCATATGCTTGAATCGAGCCAATACGTCTGATATAGTGTAAACCCGCACATGGCCCATATGCAATGCGCCCGATGGATACGGGAACATCGAGAGGACATATGCCTTTTCCTTGCCATGGTGATTCACCAATTCAGATGCGGGATCGTTCCGCCATTTGGTTTTCCATTTTTTGTCCACTGCCAACAGATCTAGTCTCCGCGAGGCGGTCGATGAAGGGCGAATCGCGGAACGGGCTCGCAGCCCGGAGAAGAGGTATCGACCCCATTGCTGGGCGAGCATTGATCGCCGGACATTCATTTGGATCGACATCGCGTCCCCATAGCATCCTCTTCCTAAAGAATCACCGCCAGGCCATTTAAAACGAGTGTGACTTTGGCGATATGGCCTGCAATTCTTGTTGACTCGGATTATATTCATCCATGAATGGCAGAATCTCCAAGGCGGAAATCCGGATATACGCTAGGCTGCTTTTAGATTAGGGTATCCCCGTTCATAACCTCGACCTTTGACAGACCAGACCGACGCTGACTGCACATCACCAGAAGTTATACAAAGATGGCGCTGGGTTAACCGTGGATGCCCCGTCGGTTTGACCTTTCGCTGCTAGTAGGTCTGGCAGGTTTGGTACTCGATATTATTTAGGCGAAACTTGACTCAACACGCTCCATATAGCTTCGACCCCCCCCGCCCAATCCCTCCTTTTTCTCGAGCTGACAACTACTATGAACTACAACTCTACTGAGATACAGAAGGGAAGGGATTCAATTTGACAAGATGAGTTCATACAGTGTCTGGTCATTTCTGGAAAATGATTCTGATTCAATGAATGAGCATCGTCATAATCTTTTGGACATGCTTCCAAAAAAAGGCTTGATTTCAAACTTTCATGAACGATTGTGTCTAACATCTAGGCAACGTGGACAAAACATTTTCAGCTTCCGAGACCTGCGCTAACATAGGAGAAGCATCGAAAATCTCAGCTGCGTACCTACTAGGGAGGAAGAGGTGGCGTATTCGGATCCAAAACATGGATAACATTGTCATCAGTAGCGATTTCGTGGCTCGTTCACAACAGTTTAAGGAGGGAGCTAAAGCAACAGTGACGAAAAATAATGCGTTATAATCATTCATGACCATAACGGGCGGCTCCGGCAAATTATCAAGTTGTGTTAATTTTCTCATACTTCTGGCATATTCCGATACCTGCGCTCAGTGACCTCCAGACAAACATATCAAATTTTCATATGGAAACTATCCGGAACTTAATCGGCGGGAATCGCCGTCCGAGAAGTTATGCAATACCGAATACAAGGATGCTTCCAATTTTCTGTGACTGACCTGACAGCACGCACAAATTTCCAGGTTGCGGTCAGGCTGAATTTGAAGCAAAGCGAGATCATCGTTTGTTCAGAGCCGCAAGTGGACTCGACATCGATGATCGTCGCGCTAGCTGGCCAGCAATGGGTGCTCAAGCAACAGCCACGCCAGAATGCAAGAAGGCTTGGTTAGCCGTGCAGGGATCTTTGACGTTGTTCCAAGGATCGTGCCAACATCTTCGCCGACTTCCACGAGGTCGACCCACTGCAGCTGCGGAATACTTCCTGAACCACTTCGGCCAACCAACCTTCCTGATAGTCTCCTGAGCCAGTTAGGGTTGTGTGGCCTGCAATGTTATTTGTTCACGTACTCTGTGCGGTACACATACATGTGCATTGTGAACTTCATTTCTGAGTCAACTTGCTGAGGTGTGGTTGACCCACTGATCCATGATTCTTAGTGTTGTGCCCCGCGCAATATCCTGCCGCACTGTCCTCTCATAGGTTATGACACTGCCACGGGAAAGAGGAAGAACAAATGAACACTGGTGTGAACGTCCTGGATCCAGCAGTTGCTATCCAACGTCTTACATATGATATGGGTACCAGAATACGTGAAAGAACATATGAAATGGAAGTGATCATTTTCGCCTTCTTGCTTCGGCTTTTGCTCATGTCGTTCATGCCCCCGGTCTTATTTCGCTTTCTCTGCAGCGAGGCGAAGCTTGGCTATTTTAAAAACAGTTCAGCTGGGTATTATCATTATTAATTCATGATGTGTTATACGAAGTAAACTTGGGAAGAACCGGTATGTGAGGCGCCAATTCCGCATTGTCGATCCTTCTGAGCTCATTATGATCGCAACAAACATCGACAAGCGCAACAGATGGGAGCCTAGAACGTGGGATGACCAGATATATACCGAAGAGTGCTCCTTTCAATACAAGTCACTAGAACTGATGCCTTGATTCTCCCTAATACCGGCAAAGAAGCAATCTTCTATCAGCTCTACCTTGTCTTAACCAAGCCGTCTTGTATCACTCGACTACTCAGTTGACCCGAAGACAAACAGCAAACATGTCTACACTATCCCTCTATAGCCTCGTCATCTCCCTCTTCACCATTCTTATCCCTTTAGCATCCGCTATTCCAGCCCCAGAGCCACCCCTGAGCATCCCGGGACCACCAGCGGAACCACCCCCGCAGCCCGGTGATGGATCTGGCAGATACAAATCTGATGGCTTGTGCGGCCTAAACGACGTTAGAGTCCATGCCACCCTTGAAGCGGGTGTAGTCTATTTTAGACTCAGGGGCCGGCATCAAGCCGCGCGCGCCATGGACCACTATCTCTCCTACAGCGGCGAAGACCTCTCTGTCAGTGTCGACCTCATGATGGAAGACACTCCTGCCTTCATGCAGGAGGCGCACCAGTTGGCGGGGAAGATGGCCAAGGAGAAGATTGAGAGTACTGTTGGCCCGTGGACCCAAATGGACTTCAGCAGCGGGTGGACGATCTGGAATGCGTGGAATGACGCCAAGAATGAACCGCATAGTTATGACTGGTACTATGCACTCGGCGAGTACTCGTATGCGGCGGCTGGGGTCGTTAGCCAGCGGGAGGGCGGCGGTAAAAACCTTAAGTATAAGGTTCATGTGTTTGACAGGTATAATTGGGACAGTTCGAATAAGAACAATACGTTTGGCTGGGGCATTGTGAGTTTGAGCCATGCGGAGATTGGCCATCTGCACAAGTGTGGCAGCGCACGGGAATACAAGATTCGCGGAAGCAGCAGGACGTACACTGTCAATAATTATGACCCGAACAAACCGCTCCCTCCTCCGAAGTAGTGTACATTAACCGCTGCAACGATGTGGGTGGTTAGGGTGATTGTTTAATGAGACATAAGTATGTCTTCCTAATCAGTTTGGCCTCTTGTTTTGTTGTTCTCTCGATACTAAGGATTGTCGTGAAGGAAGCATAAATTGTCTTTTGAAGTACTTCAGTGGTTCATATATTGCAACTCTTCTATTAATATTCTATCGTGCCCGAAAATGTCACTGTACATACCTACTAAGGTAATTACTTCTAATAATGATCAACTTCTAATGACCAATACATAAGGGGTAGTTATGAAATATATCTTAGAAATGTCCTGATCATTCCAGAACCAGTCATCCTGAAATTTTACTATGTACTTATCCTCGAATCATGAGGAAGTTCTACTCCCTTTTGGGAAGCATCCCCTTGAGGCAATTGGCCCTGCAGCCCGGGCCCAGTGGCCATAAAACGCATGGCCAATTCCTCAAACTTCAGTAACGACTCCACCATATCTAATCTAAATCTAAATCATATCTATTAATCTTAATATACAGTACTTACTCTAGAAACCCCTCTCATAGCCTCAGAATCTCTCCATCTGCCCCAACCCCACCACGAAAATGTTCGGAAATAACCCGGCCCCCCAACACCGTCTCTTCAACGATCCCTTCTACATGTCTGGGCTCAACTCTTCCATACCAAATCCCTTTCCCAGCCAATGACATCGGCCCGCCCTGCCCATTACCCGGCGCCGACAATGATGGCGGAAGGTAAATAATAACATTCCCCGCATACTTATGCCCTCCAATATGACTTATTAACCCCACATTCGCCCGTCCAACGTCATCCGCAAACCCACCATCCCCATCTTCCTCGCCGCCACTGACGCGAAACCCTCTCCCCTGCAAGACGCGCCGGAACTCAGCCTGCAAAAGCGGGCCTAGAATCCCACACCGCTGGTCCCGATGGCCGTGTCCGCATATCAGGATGGTGGGGGAATGTTGGATCCGCGCCATATCTGGGAAGTGGGAGAGTTGGAGGGCGGGGACACGGCGCATGTGCGCCTGTTGGGCGGCAGGGAGCACGTCGTGGGCTGGGTGGAGGGTTGTGGGGAGGAGAAAGGCGCGGACAAAGGCATCTAGACTAGGGTCATCGAGGGGAATTGTCGGGATGTACTGGAATGAGGGGAAGAGGAGGGCGGATGCAGTTGTGGTGGCGGTGGCCGTCGTGTGGTGTGGTGGGAATGAGGTGTTTGTAATCATGATATTGTTATATGGCTATTATTTACTTCCTCAAATTCGAATTAGCGCAGCTCGTAGAGGAAGTTGTTCCACCCTCTCGGCTCCTTCATTCCCCTGGAAATCCAGCAAATCAAGAAAAGGGAATAGCTCAGGCGGTGTCCCCGGATCCATAAACAGACAATTCGGCCTCAGTATACTCACATCAGCATACCCTCCTCCCCTCCCAATGAGTCCCTTCAACCCCCTGACCAACATCCCCCAGCCGTTATCCGCCCCGTCTTCCTCAATCCTGCTCCTCCAGTCACGCTGTCCGGTCAAGATCAACACCTGCTGCGAGTATGGCGCCATGGTACCATTGAGGTCGCGCTCATGGTCAATCTCCAGGCCCTCAGGCATTTGTGGAGTTGGCGCACACGGACATGTTGGTTCCGGGCACGAGGGCGTTATGGGAAATGGTGGGGGGATGGTTATACGGCGTGAGGAGGTTGAGGAGTTTCTGGAGGCTAGATGTAGACGAAGGCGGTTGGAGCGGAGGTGGGGTTTGGCACGGTATATTGTTGAGAAACGAGTCATCGGCCTCAGTGCGCATTCATGCAGCACGTCGAAGAGGGCGCTGGGAAGCGTGGAAGTCCTGCTGGATAGCATTATGAGGCGGCATGCGCCAATCTATGATTGTATTATGTCAAAGTTTTAAGTTGGGAGAGTTAATATTTTAGCATAAAAAAACCACGACACTCTAAATAGCATCCCGTATGCCAGAGGGGTGGTGGCATATATAGTATTTTATTCTGTAAGAGGGTTCAAAAGAAAAAGTTTCTGAACATCGACAGCTTGCTTTCCACATGTAGCTTGATGCTCGGAGATAAACATCAAGAATCTCGGTTAACTATGGGGTTGGGCCGTGCGGCTCGGCCCTATCGGCGTATTGTGAGGATTGTTCGGGTCGGTTTCTTGAGGTATTGACAAATAAATAATTAAGAACAGAAAAAATAAATTGGCTAAAATCGTTAGCTCGCTAGCTTCAATACCTGTCTATCTACGCATTATACTCTGGAGATCCGCTGCAAGGGGGACTGAATAACGACAGAAGATTTCTTGCCAATAATATACATCGAATATGGGCCCGCTTTCCTTTATTCACATTCCCTATGACTATGTAAAACAGCGTAATAATAAAGTCTACCAAAAATACACGTCTCGCAACGAAGACCAAGTTTGCAAACGAGAATTCCCATTGATCTGATCACAAGCTTCCCTGCTTGCAGTAAAGACGCAGCATATATGTCCCCGTAAAAAGCTTCAACCAGCCTAACTAAGCAGTAGCCGTGAAAGACGCCAACTCATGCGATGACTCTGTCAGTCTCCAGAGCTGAGAGTAGAAGGCGAAAGCCCCAGCAACTAAGATGAGGTAGTAGGCGATAGTCCATCCGATATTCAATGGTTTGTGCGTCATGGAATCGGGTCCGCCGTCTACATCCTCCTTGCCCCTAGTGATAGTTGGAATCGCAGACTCCCGCGATTCCACGCGGCCCCAAAGGCGCGGTAGTCCGCAGTAGTTGCAAAATGAATGGACAAGGATCACTGCTGGCAAAGAGCCGGTCCGAAGGTACAGGAAAGTCGCATACCAGCCAAATACAGTAGTGTATCCAAACTGGAAAAGAGACCTGGCGATGGAAGGGGTAAAGCTGGTGTGAGGGTGGGTAAGTCTGAATTCATAGAAGTGGTGCACGTGGGCGATTCCAAAGTATAGTGGGGTGATGAACACAATTCGAGCAGGAGATAAATCGGTTAGCAGGTGGAGGGGAATTATTATTGAGCGAAATATGACTTCCTCCGTGATCGGCCCCTATGTGATGTTAGAAGAATGGCTGGAAAAGGTAAACTGCTAGCAGTTAGGTTGGTGAAGGATCACTCACCGCAACGAAGTTCCTCCAGCCTATCCATCCCCCAAGTGATTCCGCTACACGGCTGCCACGAATCCAATCCTTCCACTCTCCCTCAACAATACCAGTCTCAAATAAGGGACCCATAAAAAGGAGCGCCGTCAACAGGAAACATTTTACAATCTCCAAGGGCCCGACAGGCCACCACCCTAATAATCGTAGCGCTTCTGTTGGGGGATAATTGGCTTTATAGAGAAAAAAGCAGAATACTCCCAGGCTCGAGAGAAAACATGACGTCGTTACAGCTCGTACGCGAGCTTTAATCACCGACGGTGCATCCCGGCTTAAAGTAGGCGACGGTCGAGTTGATGGAGACACATAGAACGGGACAACGTATAGCAGAGTGAAGACAACCTAAAATCACGTGGTCAGTCAATCGCGCAGGAGATCCTGTTGATAGAACCATGGTGGGAACGAGATGCAAGATAGCCAACGCCGTGGATAGGAGTTGCAGAGATCCCAGCGTGCGTACCGAAAGAAGAACAGCCGCAGAAATCGAAAGCACCGGCTCCGGTTTTTCTAGAATCCAGCACACCATGTTAGAATGCGCGCATGGATTTTACAATGGGGAATTGGAAATTGTTAAATCAAGGCACACCGTCTTTGCTATATAGGTTTCTCAGCCTGTCCATCAACCCTGTAGGTGCCATTTCCCCGTTCTCGACGCTTTCTATGAAGGCAGCCCACTATTGAATTATCTTCAATGTCGCTTGAAAACACGCAAGTGGATCTCAGGCAAGGCGTGGTGGAGATATCTCGGCCAGCTATTAGATTGGCTCGCGGGGTGTTTTAGATGGCACTCTCTGGCGGGAAAAACGGCATGTCGCTTATCGAGAGCTGGTCAGTCAAGCTTCTACCAGATGCAACAGCCCGCCCTCTCTCTGCAATGCCAGGTGGTGACGGCGAGTTGAACCAGCGATGAGCGACTGAGGTTGGCTTTGAGATGAGGCTAGTTTAGGCAGTCTTGGCGCCCCAGCACGACCTGGCCTTGAACCAGCAACACACGCTGGACTGGAACAACCAACAACAAAGAACAAAGAACAAAGAACAAAGAACGAAATAAGTGGGCTGGGGATCTCGCCCTTATTTCTCTTAGGTTAGTTATCAGAATGTTATTTGGGATCTAGTGCGGATATTTCTTGTTTACAAGGAAATACAGAGTATGCGATATCCGGCCCCGGCTCAATATTTTCTTTCATTAACGTACGTTTTGAGGTGAAAGGAATATTGAGTGCGGCTACTCTACGCAGTATACAGGCCACAGTCACTGTTGGGTTATGGAATGTTGGACAGCCCGCCATTCGTTTGACAGTTGATCTGCCATGGTTTCTTCGGCGTGTGCCTTTGTCGGACAGGGGTCATCAGCGGCCATGACCAGCTGGGTGGTGCCGGAGCCAGCGCCCTGGTGCTGTTCATATATGTACCTTGGCTTGCACCAGCCGCCCCAACTAGGAGTGTTTGCGGACTGGACAGAGCGGGATTTTTCTTGTCAGCCAATCACGCTTGTAGTGCCAGCGGAAATTCCTTTTATTACCACCTCAAAACCCTCCGGTTGGGTTGGTCTCAAACGCAAGGGACTCCACCACGCAAACCCCGATTATTTAAGTTGACTCCTCGTCGGGAGGCCAGACATCTTTAGCATATTCTTTTCTGCAATCAATTTGGCATGATATCGCCAATTCATCTCAATTGCTGTCCTAACAACGGTGATCAAGAAGACGACTGCTAAAGTTGCCCGGCCTCCAGACGAGGAGAGACCTCTTGTATAATAAGAAAACAGCTCGCGGATGCAGCCTCGAAGCCTACTCTCTCCAGAATTCAAAGCTAATTTTCCATCGCTGCAATTATGTACGGCATGTCTACCCCCACCAGGGGTCCCGTTAACAGGTTCAATATCCATAATGTCTGGGGCCCGCCTCTGTCGCTTGCCAACAAAAAGTTGATGGCAAATCCCCACCCCCGTGACTATTCTATTCCTTCATATCGGGACCCAACTCCTTCCACCCCTCCCACGCCTAAAACCCAATGCTATCCACATCCCCTGTATCCATTGGAATACTGGCGTGCCTGGGCAGACGCAAAACGTGGAGGATACATACATCTGATGAGGTCCGAATCAGGGAAGACCGATGTTGATGATCGTCGGTCCTCCATTGATGATGTATATTATTGGAAATGTGAGACCAAGTTCTGGATGTCAAAGTCGCGATTTAAGGAAGGAAGGCGCCGCAAAATCTCGGAAGCGAATTATTGGAGGTGCGAGGCGGATTTTTGGAGAACCGCTTGTGCTGCGAACGAAAACCAGGCCAGCCGCGAGAGCATACAAGATGCCGAATATTGGAAATGTGAGAGTAGATTTTGGAAATCTACTTGCCCAAGAGCCCACGAGGATACCCGCTACGACGGCATCGACGACCCGAACTATTGGGAGTGCGAGAACAGGTTGTACGAAAATCTTTTGCGGGTTCTTACTAACGCCGATGAACCTGGTTATCACCAAGCCCTGCTACGAGAGCGTGGCTATGACTATGACTATGACAGCCCTAACCAATCACCGAAGACTCCACCCCGCCGAAGCGCTCGACTTATTAATTTGAAGCAGAAAGCAGCAGTGAACTCTTCTACATCACGATCTGAATTACATGCGTCAACGAACGCGAGTAGTACAAAGAAAAGGAAAATCGAAGACCAGGCGACCAACAACAACCACAGAAAAAGAAAATTTGCTCGCTGATGGGCGGACTACCACAAAGAGGCTGGCAATGCTAATGCAAGACTTGTTGGCTTGTAATGCCGTTTGCCAGAGATTTGAGACGCCACTTCGGAAACAATGGAACTGTACACGATCTGCCTTACCCCTCCTCATGGTCCACCTTACATCTTTGAGGTGTCCACCTCCTTCCGACTCCATAGTTTTCATACGATTTACATTTCTCTCATTTCTCGCACCTCAAACATGGCAGTTGACGCTGAAATGGTGATAGGCATTCTCAAGCCTGTGACATGGCAAGCTTTCAAAGCTCTAGAGCTTCCACATAACAAGAAATATGCCACGGAATTCAGTCATTCATCGGATCCCAAGGGGAAGAGGCGACGGAGATCTATATACCCGGAAACTCCCAAAACACAGCTCGTCCTATCTTTCCTGGACGACTCCAAACCCATTAATCCACATCGGGGATTTGTTTTCGGAAGCGACGAGAATACGTGCGATGTTCTCCTTACCGATGACCCTTCCCACGGAGTGAGTGGCGTTCACTTCCGTTTAAGCCTTAACTGGCACTCGGGAGCACTGCTCGTTTGGGATGAATCCAGACTGGGTACGCGCGTGGAATCAAAACGTACTAATTCCGACATTACCTTGGAAAAGCTCTCGCACCCTATTATTTCTGGTGATGAAATTTCAGCAGGTTTAGTCATCTTCAAACTAGTTACTCCAGACCGAGGAAGGAATCAGGAAATTTTCAATCAGAATATGCGAAAATATTACGATCAGTGGCTGAAGGAGATTCCATCGATCGGCGCTCGTTCAGTTACGCTACATAGAAGGTCAACCTATTGGGACCCAGGCAAGATTTCTACATTTGAAATTCTCGGAAGCGGAACCAGTGGGACTGTGCATAAAGCGGTAGATTGCGAGGGAAAATTCTACGCTGTGAAGATACTGAAGTCATTCAACGACCCAATCGAGAACGAAAGGGCGAAAGCGGGATTTTACAAAGAGGCTGAGGCGCTTCGAGAGTTAGATCATGTACGCTGACCCTTGATAATGCATATCTCCGATCTCACTAATATCTGTATAGGACCACATAGTAGCAGTCATCAAGGATATGGAAGTGACTGGGGAACACGAAGCTTACATAGTTATGGAATATATGCCCCTAGGAACCCTCGAACAACTGGGCGATTTGACTCCTCAAAATGTCGTCTTGCTGGCATATCAGGTTATTGATGCTATACTATACATTCACACCAGGGGTTACGCTCATCGTGATATCAAACCCACGAACATCCTTGTCAAGTCCATGGAGCCTCTTACTTTCGTCCTCTCTGATTTCGGGCTTGTGTCGCGGGATCCTTTACGTACCTTTTGCGGTTCTGATTTGTATGCGGCTCCTGAAATTTATCAGTCTGGGCCATATACAAAGAGAGTTGACATTTGGGCAATTGGTATAGTCATTCTTCAATACGCTGCCGGACTTCCAGCCCGCCCAACCCCGTGGGATCACCAGCGATGGTTTGACTCACTCGCTATCTTCGCCCCAAATTTTGACCCCATTCAGAAAACCTTAAGAGACTTTGCAGGTACAATCTTAGAACTTGAACCAGACAATCGCCCGAGTGCTGAAGTCTGCTTGACAAGGATCTACAGCATCATGAGAGGCGATGTGACGAACACTTTATTCGACTTTAGAGAGAATAATCGGCGTTCCACTCCAGCACCGCAACTGCTCAATAACGTTACCGCAGACGACCTAAGGTCCTGGATTCATCGCGATGAAACCAAAGAACCACCCAGATCAATAAATTTGACCAAAATATGCCATGGCCTTGGCCTACCAAGATCTTCCATGAGATCCTACTTGAAGCGCGGAGGGTATGCATCGTACGTCCTTCCTAACACTCCAAGGCGGCGAATTGTCATCGGTACCTATGTTAGCATACCCTGTGCTATGGAATTTGTGAGAGCCCGACGTCCGGACCTGGGGTGGCTTCTGCGTGAGCTCGAGCAACTGGACTCTTCAAACGCAACGCCGGGAGTACCAGGCCCGCCGAGACCAGTTGCCCCAACTACACACTCAGATTCTAATTCCCGGTCAAGACCACATGGCGGGTCGGTCCGCAGAAGTCTGGATCGATCAAGCCCGCGAGCTTCGGGTGACTCGGTCCGTGGAAGCTTGTATCGATCAAGCCCGCAAGCTTTGGGTGGCTCGGCCCAACAAGGTTTTATTCACGGGCTTTCTCCCCTTCGTGACGAAGATCTGACGCTCCAAAATCTGGAGAATCTGTCATCCGACGACATGGAACAGTATCTCAACCTTAATTGGGACTACGAGCTCCAACAAAATCCTTAAATATTAACTGCTATGGATTCAGTGTAATTCTTTTACCCCCCTTGTTTATTGAATTCGATTTGATTTTTGGCTGCGTTTTCGGCATATCAATAACATGCTACACCCATTGCTGGCGATGGTAACTCTAAAAGCACCCAAACAGGGTTCCAAGAAGTGCAGAGCTGACACTGAGTGTCACCCAGGTGCAAGGGCGATACAGTACTTCCAAAATGAAAACCAGGGCAGGATCTGGATACTTTTTGTCTTTATCTCTTTTGGATTTCGGGTTAGCAACAAGGGACGATCGATAGGGATCGGGGGAACCAGGCACTCTCGGGCTATTTTGAGCAAACTTAGCTAGTTTTAATATTTAAATTTTCTACTGATATCACACATACCGCGCCATGCATCAGTTCCGACACACGTCACTCCCTAGTGATGTAATGTGAATCTCACCTCTCTTGAAATATCATGTGTGAATGAGGAGAGGGCCCTGCTCGTCACTCCAGGGTGCCTAAGCAGGAGATATGGCTCTATGGCCCTGTGCTGCACAGTCGTACAACGGCCCTACCAGCTTCCTGCACTTGCGGAAGGGGGAATGGGGTCATGGATGGTTGTTGGGGAATTGGACATCGGGAGTGGGATCCTGGCACACACCTCAAGGCTCAAGCGCGCTCCTATAGTTCTATAATCGGGATGTAAATCCGCTTCCGACAGGGTTCGGGCCGAGGTGGGGCGATCCACTTTCGGCTTAGCGCTACGGGCCCTTCCACAACCTTATTCCCACCACAACCTGGCCAGCTCCAGCCAGCGCACACGAAAAGAGAAGTAGTTTGTATAGTCATGGTGGGATGGATAAAACATGCTGCCTTACACATATATATATATACATGGGATAAACCCACAGTCCGCCTTACGAATTCATCCTTTTAGTGCAGCAGCCAGCCCCATGATTCCAATCACGGAAACAACACATTCCAAGGGGCACAAAAACTGTCACGTTTTGAGCACATTAATTCGATTAGATGTGCGTGCTTTTCGATGGATGTGGTTGTGTCTTACATTTACTAGCCAAGAACTATGTCCCTCCCGACGCCCTCTCTTGCTTCATCTCCCAATTTTTGGGAAATCTTGGAATGTATTCTGGTCCACTAATCAATCGATGGTCAAGGAGCATCATTGGTCGGCGGCTCATACATCCGAGAGATTATAGTGAGCACAAAGTGGAATTTTATGAGACACTCGTATTTTCGAGCTCCTCGCTCCGCTATTTTCGCGGATTTATTGTCTACCTCAAATTGAAGATGCGTCTGTGGGTATGGGTTCGTTCAAACAGGTGAATGAAGTTGGAACACACTTCTTCCAACTGAATGAATGAGAAAAGATTGAAAACCCAAGCTGGCCTGAACTATATGATTACGAATGGCTTAGCACAATTAACATCAGCTCGCGGAGGCAAGAGCGACGCCCGCCGAGAAGGGAGCAAAAGTATACACATCGATGCTACAATGCCATTCATTTGTGTTGCTCCCGCAGGGAGAATCCTCCGAATTTTAAGTCGTTTTATCGGGCTTGCTGGTTTCTGCTGACCATGGTATGCACGTATGACGCGTTCTATATGTCCTCAGTCAGTTTTACTTTGTACCCCTAATAGAGTCATTAAATGAACCCCAATCTCATTTATTTTCCTTGCTTTAGTTCTGTCTTTATTGATAGGGGCAGCCAGCCAAGTTGAAACCTCCTTTGCTTTTGTCAGCCTATATGTGGTCCCCCTACTGGAAATGACATTCACTCAAATAGCTGCACCATAGTGATTGCACCAGCCAAAGCCACCAGTGAAGCTGTTAGCAGACCAGCTCAAACCGCAAGGGTTCTTAATGGAAGCGGCAAAGCACATACCTCGCAGTTGCTCTCTCTGTCGCGTGGGAAAGCAGCTCTCATAATCCACCGAATATAACCAAATATATATCTGACGCAAGAACAGACACCGGTTCCTATATACTGGATATTTTATCCCGACAGCCTGACCTCACTATCTGTGCGAGGCCTCATTTTACGTTGTTCCTAGATTTCTTTCGCGATGAACTCTGTCCCCTTTTTATTCTCGATTTTAGAGATAGGTGTTCTTGTCATAAGTGCTCATATTGGAACTGCCAGCGCCTTATATCCGTTGGACGAAACTCTTAAACAGCTAGGCCTACAGCAGTTTTTCACAGATATATCAAAGTTAGAATTGGCGAGATCTTCGCTAAACGAACGTTGTGAAAAAGCGGTATGCACATCGAACATTCCTATTCGATGATTATATTACCATGTTCCAAGTTTGTGGACTGTGCACAATTGATGTTAATACAATGTTATCATGCGAGTAGTGCGACATCCTCTCTACCGTGCTCGCGTCAGAAGTGCAGTTCCCTGGTGGCGATGATTATGCTACCAATAAGAGAAGCTATTGGGCAGAGCAACAAGCTGCTCTATCACCAAACTGCTTTGTTGCAGTGAGGGAACCCCTTTCCGTGTCAATATCTGTCGCCATCTCTCGGAAGACGCAGTGTCCATTTAGTGTTCGAAGTGGTGGCCACTCGGATGTTCCTGGTGCATCCAATATCGAAAACGGCATAACTATCGATCTCCGACTTATTCGTGAGATAGTCGTGTCCGATGATAAAGGAACAACATCTGTCGGTTCTGGTGCTAGCTGGGGGGAGGTCTATACCGAGCTAGATCAATTGGGCCTTATGGTTGTAGGTGGACGGGTATCGTCTATCGGAGTTGGGGGGCTATCTCTTGGAGGTATATTTAGCACATGCCCTTAAACCTATCCCTCGGTTTCTGACGTGTCAATAGGCGGTATATCCTTCTTCTCTGGGCGGGAGGGGTTCGCTTGCGATAATATTGTCAATTATCATGTTCGCTGCCCCTCCCACTACTCTGGCGATCGCATGAAAATGTTAATACTTCTTCTACCAATAGGTCGTTATGGCAGACGCGCAATTGCAAAATGTCAACCAGACGTCGCATCCAGACCTCTACCTCGCTTTGAGAGGTGGCGGCAACAACTTTGGCATCGTCGTCCGCTTCGACCTTGACACCTACCCTCAGGGCGAAATGTGGAGCACTATACGATCTTATGGGCTTGATGCCAAAGAATTTGTCACTAAAGGTTTAACCGTGTTTAACGAACATGCGGGTGATGACGCCGATCTTTCGATAATAACGAGCTTCTCAAATGTCCAAGGCCAGTGGGCAAGTGGCCTCATTGCTCATTATGCGAACCCAATACCGTATCCGGATATACTTACATCAAGCTTTAAAAATCTCACAAACATTAACCCTATTCGGGAAATTACCCAAACTTCACGTCTTGCGAATCTCACCAGAGATTTCTCTACCCATATTCCGCCACCAGGGTACCGCAACCAGTATACGACCGCAACGTACAGAAACAGTGTCGAGCTGCAGAACAGAATTGTCGACGTAGTTATAACAGAGACGGATAAGATAAGGGACAAAATTAGCAACCTTGATGGGTTCGTCTCCGCCGTTAACTTTCAAGCAATAACATTGCCCATGATATCCAAATTCTCAAAAAGGGGTGGGAATATTCTTGGCGTTGATCTACGCCGCGGACCGCTTCTGCGTAAGTTCTTACCATTACGCTCTCCATTCCTTCCACTGTGTCGAAATTCTGTATTCGGATAGCCGCCAGATGCATACATGCACTTACTAACTGATGCCTTGTTGTTGACATATGAATATAGTTGTTCTGTTTAACTTTTCCTGGGCCAGCCGTGCCGATGACTACCTCATTATCCCAGCTAGCGAGTCGATTTTATCTCAATCCAACGCCATCGCGGCAGAGCTTGGCCTTCAAGATGATTTCATCTATATCAATTACGCCGGGCCTACCCAGTCGCCACTTGCAAGCTATGGAAGGGAGAGTTTGCGGGAGCTGAGGAGCGTACAAGCAAAGTATGATCCAGATCTAGTGTTTGAAAAGTTACAGCCTGGTGGTTTCAAGTTAAACACCGAGGCGTAGTTAGGTTTATTCTTTACAAGGAGCCAGCTGCTGGCACATTGATAATTACTCTGTATGAGGAGGAATAGGATCTGATTAAGTCTGCGATTAGTGATATATCTAAGTGGGGAATTGAGAATCGCTTGGATGTACTGCGCCAATAATGTACCCAAGGGATAGATATAAAAGTGGCCGACGAATGTCGCAGCGGAACTAGGTCAATGAGACATAAATACGGGATTGGAATTGGGGATGTTAAAAATCAGTAACAATACAAAAAAGGTAGCCAGCCTCCATGGTCTAATTTTTACCAGGATCGCTAGAACGCCAAACGAATTCTAAACAATTGGGGGAAATGATGATGTCAAGGTCAAAGAATGGCTCCCTAGAAAGGAGCAACCTCCCACGGGCCCCTAAAAACATCTCCCAAAGAAGAACCCCATAATCACTAAAGACGAATAGAACCCTCATCAGGCTTCCAGAACATCCAAGCCGCAGCAATGGCAATTTTAATAGATGCCGCGATCCAGAGCGCACCCGCAATACTCCCAGCGCGCGTCAGGTATCCACCCAACGCTGCACCCACCACGAGTGCAACCACAGAAACAAAACGCCGATTACGCTTCGGATTCTCCAGCAGCGGCGCAGTAAATAGCATAGGATCAATCATAAGATCACAGTACGTGCTCGTAAGTGCGACCGTGGGCAGTTCGGCGTAGTCGAGCATGCGGCTGGCAACGATCTGGCCCGCTGACTGGAAGGACATCAGCGCGAGGGGCAAGAGGACGATGCCGCTACTTGGTAGTTTATCGCTGGCGTCCGGCGGCACGATTCCGGCCTCCACCAGCGCGCCGCTGGCGATATTGAGCAGGGCCTGGACGAGGAACGTGGTGGCCATGGTGCCGCGACGGAGCGGGCCTGCTAGGCGGGTTATGCGGCTGAAGACGAATACACCCCAGGCGAAACTTAGGATGGCGGTGCCCGACAACACCCATCGGTATGGTTGGCTGTCTGGTTGGCCTGATACGCCCAGCCCGAGGTAGATGGTGTTTCCTGCGATTCGGTTGTGAGTGAGAGGGCAAGAGGTTCTGCAATTGAGAGCTGCATATCTGTGACAACGGCTGGGACGTTTGACCACTAGGCGGATGGATATTGGGGATATTGAGATGCGATTTTGCTGCACATACCAGTCTGCATGCTAACGAAGCAGCCCCATACATTGAAGGCAGCGCTGTCCACAATGCCAGAGATAAAGCAGGATAAGATAAGAATCAAATCAGCATAGGCTTTGGTGACATTTCGAGCGAGATGTGTCTTCAGCCGTGACGGTAGAGTCCGACTTGGGTTTATACTTGGTGGACCACTCATCGTTCGTTCAAAGTTAGAGGTGGTAAAATCAAAGGTTCAAAAATTTGGGTTTTGCGGAGAGAAGTTAAATGATAAAAATATTTGCGGGAAAATTGCATTAACTAGTTGCCATGACGTCAGTGTTCTTACTCCTTGTTCTTGAAGATATTAATATTGGTTTCAACAACGCACACCACAGCCCAAGAGCGGTATCGAAATGCTCTTCAATTGAGTCAACATGTTCATGTTTGCCAAAAGAATGAATAAAGTATACAACAGTCCCACACACACGTATACTGTACACACTCTATTTATCTTCATCCCCAACCCAAGCAACAAGCTTGTTGGCAACCAATCGAGTATGGGATCTCTCATGGTGCTGGAGGAGCGATTTACAGTGCCATGTATTTATTTAGCCACTGAAGTCTGCTGTCTTAAGTGCTCTGTGTGGCTGCCAATGCTTCCAGGGCTTACTTTGTTACTAGCAATGAATGGGCTTAACAGCAGCCACTGATCATAAAGTACTGACACAAAACCATATCCGTCACTCAAGTGCGAAGCGAGCCTTTCATCGACGCCCCCGAATGTCTAGCACGACAAAATAAGGGCATGCAGGTGGGTCCTTCAGGTATCCCGTAGGGGGGTAGTTAGTAGCTTATCAGACATTGCTTTACTTATACATCTTCAAAAGAAGACTCCTGGCATGCCAAGAACCATTTTCAGCGATTGGAGTCAGACATGGTTTGGAAAAGGAGACCTTTTTGGCCGTTGATTTATGTTACAGGGTCCTTGAACACCTGGTCTCTCCGCGAAAACAAGGAAGCATAGGAATCGTGTCAGCGAGTGTTGAGCAGCAGATTTGCCAGGTCGGCCGTTACAAAGAGAGAGAGAAGCTGGCTGGCTTTGAAGAAGATTATGGAGAATTAGCCAGATCGCCCCCTCAAAAGGAACAAAAGCCACCCAGCAAACTGAACGATAGCGATTATGATACTCAGAGCTACATCGAAGCATATTTGCATAGCTGCGATGGCAATTGGGCTCCATGATACCATTTCCGCTAGAAATCGTCATCCCACTCCACCGCTGTGCAGCATACCTGCAGCACAGGAAACATTGATTTCCACCCAATTAATCAGTTAAAATGAAACGTCTCTCTAGAAAATAGCCCGCTGGATACTGACTGGCACTACACATGTATGTATGACTGCCCAAAAACACCCAACTCACTGTATCCGTACCAGTAGAGCGAGCCAGTGGCCCCCATAATATGACATGAATAGTGGGGAATCTGCACCACCCTGCAGTTCTAATCTTGCTTTGCTTACCTCGTGGAACACACGGGAATTACGATTTGGCAGTGTGTCCCCCGAGCGAAAATAAGAGCAGCTGGGTTTGAGGGCTGTGCAGTGTTGGGCGAGATGATCATATACGGGAATGTGATGTATTTGACAGAACCCAAGCAGTTGGGATGTATTATTTTTAATATTAACTATGTTTATTATATTTCTTATCTGTTTTTACAAATGCATGTAAAATTAACCCATTTTGTTATATGTATTCCCACCTATTTTAACATTGCAAAGGCGTTGTGATTACACCATATTTTTTGCTCGCTTGGGAATGTATATCCGGCTATGTCACGGTCATTATTTAACTTATTTCGTACATACAAGTACAGATCTGTACCCTGGAGCACATATGATATGGCATGTTCCATACGCATGAGCGCAAAGTACTGTACATACATGTACGTCCGCACGCTGCATATGCACGCTTCGAACTCGAATAATGGGGAGAGGGGTCAATTCCGAATTGCCCTCCAATAATCCATGAATGAGTGGCCAGAAAACTTCGCTTCTGTTGCATCGTGGGATTTCAGTTGCATAAATTAAAACTACGTTACTGCAGGTACCACGCATATTGGCCAATCACAAAATTCGCGGACCTGGATTTGCGCCGAAAATGCCCGTGGGGGGAATGCAGTGAGACTCGGCGTGATTTTTGATTCGCTGGTGGCGTTGGGACGGGGTTTTTTGGTGTTAATTTTTACGAGCGGGAGTTCATTTGAGGGATTGTGTCCGCGGTGGCACAATTTGGATTATTTTGCTTTTAACTGTTTGATATATCGGCCCGAGAAAAATTCGATAATAAAATCAATAAAAGGGGAAGGAAATCGATAGTTTCAGCGAACAACAACAAAATATTCACGTTATGGAAGACTCTGAGATAAACAACAAGGAAAGTCGTTGCGTCATTGACAGAGGTTTGTTTACAAGGCCGCGCTGCCAGGCTAAGCCAGCGATCACGGAGGCGAAAGAAACTAAAAATGTCGGATTTCTTGGAGAAAAAAAATCGTGAGGCGGCGTGCTTTAGCTATGCAGGTCTGCGTTGGCAAGTGGATTATTGTAAGAAATTCATTGGCGGTTATTTCTCTGCTGTGAGGGGAGAATGTTTCTCATGTTTCGTGCCCCTGCGGCCCTGCATCCTGGTTCCTTTTGTACCCTTTCACCGTTCGCTTGGGATATGTCTGTTGAGTATCCACAATAACGATTGTATGATTATTCTTATCAGCAGTAGGGAAAAAAGGGGGGGGGGTTACAAGGCGCATATTTCTTTCGTAATAATGCAGGGGGCTCGGTGGTTGACGAAGTTGAACCTTTTTGTGGCTTTGAGTTAAGTTCAGGAACGAACCACGGGCAAACTCGAGCCGCGGGTGGATGCTTGCGGGTTCCTGGAAGCCTAACTGGGATTCCCCGGACGTCAACCAAGAAATGCAGGCGTTCGAAGTATTTTCCAACACATATCCAGGAATTGGAGTATGTGTGACAGGAAGCGTGAGAAACGAGTCGCGACGGCAAGAATTGAATGGCAATGGATCAATAGTCTCGATAGCACCCTTGTCTGTTGCTTTTGTTGTTGTTCCAGCTGTCGAAACAGGGTCACGATATCCAATACACCCGGCAGCCCAGCCCAAGCCCGTTCAAGACGACTTGGATATCGTTGAACATTGTTGAATATCGCCCAATATCGACCAACCGATGAATCATGATTGCCCGATCGAGACTTGCCCACGTGATCTGCTCACCGCTCCAGCTCCGCCGCTAGTCCCCTTTCGGCCGCAGCCCCAAGCCGCATCTTTTTCGCCCATCGCCAACCTCAACTTCAGCTTCATCTTCTTCTCTTCTTCTCTTCTTCTCCTCTTCTCCTCTGTCTGTCTGTCTGTTCCTTGCTTTCTTTTCCCCTCTCCGTCGTTAGTCCCTCGTTCTTTTTACCCCCTCCCAAAACGCTGATTGCGTCCACATTCTTTTCGTTGCTTTTGTCTGGTTTCAATTAGATCAATCGCTTTCAATTCTACCCCCAGTCGCTCTTTTATTACCTTCGTCCACCGTTCGCCATCCATACTTAATTGCTGTACCTTGCTTTTTGCTTCAGCTCTGCGCGCCATTGTTTTCCTCAACCCGCCCGAGTCCAACATTAAAAGGCATAAACAACCCGATAGCAATTAATTCGAGACACCCCCCCAACGTTGGCAATCTGACAACCGCTCCCGCTCACTCACCTACGCTCCCTTCAACGGCACATCTGGCTCTCTTCGCCATCTTACGCTGAGCTGTTTAGGATCGAGTAATCCTTTTCGGTGGTCTTCTTTCTTCTCTAACGATTTCAATTTCGTTTCTTATGCCTTAACGGTTTCTTTTTTTTGACCTTCAACCTTTATGAACTAATTATTCCTTCAAATGCTTCTCACACTCTTTTATATATATATACAACCATAGACAGCAAGCAGCCTCTCGGATCGATCTAGACTCTATTTTTATGATATATAATCCCATTAATCTAATTGTTTTTCGCGAGCCCGTTTCAATAATTGAAACACCCTACCCTCGACCAGCAAACGGGAGACGGAGAAAATGCCCTCTCCCCCGTCCAATGTTCCACCCTTGTCTCCAACAACGCCGAAGCGCAGGGCTCTCCATGAACGATCGAATTCTCAAACAAACGAACAAAGCTTCCCTCCGACGGTGCGACTGATACAGGATCAGGATGTGCAAGATGAAACCGAAATATACTCCGCTACACCCTATCCGACAAAGCCCGAACATGTCCTGTTGCCGCCAGCGAGTAAAAAGCAAGGGTCCGCTTTTGATACAGGGTATAGGGTTTCACATTCAACCCCTGATTCAATCACCCGTTCCAGTTCAGGCGTCAGCCGCGACTACAGCCTACCAATTCATGATGAAAGGGATATCTCGGGACCGACCTCCTCCATCCATGGGACACAATCATCCAGTCAAGCATGGGACGATTCCCTAAACTCAAGCAGGACATCCATCCCCCAGTCGGGGCCAGGGACTCCCCGGGCGTTGCGCCGTGGAAGGCGGGAAGAAGATGACAATTCATCTAACAGCGATGGCGTTCCACTTCCCACCACAATCAAACGCGTCCTACGGGACGACTCCTCATCGCCTCCCGCCCAATCTCCCGTCGAATCAACATATTCTGAATCTGTTCGCGGCGACGAGGGGTCAAGTCCCAACATTGTCCCCATCGGTCTGACTTCCAGCCCAAACATTGTCCCTCTCAATTCTTCGTCACCGAATCTAGTCCCTCTTGGAAGGTCTTCTCCAACTTTGGCCCCGGAGCCTCTGACTGATTCGTCTCTCTACGAAGTCAATTCGGTTGGAACTGCCAGAAGGTACATCCGCGCCGGTCAGCTAAACAGCAGTCAGCGGAACAGCACCTTGACAACCGATGGTTCTCTCTCTGAACAGCTAAATTCCACTCCGTCCCATTCCATCCCGTCGAGCCCTCCGAATGTGCCATTAAGATCGTACCAGTCAACCTCATCGTTCGGCGGCCTGCCCGCCATAACGCCCTATCGGGTTCAACCTTCAACCTCATCCGCGTCCTCGAGAAGTAGTCGATCTGGTCCAGATGGTCACTCACCCACGGGTAGTAGTACTCCTATCCAATATCCTACTATACGCTACCCTTCAACTAGCTCAAGGGCCGAATCAACGACGATATCCCGGGCTTACGTGCGGTCCATGACGGAACGGTTTTCCGGCCGATGGAACCCGCATTTGTCGACTGTTCCCTCGGAATGGTCTGCTGAGAGATCACACAGCCGTGCGTCTCCCTCACCCCTTCCCGATCAGCCCCACGAGAGTTGGCCGCAGCGTGCGGAGGAACCTAAATCTCGAGACTCTTCAACACCCTCAATGTGCCCGGTGGATGAATCCGCAATCGAGGAACACGGCGATAACCTGACACATTTGCGATCCGTGCCACTCCGAAATAAGGCCTCTGGCACTTTGAGCCACAAGTCGTCTCTCTCGGCTCTAAGCAATTCAAGAAATCTCCTCCGCTCGCCAAGCGGCAGTTCGTTCCTCCATGTGATACCGACTTGGGCCAGGGTGTACTACAGCACTGGAGCGCAGTTCGCTTCGCTATTCTCCCCAGATAGCCGTCCCCCGACACCCGCGTCACCACCCATGGCTGCCGTCTCCATGTTCTCCGCAGCATACACCAGTGACCCGCGCATGGTAAGCCGGACACCTTTAGGGATTACCAACCCCAGACTACGTCCGCGCGAGATTGAATACTCGTCCGAACCTGATGAATTCCATGACCCCGATGAACCCCAGACACCTCCGCCGGCCGCCATTGCTCGTCCAGCCAATCCCAATCCCAGTGACCCCAGGAACCATTGGGTTCATGGTCCTGAAATGGACCGTGTTATAACCCAAGTTACAATGGAAGACTTGCCAGGTGCATGGTCTCCACATTTGCACACGGACAAGCGAGTGGACCCAAGGCGAAGGAGCAAATGGAAGCCACCATCTCTGGATGAGACGGCCGAGGGAATTTTCAGCCGTCGAAACGCGCAGGTGTATGCCTTCGCGTTAGGATTTGTGTTTCCGCTCGGTATGTAATATCGTCCCCCTCATATCTACTTAAAAACACCCGGCACATGACATGGTAACTAACGAAATTTGAGCTACAGCCTGGATAATTGCCGCGTTCCTCCCCCTCCCTTCTCATGCTAGCCAAATAAACGAAGAGGCAACGACGAGTCGTCCGGATCTAGAACATGCGTTCAATAATCGTGTGGTGCTGGTTGATGAAGTGCGTCATGCGAATGCCCGGTGGTGGCGGAACGTCAATCGCTTCATGTCTCCGGTTGGATTGGCTATTATTGCTGTTGTGGTGGGTGCTTAACCTAGCTTCCTTTCCAGGCTCAAAGAAAAGAAAACTTACGATTTTTTTTGCATGACAGATAACCATGGCCGTTCTCTTTGCCTGAACAACAGCAACGATAGCTGCAACTGGAGCTCATCTCCCCGTCTGTCTCTCCCTAGTCGCCGGCCGCACGCTCAGCTACGAACCTTTTTAATGACCTGATCACGAAACAATTTCTCAAAAAGTTATAAAAAATAGAGTCGATACGATACCCCCTTCCCCCCAACCTCGCGGAACCTCATGCTTTCTGTCTGGCCCCCATCCCGAACGGACAAAAAACCACAAAAAAATATCATTCCCGTCATTTCTCTTCCCTCGAACGCCCTGGTGCGAACCGATCCCTTTCATAACATCCCACAGCGTGGCGAAAGTCGCAGTCCAGCATTGCCCTATACATACATACAAACCGGGAACAAAAGGAGATTTGTTTTCTTTTTGTCTCCTCGGTTTGCGCTTTTTACCTTGTTCTTCTTTTTGCTTCTGCTTCTGATCTATTAGCGCTGGTGTCTACTGGGGCCAAACCTTTATTTTTTTGAAACATACTTTTGTTACATATTTATTTGTGAACTCGCACTTGTCCCTGCTTTTTTTGGTTTTGGTTTTGGTTTTGTTTTTGGTCTTTTTCGGTGTGCGGCTTATTTGATTTTTTTATCCCCGTTCGTATTTATCTCTCACCCTTTCTCTATCTTTCTGCACCTGGACATATATCTCACCTGCCGAGTTGGCTAGCGCGCCTCTGTAGCTATATTTCTCCCAACCCCCTATATTTATGTCTGCCTACTTAATGTCTTTTTTATCCTATCTTCTCTATTTTGGATATATTCACCCCTTCCCCCCACCATCCTATCCATCCAATCAATCTGATTCATCCATCCAGGCGACCACTTCTTTCCTTTTGCCCAGCCCGGGGTATCGTTCACCTGTATATCCGATCAGCATGCTGCTCCCTCTACTGACTTCACCATACCCGGTGTTTTCCTTTTCTCCTTTAGTCTCTATGCACCATTTCCGGCGACGCAGTTGATTTTGGTGTGTATTGATTCTGTTTATTTCCTGCGAGATGCGGATTGGGATGTTGGTGTGTGTTAGTTGCTTCTCCTGGCTTTTGCGAGAGGCTGGGCTGTCCATGTACATAACCTGTACAGTACGTAACGTACATATTTATATACATGATCGTGTTTTTCACGCATTCTTTTTCTGCTCGTCTCTTTTGTGAGCGCTGTGCTGGTAGTTGAAGGTACGTGAGTTACGTGATATGCTCGTCTGCGAGTATCCTTTTTTCCTGTTTTGCTCTTTTCGTGTGATAGTAGCTGCTGCTGTAGAACCAACCCATTTCGACTTTCCCAAGTTAAATCCTGAAGAGTTTTGAGTTTCTAGTCTGCTGGGCCAAATACAACGCCAGATCCCGTTATTGAAGCTTAACAACTGCTATTCCCTTTTTGCACACCTATCCTTTGCTCATATTCCAGTAGATTTTGAAGATTAGATTAACGATTTGCTACTAAAGCCTATATATCTCATCTGTGTAGATGTGAGAAATGAGGTGGAGTGTGTTTCTGGATAACAAACGGGGATAGGTAGGTAAAGGACATTAGACGACAAATGTGCGTGGGGAGAATAAATTTTATGAGACAAAAATGGATGTGGAGAATATATATCGCACAATCTATTGATCAAAAAGAAGAAGGTCAGAATGGTAGTCGCTATATATGTGCATGGCGGTGGGGTGGTCTGTATGGCGTATTAGACTGAACAATGGAAAAACCGCAGCGAGGTGGAAGCGGAGATTTAGAGGTATTCACATGGCTCGGCCGATTAAGGTATAAAGAAAACTTGGCGGATGAAAATTGACAGATGTGTGGGAATTAGATTTAACGAAAATCGTTCGTAAATAGCACCCCCTCAAAGCTTCCTCCCGAGCTTCTCTTCCACCGCCGCTTTCAGCTCCTGCCCCGAGGGCATCGTGACAACACTTCCCCTCCTCTTTCGCAATTCGATCTCCCGCTTAATTTCATTGACTGCGTCCTCGATATCCTGTCCAGGGTTCGGTGGTAGACCTAGCACGGGCTGCTCGCTGGGTTCTCGAACACCAGCAGGTGGCCTCGAGACGGGACCGCCCCGGGCTTTTAGTCGCTTAACCAAATAGCCCTTCGCGGGGCTGGAGAAGAAGGCCTGTGAAGCTGCTATGCCCACGATACCATAGTAGTAGACGCTTGACCAGACGTGGATGCTTGGCTTAAAGTGAAGGATTACGAAGGGTGCCGCGATAAACGATAGGGCCAGTTGGGTTGTCAGCCAACTTAGGATATCATAAAAGCGTTTGTATGGGGTTGGAGAGGAGCCGTCTGGGGTGAGGAAAAAAGGGCGAACGTTGCGGCGGAATTCTAGAACGTTTCGTTAATTGTTAGCTGCAGGGAATAGAAGTAGGTTAGGTTAAACGGAGATGGAGTACTTTTTGCGGTTGTTTGAATGAAAGCACCTAGAATGAAGGTGAAGTAATATCCTGGGAGGAAACCATGCCAAAATGCGCTTGTCACGAAAGTCGCAAGACTGGCTCTGAATCCTGGTTTTTTGCCCTTTGGCGTTACTCTCAAATACATGTAGTTTTTCAGCCAGTGGTTGGTATTTTTATTCCAGTTACTAAGGTAAGCGTGCGGACTTTGCGCTGTTTCCAGCCCTTTCGGGTTCACGTTTTCCAGTCGATTCCACGACACTTTGCCGGTGTTTGGGTCGAAGCCATTGTAGCCCATCCCGGATAGGATGCAAGCACCCTCTGTCAATGACCACACACCGTAGTATTTGAGTCTGGAAGTAAATCCAAGCATGTGAAGTATCCATACTCGCCTCGGGAAGGCGTATTTCAAGTAATTATCGCTGAGGATAAAGTCGACGTTATATAAGCGTCCAAATTGGAGGAAACCGAATATCCAAAACAAACCAAATGCTGCCTTCAGCAAAGCCGGTCTGCCGCTTCTCGGAATCTTTCGCTTTTTACGAGTGGGAGGCCTCTTCGCTGGATCTACTCCTGGTGGTGCATCGAACATTGTAGTTTCGATCCATTTTCGATACTCCACATAGTCGAACGCCGGCCCGGCAAACAGAGATGGGAAAAAGAAGACATAACCGGCGAAATCAAGTAGGCTGGGGAGTTTGGTAATAGCTGCGTATTTCTGTGATTCTGACAGCTGATCCTGTGGTAATCGACCGTCATGTACGTTCCAGCAAAAGGCCGTCAGTTTCATTACCAGCACCATCTGAGCTCCGGTGATATCTACTGTCGATGGGCTGTCGGCAAGTTGTCTGCTTATATGATTAATCGACATGTGGCCCATAAGAAATACAAATGCAATCCATGGCATCAGGGGGCCGTCAATATAGAAAGCTATGGCATATGCCCCAGCGGCGCTATAGAGCAATGTCCGCAAGCCGTCCCACAGGTCGAACAGTCCAACCAGGTAAAATATGGAAACGGCAACAATAAACACATTCTTTCGCCATGGCTTCGAGTCTGGGAGCCTTTTTAAAACTCCCGCAAGAGGGTATGAGAGGAGGAATGAGGCGATCAACTTTACTGTTGGAGAGCGATATCAGTGGTTGTTGGAAGGAAAAGTGTGAGACTTGTTCTTTGTTGGTGGAGGACGTACGCTCGTCAATGGAAGCCCCCGTTGCATCAGAAACGGGTGCAAAAGCTGCGCGGTTATAATTGTTAGCATCATATAGGATGACATGCCCCAGGGGGGAAACTTACGGGTGTTGATATATGGCAGCATGGTGAGCAGTTCCCAAAGGATGTGGGGAGGGAGTCCAAACCTCGATTTTGTAGCACCACGAGGTTTGTAGTAGAAAATCAATCAGCATCGCACGCAAGAGGAATAGAGGCGTGTGAACCCGTCGTGCTCATATTAAACGAGCTCAGGGTGCATTATCCTTCTTTACCAGGCGAATGTTGCTCACAGGTTGAGATGGAAATGTGAGACGGTTGGTGTGCGCGGGCCGGAATGAAGCTTTGAAGCTCAACGTATTAGCGGTGGAAATGTGGAGCTACTTGGCCGCCAAGTATTTCCACGTGCTAAACTGCGGGAAGTCTACCCGTCCGGCAAGTACCTGCCACACTGTCGTCATATACAACATCTCCAAACATCCACTCAACAACCTGATCTACTACTGCGTACACTCCATGGAACTAAAAAGATGTGCTCAACTTCCTTTCAAGAGTCAACACTGCTACCAAGTTCCACCCGCTTTGAATCCCCGAACGCCATTTCACAATAGCTGTGGATTGGCTGTACAACTATGCTTCATCGGCTGCCGTGCAGCAACTGTGCGACATGAACCAGTAAGCGATGCGAAATCAGTCCACAGCCAAGTAGAGATTGCTACCTGGGTACGCACCTTGGGCTAAATTAAGTAACACACCTACCACCAGGCGGGGAGGGGAATCGGCCAAAAGCACTCCCAGCATCGATGAAAAGGGCAAAAGCGGGACATTCATTCAGGTCCTTTGTGCGCACGAGCTGTGTTGACAAGGCTCGGGGACAGTCTGATAGGCTGTTCCTATCCCTAGACTGCTTTCAACGCATTAATGCTGCAAGACACCAACATATCTATTGAGACAGAGCCTGGGAATTGGTCAATTGGTGATGTACCTGTCTGACTAGGCGCATTCCCGCGAGACCTACATAAATACCACCTTGATAAAGGCACTCTGTGCCCCGACGGGCCTGTGTGGAAAATGAGAGATCTCAACCCTACAAGAGCACGCGATGCTTGTCCGCATTCGACGAAGTGGGTTTTGTTGATGAACTCCTATTGTGAAGATTGGAGATCACAGGCGTCCCATCTAGTTTCCTCCATATTTTCTCAACCATCTTTGCTAGTGGCTGCGCTTGTTTACTTCTTACAAAAGAGGATTATCCGCTGTGCGTGTACCACATCATGGGATATGGACGTGACAGTTTGGATGAAGAATGTGTCAATCTAGGGGACGATGAGTAAGTTAATTGCGGCGACTTTCATTCCATTTCCGGGTCACTAAATGAACGGAACAGGCTCAATCTCAAGTTTATATCAAGCACAACCGTGTCTTCGCATCACCTGAGGAAATCATCAACACCATCCGTCAAGCTGCTGCTTGGTTCTCCTTCCTCGGATGATTTACCATTTGGCTACAAGCTTCGGCGTTTCTGGCCTCGAACTGTCATCGGAGTCGTGGTTCCTCCCCTGGTCACGGCGTATTATGCATTTTTAGTCTTGTATTACCTAAAGCCTCAAGATGAAGATGCAAATCCTTTGAGGGTGGGCCCGGGAGGTGGGAATTTTGCGTTTTGGAGTTGGTTCCTTATAGGTATGTAGCTTGGTGATTGATCCCCAACGGCTGTGGAAACCCCGGGAGCCGTGTGTCTAATTCAAAGTCTCCAGGTGTTTTTGGACTGAACCTGTCAAGATATGGCCTCATTGGTACCGAAGCGGGAATGCTGATGTATAATCGATCTCTGGGCCCTAAAAATGCGCTTCAACTCATGATGCATGCAGATCGAACATGGAGTGGTCCAAGCGGCTGGCTGAAGATACTTCGAAAGTCTATGCTCCTTTGGAAGCAAGACTGGCGGTCTAGCCGAAATGCCCGAGGCCATGCTCCATCTCGCCTCTGGTTTGTGCTTTTGTTTTTGAGCGCTCTACCACTTGCAGCGCTTCCAATTTCCGGCCTGTGCATAGAGTCAGGAGATGGCTATATAGTTCGAAAGTCGGGCCCGTCAAAGCAGGTTGTCGTCGGTCGAAATCAAACCAACTTTGATCATAGGGAGGTCTTTTCTATTTATGGGAAGGCCACGGGCGATTGGAAAACAGGAGCGCCTGTACGAATACCTGGACTCGGCGTGATGTATACGAGACCAGGCCTGAAACGCTCGGAATATGACTTTCTTCAAAGATTCCCCAACACGTTCCCTCCTGATTCAGGGGTTCCCGAAAGTTTCCTTGCTCCACAAGCACCTACTCCAGTCTTGGGGACGACGAGTGGTCTCCTAATTCGATACAATTGCTCGTCCGCGTTTAAAATTTCGGATTTTACGATTCTGAATCGTTTTCACGAGCGTGGGAACCATTCTATGCCAAAGTACGATCCCGAGCTGGATGATTTGAGTCTGGATTTTCATGAACAAAAAATAGGCCAAGACCTGGTTATCCTTGCGAATTATCGAACCCCCAATATTCAGAACTATGAAGCTGTTATGGAATTCGGTTTGAACAATAATCCTGTTTCACGATACCACTCTGCAAATATATCCGAACCCCACCGGGGCATCGAAAATGATTTTCTCTCAGAATATATTCTCTATCAATATCTAGAACATTTTGGCCCGAAGCCAGCCAATGGAAGTGCTGTCAATAAATTTGACGGAAGTCTCCATAGTCGAGTGAGCATGGAGCTCGACGAACCCTTTCCTGATATTGCAGAGAAGTATCATCTTGAACACCACTCGACCGGTGGGAGCAATTCCACCAACACGATGAAAGTTGCCGTTGGCATACGATGTATTTCCGGGTCTGATTTCGGGATCGCTGATGTTGACGGCATGTCAAACACGTTCACAAACTTCAAACCTCATCATGTTATCCCGGCTTATGGCATATTAGTTGGGGCTCCGCGATTTGGCCCGGGCGCAGTCCAAGCTCTGATGTTCAGACTGGGCGAACAGGACCAAACTCATGGTGCTGTAGGGCCACAAAATATACTTTCGTCCGTGGAGGGTCCAGTGTACACTAACCCTGGCCGTCGCCGCAAACTGATAGCTCCCAGCTACATTCAGTCCAAGCAACTCAGGAACTCTGTTCTCCAAGCCCATGCTGCTTTCGCCCTGGAGTTGGCGTACGATGGAGTTGCGAAGTACGACAACCTGTCGCAGTATCTCCGTTATTCCAATGGTTCTGCTGAGGTTCCTGGTTCCGCATTTCACTCTCGCAGTTTCTTCATTCACGAGAACTTCACCGCCACAACGCCGGGCAAAGTCCTTAGTCGTGGCCCGTTGAAAAATATATGGATTCCTTTATATCTGCTGATTCCATGGACAATAGGGTCTATATTTCTTGCTCTCATCTACTCGCACAGACCAAGATGGTCGGAAACATTTGATGGGTACAGTCTCTTCCGTTTTGGGGCAGATTTTGCGGACCATGTGAAGGGCCGGCGCGAGTTTCTAAGCACAGAGGACTACGAAATGTGTGGTGCTTTACGGGATCTACCAGGATTAATTGGCGACTCAAGGCCTTTGTTCACACCAGGTCATGTATCGCTGGTCAAGAATAGTATGGCAGCGCCAGATAAGTTATACATGTGAATGAGGCTTCAGCGGCCACTATGCCTGCTATCCGGGGCAAGTGACATTTCATGGCTTGGAAAAACTCCAATATCTCCAAGCTTGAGGGTTTACCCAACGTTATACTCTTCATATGCTGGCGAATCCGATGCACGACAATGGAATGATGTTCTAACGCAATCATTAGGTATAACTTGCTTCTTGTTATCAGATTTGCTCGCTCCTGTTCAGTCAGCAGAGCACTCTTCAATTGAAGAGCTGCATGACTCCATCAAATCTTTATTCCTATCAGAATAGTACTACCAAGAATGTGGCCCCCTTGTTCTTGGAGACTTTCTGTTGATGACTAGTTGTTGATGAATGAACCTTTGTACGAGGTTTCGTCTTGTTTTTCTACTCCACTGATGTCGGAACAATATTTTGAAATTCTCTAAGCTCCTCACCGCTCTTCACTCAGGCCTTCTATTCCTCTATCTGCCAAACAAAGTCAATTAAGCCAGAATCTTTCGGAATTCCGGCTCAACCATCTTGTCAAAAATTTGAGCTACCAGGCAACCTAGATTCAAGTTAACACATCACGTCGATAAGCCAATAGCAAGGGATTCAACCATTTTACATAAACGAAGCTTGTACAACTTATATCCACTTATCCCCAGACATGGGCATCATTTATGTGCCCACAACCAAGAATTTATGCCCACCACTCTCCCTCATCTGAGACTCCAGTCACGGGATACCAGCTAGACACCCAGATACCCATGAACAACATGTCAAGAAGAAGCAGAGTATGCTCACCGCTCCATTGCGCCCGCAGCTCCATTATTCATGCTAAAACAACCCCCCTGGGTTCTCGCCCACACCGCAGTATGTAAAGGAGAAATAAACCGCAATGGCACCAAGAGCATCGTCATCAGGCAAATGCCTCAGCAAAGGCATTATTATTGCAGAGATAGAAAATATAAAAGAGGGAGGAGAAAAGAAATTGGGTTTCCACGCCTTATGTCAAAGAAATGGCTGCATTGGGAGATCCCGAAGCCACTGTTCCCTGCCCGTAAACATCTTTTACATCCACTCACGCTGCCTACTTTCCTTCCCTTCCACACAACCCCGGCAAACTTTACTCGTGTGACGCGCATAAAGAGAAATGACAGTTTCAAAGACTAACAGTCAACAAACGCCAGGGATGGGGGTGCTGTCACCCTAGATAGGGGAGCGATGAATTTTCTCAACAAATCAGGGAATTGAGACACTGTGTTTACTCGGCTTAATATGAATGTTCACATGACAGGAGCAGGAGGCGAGCGAATTGGAAAAGAAAAAAAAATTCCAGAGACGGCTACATCTTCTATCCTTTTTGTTGACCCTTTGTATCCCCTATATTTTTTCATTCTACATTTCGCACGATTGCCCCACAGATATTCCTAATGCGACGCCTACCAAAGCTAACAATTTTATCAATTTAACCTTTTGGCAGTACTCATAATCGGAGGCGTGGATTTTCCTTGAGAAAGTTGGCATACAGGGAAAGATGAAATTGGGGAACGATTGGCAAAATGTCTGGGGCGGGAGGCTGAATTGGACTCCGCGGGCTCTACGAAACCATGTACATACATACTATCCTAGGGCCACCCTGCATCACGCCATGCAAGAAGGGAGGATGTTTCTGCATGGAAAAGAAGGGATAAAGCGGAAGTTGGGATATTGTGATGAGTAGATACGCCTTTGGCCACTACGCTTAGATTCTTTCTCACTGGGGATCCACTCGGGAAATACAATGTCTCTTCCCGTTCACAGCAATATAAATCCCTTGTCAGTTCGCATTCTGTTTCCGGAGCGTAGCGAGGGTTTCAGCTTCATTGACAGATACCGGGGAGGCAAGCCGGTATTATTTGCTTCACGAGCGTATCCGCGTCTCCAAGGCTGGTATCATTACTCACATCCCTCATTCAAACTGGGGGTGATACCACTGGTATTGAGGGTTTCCGGGGAGTTTCTCGGTCCCGAAGCGGACACTGTAGCCCTATCAGATAGGGGCTGCCTTGAGAATCATCGAGAAAGGAAATTAAACTGAAATGAATAGTAGGAATATTGAAAAATAACGCAAGGAAGCAGTAGATCCCTATCCGGGGGCGAGCTGAAAAGATCCGCCTCCCGGCTTCAAGAGGAAATGAACCCAATTGCAAACAAACGCCGAACAATGCAAGGAATCTCCCAGACATACTAATCCCACAAAGGGGCAGGCGAATTATGGTGCTTCTTTGGTTTGCCCATGCTTGCTCTCTCCAAGACTCAAGATAGCGAGGTGACGCTGGCCACCGGGTCTGATACGGCTGCCTGCCTTGCTCATCCTTGCATTGGAACCCTGGAGAAGCGACTGTTCCAAGAAGTAATTTGGGAAATGGGTGAAACCATGGCGGGCCAAAAAGGAGGGAATTGCGTAAATGGACATCATCATCCATACCCTGCTAACCCAGCGCATATCCAGCGGGTTAGTTACCCTAAGCTTACGAAAGACTGCGACTTGTGGGAGGTTAGAAAAAGGCCCTTTTAAAAAAAAATGGTCGTCGGAAGAAACTTCACAGCCAAAAAGAGACTTCAAGAATCCTTTGAGTGGTGGAAAGTTAATCGGTGGAAACAAGGCTCTGCGAGGATGAAAACGGAGTCCAAGCCAGCTCGTGGACAAGAATTGTGGCTTGTGGCGTTTGATGTCAACCAGCGCTTGTCCCCCAATGACCCTCAATTGTTTCATCGACTTACATACGGAGTAACTAGGGGGGATTATGTTGACGTGGCTATCTGCGGCATGGGAATAATGTTTTCTCTCGGTTCGATCTCGGCATAGTTCTATGTACATAACTAGTTATAGTAGCGTCACTGACTATCTCATATGGCTGGCCTCCAATATCAAAATGGTGTCCCGGGCATCAGGAACACTAACCACCCCCGCCTTATATCGACGCCCGTCCAGTCAAAACCGAAGTTGCGAAATCTTTAGCCCAAGCAAGTTCTGTGACAGACATTCCTGTTAAGTGTCGCCTTTGAAACCCGACAAGCGAGGATTTCGTTCAAACGCCGCACTGGTTGGCTGTACCGCCCCGGCAGCACAAACAGTGGCGCCGCAACCCGGCTCCATCGAGATTCCGGACTGGTCCCAGACAGAGGGCAGCCGGTTCTGGGCTGGTGGAGATGGTCTAGATTCTGCATCGCTAGAATGAGTCGAGTGAGGTCATCGCATTGCCGATGCTTGTTCCACCGGTAGACTGGGCCGAGTTGCAGGGGTTATTTACGACGAGGAGAAAAAGAAGACGAAGAAGCAGAAGAAAAGAAGAGGGTGTGGGGTGAAGAGGTGGAAACAAATTCCTATTTACTGTACAAATAAGCGATCTCCCTGTCTACGTCTAAATGGATAGTGCAGCCGAAACCCAGATAAAGCACATCTGCACAGGCGCGCAAGCACAGTCCGGTTAAGGGTTCATATTAATGGGGCGACAGATCTCCGGCAAACAATTCCCACGGCAAAGCTGGCCTCACTCGCTGCCTTCTCTTGTTATGGAGAACTAAATGCCTTTTTAAGTAATTCGAATATTGTAGTGTAAGAGCCAGAAATAAAAGAAAAGAAAAGAAAACATGATCCAGGGCTGCCATTCCACGGCAGTTCTTTTAAATAAGACGGCTATTTGGTACTTTAAGGGCTATTATCCGAAGAAGGAAGTTCGCTCAACAGTGGTTTTAAAATGCTTGCATGACGGTAGGCAAGGGATGGATTATTGTTTAAAGATAACTGCAGAGCGTTTTTGCACCACTGCACGGCGGCAAGGAACGACCGAGAACGGTGCCGGTTTGGTTTGCTTGCCGTCAATGGCATTGTTATAACTAGGACGGCCGAGAAGTTAGGAATACCCTTCGCAGATACCGGCAGGTCCCGTACATACATTGTCCTATGCGGGGCGAAATAGATGCTCTCAATAAGCGTCTATGAGGAACGGGCATCATACCGACGAGCAAATGCATGTACATGTACAGTACATACATACAGGACAGCTCATGCATGTGCAAATTGTATGCATGAATTCAGGGAGTTGGGCGGGCTGATCAAACTGCCAAATAAAGCCGACCAGCTTCTCAAAATGAGAAAGGGGGCTTAGGTCTGCGACTAAGCATTATTTTAGGTTCACAAAGGAGCCCCCGATTTCTTTCTGTCTCTCTCTTTCTCTTGTCTACCATTATCCCGGTACGATGCACCATTGCTCTGTAAGCACTAGGGAGAGCATAGCAAGGATTTCGGTTACCGGTCGGGGATCGACAGAGAAAGTCAATTGAGGTAAGGCGCGGCTAATGACACTCAGAAGTTGGTTGGAGTGATATTGAAGCATTCCTCTTGCTTGATCCGAAAACTCTTTGGGTTTTCAAAAGTTACACGCAGGTTTCACAACTCATGCCATGTATGCAATTGATCCTATCTTCCCTGCCGTTCAATGTGTTGAATCACGGGCATCCCATAAGACATCGGTAGAGAACGTGAGCAGTCAGCGTGAGCGGTCAGCCTGAGCAGAAATACCTGGGGCCATAAATGCTTCAGCTCCAACAGGCCCTGGGAAATGTCATGATAGCGGTATCTTTTGCGGGATTTGCTTGTGAGATTATGACTGGGGAAAGACAGCGCAAGCAGTCCATCAACCAAAAGAATCTTTATCCCCCACCCATATGGGTTCTCGCGAGTTCTTTCTCCCCCAGAAACGGAGAAATTCGGCACCGGTGAACAAAGGGAACGAGAGGGCATGGGGATCATGCAGGCTGCTGACAAAACCGCAGGCGCAACGTTCCCGTTCGGAGCATTCGAGCGTCAGAGTTTGATTTTGACACACCCCTGTGTAAAACCCTCTCCGTGCCCCAGCCCTAGGTATTTTTAGAACCGGGGGCACCCCAGGGAAATTTCCATCCTGGAGCTTCCCTGCAGGCTGCAGCCCTGTCTTGGGGTAGTCTGCCCCCCCGTTCAACCGGTGCTGAGATTTATGGCCGGTTTCAACCTTTCTGTCCCCAGGTGGTGGGTGGAAAAAATGCTACTCTGAACAATGCCATTGTTACGCCTATGCATTAGCAATGGAACGTTATACATCGGGGATGCGTGAGTGATACCCTACGCGTTTCAGTGAGGTCCCTCGGAGACAACGAGCTGAAGATGCATGGGAGTGAAAGGGACGTTGGTTCCTGCATACATGGGTATGCCGAAATAAACATGGCACTAATTTTAAAGTTCGTTCACACCGTGGGGGCCATGATTGGCGTTGGCACATTGTTGGGCGATAATCGACAAAACGGATTGTTGAGCCGAGAGCGTCCGGGGGTCGCAGCATTGGGGGATTTGCAGCTTTCACCTTCCATTCGCTCGTGTCTGGTGAATACTCAGCCTTGAACTGAGGGCCTTCTTTTTCAGTGTTTCAGTGTGAACCGCTCATAGAACATATTTATATCGGTCATTGTTAAATCCAGCTCAGTCCCACAGGAACACCAGAGGGCGTTGGGAGGGTTTGATCTCACTTTGGATTTCTGGAAAAGCCTTTCTATCACAGGGGGCAGCTAATGGTCCGCCGAATACCCGCCATATCACCCTTGCCGGGGGGTTCGGAATGAGTAGAATTTTTTTCTCGCATGGTGCGCACGCTCATTTCCGGCATTTCCAACAGAAAAGTTTTCCCACCTCGGCTAGTGGTTGTAAAGCCGTTGCCAGTCGCAAAGCCTTATTGAGCACCGGTATAATTCGGCAGCCTGAATATATATATATAAGACAGAAAGGGAAACCCCGGGCGGCTGTAAGCCTTGAAAAAAAAGTAAAGGTTTGTCACCAACATTCATTGACTCGGGTCCAGTGGCGAGCATGAGAGCATGGGAGGATTCCACGCAGCGCGCGAAATGGTGCCTCTTGAGGAAGGGTTGTAAAGCGTCCGGATATTGAAAACCGGCAACCCCCAGGTTCCATTTTGTAACCCCAAAAGAGCAAAAAATTCGGAGAGTATTTTGGGGGTGGAGAGTTGTTGGGAGGTCTGGATAGGATTAGATCAGCTCTCTAGACAAGGCAACCCCTGCACTCTTCTTGCGAGTAAGCTGAGAACAACAATGGAGCGCGTCTGTTGTCGTGGTATGTGACCTCTCAAGGGATTAGCTGCCCGAGGCGAAGGGGAATGATTGAATCCCGACCAAAGCCAGTCGCTTATTCGTGGCTAAGCGTGTGAAGCCTGGGGGGTGAGAATAGGGAGCTAATGAAGCCTTGGCTTTGTTTAAGTCAAGGCCTGGCAATCCCAGACGGATTCCAAATACGCTGGGAGAGACTCTCATCATCAAAACAGAGAGGAGGCATGAAGTCTCGGCATACTCCACGAGCCCGCGCTAGCGAGTATTTTAACTTGCCGAGTTCGTAAAGTCAAGGCTCCACTACCGTGCAGGTGTGATGTTCATGCAAAATACGCGATCTGGATAGATCGACCGAGATATCGGGTTGAAGAGGGGAAAAAAGTAAGATGAAAACCAATGCGATTGGCAGCTGTCCATCTTTGCTAACTCCTGTTTGGCCATTGGTGTCCGTGCAGCAATTTGCTAGCTAAACGAGAACAGCCGTAGCTTGATTGGCAGTTTGAACTAGCGTGCGCAGTTCGCTGGCCGGTCAGGGACATCGCCAAAAGCCATGCAGCACTGGCGGTCCTGCGGAAGCCCCGTTCATATGTCCAGTACATGTAGATACGGAATTGCGCATCCGGCGCACGTACAAGTTGTTTGCCATCAAAGCGCTCCCTAAATGGTCGGGAGTGATTGATAGCTTCAAGCATTGTGTCCCAAAAGGTCATGTCTCTCGGACGAGCCTCGCCCAGCCAGCCCAGCCAGAACGGGAAGCTCGTTTGCTGCCTCTGTTCTTAGCTGCATGCAGCGCCCTTTTAGCTGCATGCCGTTGGGCGAAGCGCAAACCGCCAGTATGGCGTGCCAGACGTGCATTTAGGGCCCCAACCTCGTGGCATTTAGCTCAACCAACACCAGGATTCTTCAGGCTAGGGCCATAGTTACATTGCTAGCAATTTGGGTAGGTTGTCCCGCCAAAAAGTTAACGTAGGACTCAAGTTCGTCATCAAAGCGCCTTGTTGCTCAGGGTTTCTTGGGACACTCTCTCGAGGTTTCCAAGCTTTGGTTCCTGCGTCCGGACCAATTGTCATCAAACTGCCTTGTTAAAGATGAGGGTTGGCGAATCGCCAAGGCGATGCCTCACCACGAGCTCATAAACAGTTGGGCCTAGTTCCATCACTTGCCGAGGGGCAATCTCATTTGGGTGTTGGAATCAAGATATATTCTCCAATATCTAATTGCCAGAGGTGAACTTGATGCTGTTATCTGCTGGCACGGCGGTGCTTGGGAACCAGCTCCATGTACCAATCCCCATAAGCTTTTGCCCCGAACCGTGGATAAAGCAGTACACGCAGTGTTGTGCCCGTTAAAGCAGCATGAGCCATTAGACCCGGTGCTGTTCAGCGCCATAAACCCACACGTCACCAATTCACCCTCCACAAAGAAGAAATATGTCCCTCCTCCTTTTCTTTTCTTTTTCCCGGATGTCAGGGTAGAGTCGACGTCAATCTTGCCTAGGCGCCATTTTGACACATAAACCCATACCCATATTGTGGCTGTATGGAACCTTTATGCCTCGGTATTTTCAACAATAATAGAGAAACATCCCACGGACTAACCCCACACAAGTGGCGAAAAGCACAAGGGCGTCTCTTTTGTCTGCCTTGGTTATCTTGGGATAAGAAACATGGTAGCTGTCCACAGGAATGAACCATTACCTGCGTCATATAGGCCTCATCTGTTCTCTTGCCCCGTTCCTCCGTATTGCGCGTTACTGCGCAGCTAAAGTGTTCTCAAGGGCTCGTATTTCTTTGGTGGGAAAAGAGGTGCGGCAGTCAACCCTGATAACTACCAACTGCACAATGCCCATGTAGCCGTGCGTTTTCAATACTTGTCTTGCATGTATGTACCTCATTACATACCAAATCCAACGTAAGCCCCGTTTTCTGGAGCTTGGAACTGTGGTTGCGAGCTTGAAAGATTTGAGAAAAAGGAATATGAATCCCCATAATTCAGCGACGACTGGTTTTCTGTGGGGCGCTATCCGCCATGCGCACCGCACCGATATGTAAACCTGATGTACGACGAGGATTTGGCCGTTAGAAACTCAATTGAGCGTGGTGTGGTAGTAGTGACAAGGGCCAATTAAACAGACTCCCTACGTTGATACGTATCAGTCTGTGTCCATATGTATGTTCAACCAGGCTGGAGTGAGATATTCAGGCCACAGCCGTTGCTCTGTGCTGAATTAAGTTACATTTTTGGGGGGTCCCTTGATATTTCTATTTAGGCTCTGACGTGAGCGGGAAGTGGAAATGTCAAGAAAATAAGAATAAGCGTAATTCGAATAAGGTGGAGGGGCAAGAAATCATAAAAAGAGGGCCGTGAAGGTTGTGTCTATGAGGTGTCGAAGTTAAAGAAAAACGGGGCCATTCAGCTCCCGCAGAGTTAATTTACCCTTAAACACCAAAAGTGCGGGATGGACGAAAAGTCGAACGTCGAAGCTAGGATCACCAAACTCATTGCTCTATTTACAGGGCAACAATCCCGATTACATAGTAATAATAAGTCTGCGGTGAGCCCATAAAAATAAAAATCTTTATGTTTCTGTTATACAGCCTACACAATTTTGTCCATTTTAAAGCGTGGACCAGCCCGAGCCACTTGCTTGGCCATCCTCCAGCATTTAATGCCTAGATCAAGCCAATTTATCATTGAGAGATCCGCGTGGTTTTCTTATTTTCTTTTCCAATCATGATAAGCACGATTTGTCTTCAAAGCGCAATTTCTGGACAATGGCTGATATAGTCCTGACTGCCGGATATCCGAACATATGTACACGGCGGTATTGATATCTACGAGGATCATCTAGAGAAATCTCTATCTGATGGATGAAACCTCCTTGACAAGATCGCCTTGATATTAGTTACCACTAGATGGCAAAAAAAAAAAGAAAATCAAGGCAGAAGAATACAATAGTGGTGATAATAACACAGACTGATCTCTCCAAAGCCAATGTGGCTTGACTGCTGAAGAAAACAGTAGAAAACATTGAGACCATAGTTATTCGTTGGTGATCCTGCGATGACCCGATCGATGAGTTGCCTCACCGTTTCCTTCGCTTCCTCGGATCTGTTTTCTGACCATACGGATCCCGTATTATAACTTTGCGTCTCTTGGAACGGCATCTATGCCGAATGGGTAAGTGGATTGGCTCCCGAAATTGCAACTTCTTCATGGCGTATTCTGGCCCGAGCCCCAAGCCTGGAAATTGATTATTAGAGTCTTCCGGGCATGGTCGAGGGAGGGGAAGGGCACGACTTAACAGCAACGTGCAGTACGTTATAGATATCCAGCATGCATCCAAAATGATTCTCAGTTGTGGTTTATGCGCGCTTATTTGAAAAATGTCATTACCTACCCCCTGTGGTTGTCTCGGAAACTTGCCTACGGGCGGAATTTAAAATAAGAGGAACCAGCATCGACCAAAGCCGCGACTTGGACGGGATTTCAAAGGGGAAGAAAGGGGGACAAGTCTAGCATTCCCAGTTGTCAATTAGCCAGTTGTTGTGCATCATTTCTCCAGACTCTGCAGGTATCGACCACATATCGACCAGTAAGTATATCCATGCTGCCTTCGAAAAATTATTCACCCCCCGCCTCGTCTGCCATATCCATCGCCATGCATAATGCATCCAGATGTCATAGCAGCAGCAACACCCATCAGGGAGGGGCTGGCACCCTTATTTGGCGCAAGCACAGGCCATTTTATTTCCATGCCCACCTGCCTGCCGTTCTGCTAATCTCGGTGCGTCGCGCTGCATCATCATGCAAGACAACGCCACATATGTATCTTGGTTTGGGTACCGTTGGTGATTTGGCAGAATGAATGACAAGCGAGTTCAGCAAGATTTTTTTCCCTTTTGCTTCGTTTCATCGGGCTTAAGTTTTTTCTTGTCATCCTTTTCTTTTGTCCATCTCTTCCCCCTCTTCTCTTTTCTACTTTCTGCCATTCTTCAGGGGCCATTTCATTGTTGGAGTCGGAATAGTAAGGTCTTCGTAACATGATCACCCACAAATGTGGGATCAGCAGTCGTAGCTCGTGGGCAATCGTCGAAGATCTAAGACTAGCGGGGGAAATGGACGCTCCTCTGGAGAAGCATTGCTGATTCTAGATCCGTTTGAATGTAAAATGCCTCGTCCACTGCGTTTCTTCGTCACGACTTTCATAACGTTATTCGAGCGCTTTGCTCGTATCCAATTTTCTTCGTCTGCTTTTTCCGTGGCTCTCAACGCCCACATGTCCAAAATGGCGCAAGCACTGATCAGTGGCTGATGGGCTACCAATCTCCAGGTTCCATGGCTTGGTCAGGCCAGATGGGTCTGCTTCGGATGCCTTTTTTTGGTTTCCTTTTTCCTTCCCTTGTCGATTTTCACCTCCCTGGTAGCGCACCAGGTAATTTAGCTCCACCTGGCTGAGTTTATTCAAGCTGAGAGGTCGGAGTCTGTTGACCCTGGTCCTTGTTGATTGGGAGATCAGCCCCAAAAGCGTTCTTAACACTTCAACTTCTGAACTGGATGTAGACGACGAATCAGCATTAGTCGCCTCGTTTTGGAACAAAAATATGTACATGTACCTTAGTATCCTATCTTGGTGTTCGATAATATCACATCGCTGTGCTGTTATGGATTTTCTTAGGGTTAACACGTTCATCCGCACACAGACCGGGGTTGTAGTCGTTTAGTTGGTAGTCAAACAAAGGAACACAACGTGAGGGGGATGATCTAGACAACACCTCATCTGTAAATCCATGGCCCATCATCGTACAACGCACACAGGACGACATAGGGCATCGGAATTCACCAGTACATGACCTCCCTTTTCACGGGAAAAGCAGAAATTGAAAAGAAAAAAGAAAAGAAAAGAAAACAACAAGCCGTAAACGGAGAGCTGGGCATCCCCACACGGACATACACGTCTGTCTGTCCTTGCAGGCCACTGCCTTACAGATATGCAGAGCTGCCGCAGAGACAAAAAGGTTTGCCGCTGCGGTACCCCTCCTTGAGTCCCAAGGGGTCTATTCCTCCTCTTCCTTCTCCTATCCCAGGGCCCAGGGGGTTGTGCCGGGTTGTGGTAACTGGTATGTGGAGCCATCCTTGACGGGCCGCCGTTTTTGCCTCAGATTCCGCCAACCCCATACTACTGCTCGCTATTTCCCCGTCCACAGGCAGCTCCCTTGTACTGACATATGATAGGTATTTGATAGTGGTTCGACTTGGTTCTGATGTACCCGGGGAGTCGGCTTCCAGCAAGCAAACCATGCTTTTTAAAACATTGGTTTGTTTGCTTCACAGCTCAGGCGCCCCCTTTGTATTTCAGCTTAGGTTTCGGAGACTCTTCTGGCTTTCGCGATCTGCGATCTCCGTTTGAAAGACCCAGGGGTATGTCCGGAGGCTGCCCATGGGCTTTACGCCTTTAATCTTCAAGCTACGCCGTGGAGCTTCGCTAGATATCTGCCCAGTTGGTTTCAAGGACTCCCAGGCACGACAAAAAGAAACCCCCGCACAAAAACAACACGAAACAGACCAAACGGATCACTAAAAGTCCGCTAGGACATTCTTATTCTTTCCCCAGTTTATTTAGTTTCGATATTTTTGGTGCTGACGGCTGGTGCAGTTTCTGCAACAGGCTAGCAGCCCTGCAATTATTATTGGCGATATAAACTTTCTGATTTGCGTGCTTGTTTTCGTTAACTTTCTTTTTTCCGTCTTCTTTTTTTATACTTCCCCTTGTTCGAACGGGCTGACGCGATTATGCTTGGCTTTTCCCTTTTGCTGGGACCTGCTTCATCGTGAGCAGCAAATCAGACACAGCGCTATTGCTTCTCGCAAATACTCATTTTAGGAACTTTCCAGATTCCGTTGCAGGTGAGTTGGTACGGTGGCGGCGGGAAGATGCTATCTGAACATACCATTAATTATTCCATTTATTGACTCTAGCTGCAACAGAAAAGGTACTGTAGCCTCCAGGGTTAATTTCCCCCTTTTTATTCTTCCTTTTCCTTCCCGTTGTCCAGCAATTATCGCTTTTGTTTACTTTGTTTCTTTCTGTGGGCTCTCTGGCCCCCAAAGAAGGAACTTAATTTGATATTGCAGGATCGTTAACTGCCAAGGAGTTTTAAAGGAGAAAAGAAACGCTCAAGCAAAGGGATTCTATTCTAAGCCCAAGCCCAGCAATAAGGAGAGAGGGAAGAGGGGCGAAAAAGGGTCTTTCCCATCAGCAGAGCTCCGCTAAATCGAAAGCTGCAGGAGGCTGCTGCTGGGCTCTGTCGCTGGCTTATATATCTTACCACCGCGCCAATATTTGCATAGCTCTCCGGCTCTACCGACAAACTCACTGCCCCCCAGCCCTAACTACCTCACCCAAGACTTTATTTTAAGAAAAGTACACTATTTAACTTGCTGACCCCCGCTGGAGCCTGCACAAGTGCCAACACGATTAAGCAAGGAGCGGCAGTCTAAATTGAACCCAATCGTCCATACAACTAGTAGGAGACACAGCAGCCGGTGCTTGAAGGCTTTTCCAGTCGCCATCTTTTTAACTATCGTCCCATTTATACTCCTCCATTCCTCCTTCGCCCAGCGGAATATTTATTCCTTCCCGAGGTTCCTTCCTTAGTAGTAAGACGGAATTGAAGCTCGCTTTATTCTTTACGGTCCATCTGAATTTTCGGCATCACTATTCGCTGTGTTGGCAGGTCGAAATATCCAACCTGATCCGCCTCAATCCACGTGGAATTCGTGTTTTCTTTCCTTACTGGATTAAGAGGCCCAATCTCGAGCAAAAGTGTCGCCCGGCTCCTAGATCTTCGGAGCCAACCTTGTTTTTGCCATTCTCCGTCGGCCATTATTGACAAGCGGTTAATTTTTTCGACGCTACATCCCTAAACCATTTTCCTCCCGGCCCTTTTTACCTACATAACAAGCGTGAACCGCCCCGAACTATCGCGTCTTCGAAAACTTTCATATTTGCTGATCGACCCTGCGCCAGCCAAGCGCAATTGCTTTACGATTTGAGAGTTTCTTGAAGACATTACTCTATTTCATCCCAGGCGCCCCATTATTGTTCTGCTGAGGAGGATCCACTAAGTGGTGATTTTTTATGATTTTTTAGCTTGTTTTCTAAGGAAGTAAGTTGTGTCCCCACTTCTCCGTTTCGAAAGAGTTTCGTGCCCTTGCATCGCTTTTGATACTTGTTACCATGATGGCGGATCCGAGTGTCAATTTATTTATTTTCTTTTTTTTATTTTCCCTTTATTTTTACTTTTCGAGCCCTGTCATTCTGTTACACGAACCTCGTTCCTGCGTTACATACTTTCTTTACCCTGCCCAAGCAAAAGCCAAAAAAATAAAAATAAACAGACGGCTCCAGAGGGAATAAAAAGAGAAGAAAAAAAAGGAAAGAAAAAGCCCCCAAACCTACTACGCTTATTCTTACTGCCTTTGACACACGAGTTTTTCCCTGCTGGAAAGGAAATGTGTCTCCAACATGTGTCTACCGGGGGGGTTGCGTGGAAGGGCGTCTTCCTTGCTTGGGGGTGATTGAATGTTTTACGCACGGAGGACATGCCATACGGCCTGTGATTCGTGTGTTTCACCTGCACAGCCCTTCCCAGACCGACACTCTCTTTTTTCCTGACGCGCCCGAAATCCGACCATGATGACATCTGATGGGATTGGGTGGGGTACGCCGTCTGGGGTGGGTCTCCATTGGCGTCTTTTCGGGCTCTTTTGGGCTTTGCTCTTCTGCAGCCACAACCCGTACGCCTATCAGGCTATCTCTCTCGCCTCCCGGGAACAAGACATTATGCGGACATACAACTACTATGATTGTTATTTACCACCCCTCGGAATTCCGCCCTGGAATTTCCTTTTCCGCCTCCTCCGGGTCCCTGTTCATCAGGCGCGCAAACAAGCTCCAATCGAGTCCTCGACCAAGCTGCGCTGTGGCCGTCTCTTGCTGTCTGTCTCTGGCTGTCTTTGGCTGTCTTTGGCTGTCTCTGGCTGTCTCTGGCTGTCTCTGGCTGTCTCTGGCATCCTCTCTTGGTTGAAAGGAAATCCCTGGTCGGTGCCAAGCCCTAGCCCTAGCCTGAAGCCCTCGATTTCCCGATTGGGCAAGGTGAGCTGCCTGCTCCTCCCGAAAGCGGTTCCCCACCATTCCGGTACTGGGTTGCGCCTGCCCGGACTGCCCCTCCTGCTAGTGGCATGTGCACACGCACTGCCGGGTTTACGCCCACGCTCCGCCGAAAACCCCACTTTTCCACTGGGGCTAGCCTCCGGATGCCCATCGACGATTCTGCAGCAAGATGCTCTAAACACACGCACTTTACGCCCCAAACATCCACGCACCGCCACCTGCTGCGACCTGCGGCCTCCAGCGCCAAAAATAAGCAAAATAACCCCAATATCCATTGCTTTTTCCCGCCATCCAGTATAATCAATGTCGTCAGCCCATGCTCGTCCTCCTAGCTGCATCAGATTCCTGCATCAGACTTGGGACTGCTGCCACTGCTTCAACGATTCCCTCCTCCTAGCTCCAGTGCTGATGCTCCCCAGTCTCAATTGCTGGTGAATGCTGAGCTTGCAGCTAGCAGCTTGGCCCATGTATTATTTTTGACTAGTGCTGGTCGCCCTCGCCCTCCCTACTGATCCTTACCTGGCTGCCTTGTCTAAGTTGTCTTTCTCCGTCTCTGGCTGGCCCACACAGCGTGCCGTGCTTTCCCGCTACTGGGTCAAGGGAAGTCCGAGGTCAAAACAAAATAAAAAATAAAAAATAAAAAGTGTCGAAGAACGAAAACAAAACCACCAAAAACAAAGGCAAAGGAAAAAAAAAAAGAAAGGAAAGGACTCCTTGCTCACCGTTGTTATCATGCAGCAGGAGGAACTGTGGGAGCAGAAGACAGCAAAAGCAAAAGAAAAGAAACGAGAGCACAGACTGAATCGACAAGCAAAAAAAGAAAAAAAGAACCCCACAGGAGCCAGTTTAACGGCGTCCGCCAATTGAGACGAGAAACCGGAAAAAGCAACGATCAATATTTGTTCTTTTTTGATATTTTTATTATTGTTTTCTTTATTTTTTCTCCCTGGGACGAGGCTAAAGTTGACACTTTTTTGTCGACTGAATACTTTTCATCTTGTGCTTAAACCTTGTTCTGTTTTTCCTTGATTTCGCTGCCACCCTTGTTTCTTCATCTCCTTGTACTTTTCTTTTTTTTTTTTTTTTTTAAAAAAAATCCCCCTCAACCTTGGAGCGTGATTATTCATTACGTTTTTGGCATCCCGTAGTTCCCTGCTTTCTAACAAAACTCTGGTGTTGTTTACAGTTCCCGACTTGCTTTGACATCTGTGGAGGGAAACGGAAGAGGAATAGCCTTACCTTCCTGCCATTACCAGACTTCACACCCACAGCTTTCCTTCCCAGCAGGAGGCGTGGCGAGAACCAGAAACAAGCTTGGGCATTGGGCTAGACCCAAACCCTTCCGAGCCATTCCTATCCTCGCTCCAATTCCCACCATTCCGTCACTTGCGTGCTTTCTTGGGTCCGTCCAAACTACATAGAGTTTCGCCCGCCGAACTGGCCCGCCCTTGACTGACGTTCCTGATCGCGCTATCTGCTGCCTTAAGCCCTGGCACTATCCTCACACTATTTTGCATTCCCCTGCGACTGGGGTTGTGGAAGTAAACTCTGTTACTCAAGATCGAGCCCCTCCATTCCGAAAAGTGAAAAAGGTCAAAAAAAGTTTTTGGACCCGCGCTGTGTCTGTCGATCCATAGAACCTTCAAAACTCTCTTTGCAAGCTCCTTTGCGCGGGGAGGGGGGTTCTCTTGCTGCTCTTCAAAGAAGCCATCATCACTTTTTTCCCCATTCGAAACCGGGAGAGCTCACATAAACCACGTTAATCTTGTTCTACATAAGCCTTTTTGACCCGTCTGACAGGTTGTCCACACATACCCTCGGTTTTCTTTGCTTTTTCTCCCTCATATCGAATCTTTTCTTCTTTCGCTCCTTCAAATTACCATTCCTATATTTTTTATTCCCTCTCCTCTGAGTTGCGTTTCGATAACACCGACTCTGTCGCATTTTCGCGCAAATCAGGCGAAGGTTATTACCGAAAGTCACTTCGACAGCCCTCTAAGCTTTGTTTCTTAGGTTTCCCGCAGTGGATAGTTTTCTGTCGACGCGCAAAACTTTACCCTTGCAGCTTACAACCCAACCGCGCCTCCCCGCGAGCAGAAGCCTCCGGGCGTTAGCTTTTTAGCCCTTATTTGCGAAATCTAACATTCCCCTGCAGCTTGTCGCACAACATGGGCAACGGCACAGCTGCAGTACTTGAGCCGACGTTCACCGGCTATGTCGCCACCACGCAAGATGCGCTGATCCTCTTCGAAGCCTGTCTGACCGGTCTCCTCCACCACGTTCCACGACGTCCCCACGATCGAGAAAGAAGCCAACTGGTAAAAAGCGGTAGCGTCTTTATCTATGAAGAAAATGCGTCCGGTATCAAGCGATGGACAGACGGTGTTACATGGAGCCCCAGTCGGATCCTGGGTAATTTCCTCGTCTATCGCGAACTTGATAAACCGTTTCCTCCAGGCGAGAAGAAGCGTGCCATGAAAAAAGGCAATAGGCGGCCACCACCAACTGGGAGACCAGGGGAACCATACCCCAGACCTCAAGAGAGCAACGGAGCTTCATACTCGCCCGCCACATCGCCCGGCACAGCTCCATATGGAGAGAGAAACCCAACAGAAATTGAGCGGTCACTCGTGGGCTCCCTTGTGGACTCTTATGGGTTCAAGGATTCGGGATTAGTGAAGAAAACCATGAGCGTGACAGTATCGGGCGTGACCCATCATTTGGTGTCATACTACAGCGTTGAAGACGTCATGTCGAACCGCCTCCAAACACCCACACAACACGAGAATTTGAGGACCATACGTCCACGCGCAGAACTCACAACGAAGCAAAGCTTCCGTGCGCCAATTGATGACTTTGAGCACGGTGCGATGGAAGATGGAGACCCTTCTTCAGCGCTATATGCTTACCGTTCCACGTTAGGTAGCGCGCAGGCGTATGCGGTGCCAAGTTCCGGTGCGCCGTACTACCAGCTTCCCGGGTACGGCGCGCACCCTGGCTACGCAGTTGGCGCACCAGGTATTCCAGGCCACCCCGCACCTAACCCATATCTCACGAATGCGCCCGGTTCAGCCGACATGCCACCAAAGCTAGAAGGCTACTCGTTCCGGAGCTCAGCATCTTACCCTCCTGGCTATCACGCCATGAATCCCAGCATACCCCAACCCATGTCTGCTTCCACGATGCCCTCTGCCCTCAGTGCTGCATTGGGCGACAGAAGTCAACAACAGCAACCCAGTAGCGCTTCCCTCTACCGAAACCCGGCATTACAACCGCGGAATGTACCTACAGATTCACCTCCGGGGCCTGTCGACCCCAGCTCGGCGGGTGCCCCAGCGTACTCAAGAGGAAGCTTTGGCGGAATTGACTCCTCGGACCACCAAAGCGTCGGACAGCAGCCGCCCTACGGTACTTCAACAAGGCGGGAATCGAGTACCATGGCGCCTAATGTTTCATACTATAATGGAGAGCGTCAGCCTCAACAGGCACAGCCGCAGTCACAACCGCAGTCGCAACCTCAACAATCCCAACAGCAGCCGCATCAGCCGCAACACCCGCAACACCCGCAACAGGGGCAATATTTCTCCAGTAGTGGTCAGCCAGGACAGCCTTCAACTTACCAACCTGGTCAACAGGCGTCGATGTCCTGGAATACGGCTGCAACGGGTTGAAAATGCTGATACTTTTCTTTCTTTTCTTTCGTCGACTTTAATACTTCCACTTTTTTCTATTCAATTTGCTTTTTATCCAAGTAGCCGCTTTTCGCTTTCTTGAAGTTTTCTTTTTTTCTTTTCTTTTTTTTTTTTGGGATGGGTGGGGAGGATGATAATAAATGGGATTATGAAAAGACAGTCGTTTATTTATATATTTTTTTGTTTCATGCCAGTTGAAATTTGGACATCGCGTTTGAAACTTTTCTCCGTTTTGCTTCTCGTCTTGCGGCTTTATGATTAGGAGGGACGTTTGTACTCTGTTCTAGCTTTCCTGCTTTTCTTCCTTATTTCACCCGTCTTCCACCTAAACCACCTCTCCCGCTTAGTCTTCGTTTTGTTTTACTCTTCAAGTTGATTCTTTCCCTTTTTTGAATTGTTCATGTTTCCCTCGCCCGCCCACTATTGTGTCGGCGAGTTCGATTTTTGTTTTCCTTGTTCCCACCCCTTCTTTGCCTCTCTGTTTCTTAATTTGATAAATACATAAAGGGGGCGGCAGGGGTTTGTGTGGAATTCTTTTTAATCGCGTTTTCTTTTTCTTTTCGTTTCTTCTTTTTCTTCCTTTGCTTTTCGCTCCCTCATGTGCGCGCACATAGCCGCTCTTTTCTGTCAATCACATAGTATTACTCATAGGCCCCAGGGCGTTTTGCATTTTCTAATAAACAACTCAAAAATTGATATGGGTAGTTGGTCGGCTGCTGCTGCTAGCTTTTCTTTCTTTTGCTTTTTTCTTTTGCGAAAAATGGCTGGCCGTCCATTCCATAGCATCATTATTATTTACTTACATTTATCACTTGTTCACTTTCTCCCATTTTTATTTTCTATCGCTGCCTCTAAATCTGAAGTTTGGCATCTCTCCGTGTTTTTTATCTTTTCTTTTCCCTGTTAATCTACGCTGTGGAGTGGTTTTTTGCGGTACAGGGGCAAGCCAGGCTGGGGAGGGTCAGTCATTTCAGCGTTTCAACATCAGCATGTTAAACTCAGGAGAAAAAGGATGATAGTAATAATATAAAAAAACAAATAAACACCAATTCTTTTACTATTATTATCTATACTGTCAATCGCGGCTTGATATGCTGATTATCTGTCTTCAGCTTCCATTCCGACTATCTCCCCTCCTTTCATCCTGCGCGTGCGCGTGTGCATGCGATACCATTTCTCCATCAGACGCGCATCGCTTCCTATAACATTTGTAAACTGAGATTTCGCGCGGATAAAACTTATTAATAAAACTTTCGTTTATTTTATCTTCGTGATCTGAGATGGAATTAAGAGTTAATCTAGGCCATCTATAAATTTTAGGGGCGTGGGGAGTGGGGAGTGCGGGGCGGGTAGATCAGGGGCATGAACATGCGTTTAAGGTTATGGGTATCTGACTTCAACAAAAGTTTCCGCTAGCTGTTTTCCCCCTTTTTTTGCGCTCCCGTGTTGTACAGTTACAATATATATTATTTATAAATAGGGCAAGCGCGTATAGGGTTTTTAATATTAGTTTGAAAAGGGTTACCTGGGTTATTTGCTTCGGTTACGCCATTCTAGCCGTAACATATCGTACATCAGTGCTCCTATAGTACAGAGGCCTCTTCTACCCACGTCTTATCTCCGGACCCTGAAACTGTACTTCCTTTTTCACGTTTGTGGTGCGTCCCCCCGTCCCACGTATAATTCACCATGTAACAGTGGTGGGTTGCGGTGGGTTTATGAGACTTGGCCATAAAACCCTTCCTCGAGGCGTCATGTTAAGCGGTGGGATTCGAAATTTGGACACGACCTGGACATTGGCAATGGGGATCGAGTATGTATACAGATTTGGAAGAGATGGTTATGTCGTAGAGCAATTGCGTGGGCATATATATGTTGGAGGCATGCGGCAATGATGGGGGTCACTCTCTTTGTCAGAGTCGGCGTCGGCGTCGGCGTCGGTGTTTTGTTGGTTGGGCGACGATTTGCCGGGCTTGGTCAGGAGTAAAGGCGACCAGGACAAGGTGTCAGTGGGTTAAAGCGGTGCTAGCGGACGGTGGAGGATATAGTTTAACAGTAGTATTATATGACAGGCGGTATAGGTAGGACTGTGGCCGTTTGTCTGTGCTCTCAGTTATTTCAACGGTCTAATCTATTGCTGAGTATGTCGTGGGACATGCGAGAAAGCAGAGAGCTGAAGGAGGAAACAAAGAGCTGTGCGGCGGTGTTAATATACTTGGGTTATGGAGTTAACAGGGTCCTTGCAAGTTGAGATGGTGAGGTTTATGGAATATTGAAAAAGTCTTAGAGCGGGGGATCGTCAGTGACGAGTGGCCTTTAGGCATTACCGCATACCCTTATATTTAAGCTGCAAGGCCGTACTTTTCCCGTTATCACTGCTGGAAACCCGGAAAGAGAGCTCGAGGGTCCATATAGAGTCGAGCAAATATACTTACAGATAGCCATGCAGATACCTGGGTATACCCTTGCTCTGAATAGCCGTTGAAACTCGGCTGAATCCAAGGAAACATGCGAGCCATTTTCGCCATCTCGTAGATCCCGACTATCCACCACCAGTATTGAGAATATCAAGTTGGCATGAAATGTGTCGACAGCCCGACTTTCTTCCATTTCGAGAGACCACTGGGTTGCGGTAGGGCTCTTCCTTGGGACGTTCATATCCCACCCGCACCCCGCTTGCCGCCATCACATAAACGGCAGAGGGGGCGGCAGGTATAACTGCTGGGTATTGTGATGGGCTTTGCGTTTGTGATTCGCAAATGCGTCGCTTATTGCCGCTTCGGTTCCGCCATCTCCGTGAATATGTAGGTCGATCATACGTAGGTCGAGATGGCGCATAGACAACCACGACTCTACATCTCGGCATAGACTCAATCAGTCTTCAGCAACCCCCAGCACTCTCTTGGCCGAGGCACTCTTCGAGTTCTGAGGTACATCCCTATACGCGAGCAAAGTGACACAGCGTCCGGCCTATACATAAATTGGACTATACGTATAGCTGGACGTAGGGGTACAAACCACACATGTACATGCAGTACACTGCATATGGAGGGACTAATTGACCTGAGTAATCGTCCCCCCACGTACCAACCCCGCCGCCCAGTGCAGAACAGCACTGGCAAGCCGGATATATGTATAATGGTTTGTGATATAATAGATTGTAGCACAAGGGCCAAGAGGGGAAACCATGTAGGTAAGCCTCCTCAATTTTGAGTGCTGGCACCGTTTGGCGAAAGAGACGATGTGTATGTACTGTGTATGTACATACAAAGTCTTCTTAGGGTACTGTGAGAGGTGAGATGTGCTGTCAACAGTGCTTGACAGCGGCAGATGGAGATGGGAATGTCCAGTTATATCGAGATCTCTTGTGTAGATGGCGCGATGATGCTTGAGCGGGGGGGCGCCTAAAGTGCTCCCTCAACCTTTTCAAACGTCGGGCCATCCAATATTCCGGACGTCTAATAATTCGGCGAACTAGTCATCCTTTGTATGTAGCTTTTATTGTTACATACTGGTCCGATGTGGCATCCGCTGCTGGTGAGAGGTAAAAAAGTGCTGAGGATGAGGGTTTAATAATGCCTGGTGGTGAGATTTGTCAGCCAGGTCCAAGTGCAGCCTGTTTGCAGCAGAAACAAACCCATGCAACATCGTCATTGCTTGCTAATCCAACGCTCAACGTCCTCTCTCTCACCTCACCACCTCCCCCCAGTGTCTGCAGCAGCTAATCGATGCCAGAGGAGCGCTGGTGGAGGGTTTTTATGGCGTTCGGAGTTTGGGTGTCGCTTGCTTTGAAATAGCGCTAACTGGCTGACAAATTGGACGAATGATGTGATCAGCCTATGGAGACTCTCTCGGGTTGAGAGTTCGGACATCTACCACCGTCCGTGGATGCGCTCATAACTGGCGGCCTTAACGGGGTTTACCTTGGCCTTTGAGGGGGGTGGGGTGGTTGCTGCCAGAAGCTGGCCCCGATCTTCTGGACCGTGCTACCGCGAAGATGAGCCCGCTAAACTACCTTGGTGCAAGAAGGATTCGGACAGTTAATCCAGTTATCCTATCGGGAGCTGTTGTTTCGTGTTGGGGTGCAAGCGTGCAGGGGTCAGCACTCAATCTCCGGTGACGACAAATGAGTCAATAATAATAATAGTGCTCATCCATCCCCCGGCAAGGGTTCCAAGGATCGCTCAACACTGGTGGGGCCGTGGACGGTCATGCCTGGGCCTCACTCGTCTGCCGGTTTTATGCTGCGACAAGGCCCATAAAGCCGAGAACGTGAAGACGGTTCGATGCTGGGGTGGCTAACTCATTCCTTCTTCGGAGTAAATTTGTTGCTTCTTCGCTGCTATCCCCGCCCATTCGCATATCAACTTACGGAGTAGACGTGACTCGGGGATGATGCAATATGATTCAACCACAATTTAGGGTGGGAATCCACAGTAACTTTGCCTAGCTTGGAGGAGCTGGTTGGAAATCCGGCTTCTCCAAAACCTGAGCTCCGTCTGACAAATGCTAACAAAAAAGAAAAGAAAAGAAAAAAATCGTTCCTTCAACCAGTCGGAAAGCTCATACAAAGATACGCACACACATATAAGTAGAGAGACGTTCCAATTGCTCATTATGGAGGAGTTCAATGCACATCACTTTTCTTCTTTTTTTCATTTCTTTTCACTCTACGCTGTCGATTCTCTACCACTTGACAGGTTTCACCAACAACATCCCCTTGCCGAAGAGGAAAGCCAACTGCGAAACATACCCGTTTTCCTGCATAGTTATTTCAGTGCTGCTGTGCGAGCTGCTGGCGTGAGCGAATCTGCTCGATATTAGTTAGGCGGGCTGAAGCTTCATCGGAAGCTTGGGCTGTGTCACATTGGCTGCTCCGACCAGTTTGCGATCCCGATAAAACAAATACCACATTTGTCGGACTGGGCATTCCAACGAGTGATCATCGTCCCTGCCTGACAGCAGAGGTGATTCCAATCGGCCCGGTAATTACAGTCACAATTCGCGCCTTTTGTCTAGATCAGATTTCCCTAGAATGGCATCCTCGTCCAATGCAGGTGGTGCTGCCATCGAAGGGGTGGGACAATCGAGTGATTGGACAAGCCCCTCGCAGCTATCTGTCGGCACAGACCCAGAGACAGCGCCGTCCGAGTCGAGTCGCGGGGGTAGATGGGGCGAATATGAAGAGGGCGAGCCCGTCTCTCGTCGTGGTGCCATGGAGGAATTTGCTGAAATGTCGAGGGAGTTAACGAAACTGAGTCTACAAAGGAGTAAATCTTCGGCAGCGAAAAGGAAAAGTCTTGTCCGCCAACCTACCGCCCGCTCTACAATGGACAAGGAAAAGGATGTCGATGTTGAACGTGACTCGTTGGATTCAGCATTATCCGTGGAGGCCGATTTCGAGCTGAGTGACTTCTTGACAGATGGACGACTTGAACGGAGAACAACAGCAGGAGGCCCCGGAAAAAAGGTCGGCGTGATCTTCAAAAATCTGACCGTCAAAGGGATTGATGCTACTTCATCATTTGTCAAGACGCTGCCGGATGCTGTGAAGGGAACCTTCGGGCCTGACCTTTACAATCTTATTACTCGCTTCATTCCGGGACTAAGATTCGGACCACCACCCCCGACTCGCAATCTCATTCACGATTTTTCGGGATCTCTCAGAGATGGGGAAATGATGCTAGTCCTCGGGAGACCTGGTGCTGGATGCACTACCTTTCTAAAAGCCATTGCCAACAATCGATCATCCTTTGCTGCTGTCCTAGGAGATGTCAGCTATGGTGGGATATCTGCGGCAGAGCAAGACAAATATTTTCGCGGGGAGGTCAATTACAATCCCGAGGACGACCAACATTTCCCTGCTTTAACCGTGGAGCAGACCCTCAAGTTCGCCCTTATGAACAAGACAAAGAAGCGAGACCAAGATTCGATCCCAATCGTCGTTGACGGGCTGTTGAAAATGTTCGGTATTAGCCACACCAAAAACACTGTCGTGGGCAACGAGTATGTCCGTGGCGTTTCTGGCGGAGAGCGCAAGCGTGTCGGCATCGCAGAGACCCTGACTACCAAATCTTCGGTTGTTTGCTGGGATAATTCGACCCGGGGCCTCGACGCTAGCACTGCTCTAGATTATGTCAAATCTCTCAGAGTCATGACGGATGTCAGCAATCGAACCACATTTGTTACGCTTTATCAGGCAGGAGAGGGGATCTACGAGCTTATGGATAAAGTTATGGTTATCGAAGCAGGCCGCATGCTCTTCCAAGGGCCAGCTAATAAGGCAAAGGCTTATTTTGAAGGTCTAGGATTCTACTGCCCGGAACGATCGTAAGTAATATACCTATTATCTCACCTGAGGTTTAAATATAGTTTGTTTTTGTCTAACATCGCACAAGCACAACGGCGGACTTCCTTACTTCCTTGTGCGACCCAAATGTCCGTGAGTTCCAGCCGGGCCGAGAAGCTTCGACTCCTAAAACCGCTGAAGAACTCGAAGCGGCATTCAGACGCAGCGACATTTACAAAGATATTTTGAAGGAGGTTGAGGACCTTGAGAATCGGATCCTAGAAACCGATTGCGCTGACACTCGTCAGTTTCAAAAATACGTTGGCGAATGTAAGTGAATAAAGCCAAACCCTCGCGACAAAAATCACACCTCCCCGATGACCAGGACTAATAATATTTTACCTATAGCAAAAAGCAAAACAGTATCCAAGCGGTCAAACTACACTGTGTCATTCGCACGACAGGTGATGGCTTGCACAAGACGAGAATTTTGGCTCTTTTGGGGCGACAAAGCCTCTCTGTACACCAAATTCTTCATCATCTTTGCTGTTTCTCTCATTGTCGGTTCTCTCTTTTACGGCCAGTCTCTTGGTACCGGTGGAGCATTCTCCCGCGGCGGATCCTTGTTCATGTCCATTGTTTTCCTTGGGTGGATGCAGCTCACCGAGTTGATGTCGGCTGTCTCTGGTAGAACGATCATTGCGAGACACAAGGACTATGCCTTTTACCGTCCTTCTGCCGTCGTTATCGCTCGCGTCCTCGTCGACATTCCCGTCATCTTTGCAATGCTTGTGGTACTCGCCGTAGTGCAATATTTTCTCATGGGATTGGACGTCCACGCTTCCAAGTTCTTTATTTATTGTCTATTCGTCTACGTTACCACGATATGTCTCACAGCCATGTATCGCATGTTTGCCGCGTTCTCAGCCACCATAGACGATGCTGTCCGATTTGGAGGAATAGGTAGGTTCCTAAATTACCGCTTCGTCTTACTGTGGATTCTGGCACTGACGATTTAAACAGGATTTAATTTGCTCGTCTTCTACGTTGGATACGTAAGTCATGCAACTCTACCGCTGATGAATTCGGGCGATATATTAATATTAATTTTTGTCTAGGTCATTCCGAAGCAAGCCTTGCTTGATGATTCCCCCTGGTTTGGCTGGCTACTCTACATCAACCCCTTATCGTACGCATTCGAGGCCGTCCTGGGTAATGAATTTTCGGATCGTGTCATGGAATGTTCGCCTGAACAGCTTGTGCCGCTCGGCCCGAACGTTGACCCAAGATATCAAGGATGCTCGCTTCCTGGTTCTCAGTTGGGTAGTAACACCGTGTCCGGAGCCCGATACCTGGACTTTTCATACCAATTGTGAGTATCCCATTTACTTCGAATGCAAGAAAGGCGCGCATTCTAATAATTTGAAATCTAGTTCCCGGGGCCATTTGTGGCGTAACTTTGGGATCGTTGTCGCCTTCACAATCGCGTACATTGGAATCACGGCAATGGCCGCCGAAGTCTTCCCATTTGCAACTGGAGGCAGCGGCGCATTGGTATTCAAAAAATCCAAGAGAACAGCAGCGATGTCCAAGCTTCAGCAGAAAAGCAAATCCCAAGATGAGGAGACAGGAAAAGTCGAGAGGATTGGAGATGCTAGCGGGCTTGCCACTCGAAGGTCTTCCGCCACTGCCAACGAGGAGAATGCTGGTTTTACAAAACTTTCGACCAGTGACAGAGTTTTCACTTGGTCCGACGTTGAATATACAGTTCCTTACGGGAATGGTGAACGGAAACTCCTTAACAAGATAACTGGTTATGTGAAACCGGGAAGTATGATTGCTTTGATGGGCGCGTCTGGTTCAGGAAAAACAACGCTCCTCAACACCCTAGCGCAGCGGCAGAGAATTGGTGTTGTATCTGGTGAGATGCTCGTTGATGGGCGAGCTCTTCCTCCAGATTTCCAAAGAGGAACCGGTTTCTGTGAGCAGATGGACATCCACGACACCACTGCCACGATCAGAGAGGCATTGGAATTTTCAGCGATCTTGCGACAAGATAGAAGCATTCCCCGCGAAGAAAAAATTGCGTATGTTGATCAAGTCATCAGTTTGTTGGAACTTGACGATATCCAGGATGCCATCATCAGTTCACTTGGCGTTGAGCAAAGGAAGCGATTAACAATTGGAGTTGAACTGGCAGCCAGACCGAGTTTGCTATTGTTTTTGGACGAACCCACTAGCGGACTGGACAGCCAGGCGGCTTTCTCCATCATCAGATTCCTGAAGAAGCTATCACAGGCGGGGCAAGCTATTATCTGCACCATTCACCAACCGTCGTCACTCCTGATTCAGCAATTTGATACCATCCTTGCACTAAACCCCGGTGGAAATACCTTTTATTTCGGTCCTGTTGGCGAGAATGGTCGTGCCGTGGTTGATTATTTCGCCGAGAGAGGCGCCGTTTGTCCTCCCAATAAGAACGTCGCGGAATTCATTCTGGAGACTGCCGCGAAAGGCCGTATGAGCAACGGGAAACGAATCGATTGGAATGAGGAGTGGCGAAACTCGAAAGAGCTTGCCCAGCTAAAGAAGGAACTGCAGGAACTCAACATCGAACGAAGCCAAGGTCCGCCCTTGGAGACTTCTGGCTCGCAATATGAATTTGCCGCCCCCGTTGCTCTACAGTGTTGGATGCTCACAAAACGATTATTTATCAACTACTGGAGAGATTCTTCGTATATTTATGGAAAGCTATTCATCAGTGTCATCCTGGGTATCTTCAATGGCTTTGTAAGTTACTACCGCATTCGAGTTACCCCACATCTTGGACCTTCTATTAACCGCATCGTCTACCTTACAGACTTACTGGCAACTGGGAAATTCCATATCCAGCATGCAAAACCGGATGTTCACTATTTTCCTGATCATCTTGCTGCCGCCAATTTTCATGAATGGTGTCCTCCCAAAGTTCTTCATGAACAGAATGCTCTGGGAAGCGCGAGAGCATCCGAGCCGAATCTACGGCTGGGTTGCATTCTGTACAGCGAATGTCGTCTGCGAGATCCCAGCAGCTATTGTTACCAGCGTTGTCTACTGGGTTCTCTGGTACTTTGCGACTGGTCTGCCCGCCGACTCCAGCACATCCGGCTACGTGTTCTTAATGTCTATGCTTTTCTTCTTCTTCCAAGCCAGCTGGGGACAGTGGATCTGCGCGTTCGCACCCTCATTCACCGTTATAGGAAATGTAAGTCCCAATCAAGCTTTCTATATTTACAGTTTCCACGCGACCCCAAACTAACCGAACCGTTACACAACCAGGTCCTCCCATTTTTCTTCGTAATGGTGAACCTCTTCAACGGCATAATGCGCCCTTATTCTGCCCTTCCGGTTTTCTGGCGCTACTGGATCTACTATGCAAATCCCGTCACATGGTGGCTTCGGGGCGTGCTTTCTGCTACTCTCCCGGACGCACAGGTCGTCTGTTCCCCCGCCGAGCTCACACATTTCAACCCACCTCCCGGCCAAACCTGCATTGAGTACGCGGGTGATTTCATCTCCTCCATCGCGCGATCAGGCTACCTTACCAACCCTAACGCGGTGGCTGATTGCAGCTACTGCGCCTTCTCAAACGGAGCGGAATATATGCGTACTCTAAACGTGCACGACGATGATAAATGGAAGGGTTTCGGGATCTTCTTGGCATTTGTGGTGATTAACTGGGCACTGGTATACTTTATGATATATACAGTAAGGGTTAGAGGGTGGACGTTTGGGTTTGGGACGGCTATCGGTCTCGTCGAGAAGGGGATCTCTTGGGTGGAAGGTTTGGCGAGGTCGGTAAGGGCGAAGGAAGATGGTGTAGACCAGCAGAAAATCGAGCAAGCGAGCGGAAAGGGGAAAGAGGCTACTGGAGAGAGTAAGTGACTATCTCGTGGATGACTGCTAATTCGACAAGAATTTCTAATTCCTTTTTGTTGTTCTAACTCGGGATGAGAATTTGTGGTTTGCATCTTTTGGACTCTGCGGGTGGCTCTTTAATATTTTGTTTTCTTTGTTTCCCTGCATTGGTTTTTAATAATAGCGGCATGATTTTCTATGGCTTTCTTTCCTTTCTTTCTTTGATGTGTTTTATGTTTTATTTTGGGTGTTTACTTGTTCGTGCCCCAAGTTTCAGCTTATACCGCGGGCCAACTTTACTTTCCTTGCCTCAAGGCAATTTCGGGTTCCTTAATTCGGTGAGACACAAGGGATGGGCGAATGGGGCAAAGGACGTGAGATTATATGAGTCAAGTACTTGTTATAGATAACCTAGAATTTAGATATATAACTAATTGCTGCACATAGAGAATATAGAGACGACGAATAATGGAAAAAAGGGAATATACAAAACTTTCAACTTCGGTTATCTCAAATATGTTGTTGGTCTCTCATTTCAGTCCATTCAGGATCCGCTGCTCAAATGAACAAGAGAGCAATTACCTCTTGGGGAATCTAGGGATGAACTCATATCGCAAACATCCCACATCAATGAATCCACCTCGACCCGCATTGTTCCGACCTACGGAGTCACAGTTAGCAAAAATTTCTCCTCTACCTCTTAATAAGTCACATCCAATACCACGTCAAACCAATAGAGACATACTCACATTGTTCCCAGTTCTCATAAAGCAGGTCAACACATTTGGTGCCTGGAAGGGGTTCGGCCGGGTTCACAATGTCAATGCCCATTTCACAATCCTTTTTCCAGTGGATTGACATGAAGTATGGAACCGCCCCAAGATGTATACCACCGAGTTTTCTGTCGGTGATGCTTTCGCCAGGGCGTATTTCACGGCTCTCCCCACAGATACTTGCAGCTTGCTGCTCGACCCGCTTGCCAGTTATGTCGCCGGTACCTTTATAGGCATTGCTGTCGTGGCATTGCCGCTGGCTGACTTTCAGAGGTACCTTGGGTTTCTCCGTCGCAGCTGGTGGGACCTTCGTCGTTGTAGTTACAAGGGTGGTAGGTTCTTTATTTGTAGATTGCGGGGGGTTCGGCGGCGGCGGCGGAGGCAAGATGCAAACGCATTTACCATCTCGACAACCAGTGCGGCGCGGGAAGCCACATTTGAGGGCCAGCACACATTGGTCGCTAGTCTCTGGAGTGCATCCAATCTCCGTTGGTTTTGGTGACGCCGTGAGATTGGTGGTGATACTTGGTGTGGTAACCGTTCCACTAGTTGTTTGGGAGACGTCGTCGGTAGCAGTCGCAGTAGCAGCTTTGGAACGGTGTATGGTAGGATCCCCAGTTGAGGTGGCTGCCGCCATGCATTGATCCGTCAATTTATCATCCGCCTGCCGCCGAACGATTCGGTTCGGGTCGTAGGGGCAAAAGCCTCCCGTACTCCACTCTGCACCATTGTATATAGCCACTACTGGGCCAACAACAGGATCGAAGGCTCGCGCCACACCAGTGTTGATGATATATTTCTTAAGCCCAATTGGGCTCATGTCGGGTTCTCTAAAGAAGTTTTCGCGTTTAAGCCGGCCGACCTCGTGAAGTTTCAAAAAGTACGCAGCCATGCCGGCAGCATAGGCTGTGGCTAACAACGGCCCTTAGTCAGCGCAACACCGATGAAAATCACATCAATGCTTGATTTACCAATTGAAGTGCCCTCGGATTCTTTGAAATACACATTCTGAGGCCATCCCCTCTTGTCCCCTTCCGCCGCCACAACATCCTCGCTGGGAGCATAAACGTGCGGGAGCCGTTTGGCTACATCAACTCTTGCCCGTTCCGCTCTCTTTCCTGTGTGCGGTGAAACTCCTCCTACGACTAACAATTCGGGAATGTATAACCACCCGTTTCGTACCTCCGGTTTCACGTGCGCAGGATTAGCCCCAAACAGAGCAGGCCAGCCATCGATCTACGTATCAGCGTTAGGGTGTGCCTCATCGATTGCTGAAAATTGAACTTACAAAGTCCGCGCCACTATTGCCCGCGCCACAGACGACAAATATACCTTTCCTAATAAGATCAGTGAGCAACTCATATGTCCTTTTTTTCCAGACCATAAAATCATTCGGGACACGGTCTTCGAACGTAGTAGTTCGTAAGAAACCAGCTTCATTGTAATACAAAGACATCGAGAGGATTGCTCGTGTTTTCCCACTGTTGTCTGAATAGCGGTCACTGATCTTTGATAAACCTAGCACAATGCCCTCCCCCGTGGGGCTGCTGCCTCTAGGATCCCTTCGCGGAGTGCGTACTAAGTATGGTTTGACCTTTTTGGCGACCCCGAGCTTGGCGCCCGCTATGATACTTAGCATTGAAGTTCCGTGCGGTTTGCAAAATTTGGTAGGAGTGCAAATGCCATTCCGGGGTAACGCTGAGTCATCACGAGGGGATGGATTGACTGCATGATCATGGTCCTCATCAGCGTATATGAATTCGACCTTCCTAGCTATGTTGTCACCTTGAGTGAATTCCTGTCACATTATTAAGTTAAAAGTTGAGGCATATAACTAAGTCAGAAAGTGAACTGGTGTACTGACTGGGTGATCAATTCGTGCCCCTGTATCTAGAATGTAGACGGGGATATCCTCTCCAGCGCTCCTGTCAAATAGATACAAATCTTGTGACTTTGCGAGATTCTTGGTAGATAGGAAGACCACCTGCCTCCTTGGTGTATTAAACCAAGTGGATATTTCCTCATCCATATAATCGGTTTGAAATTGTAAGTTCGTGTTTTTTTGGAGGTTTGCTTGAGTTAGCATGTCAGCGGTGCCAACGATATCATCCCGATACACCGCAACAACCTGTGCATTTGTCATTAGAAAATCACATCCTGAGGACTCCTCTTCACTTGCTTCCCCCTCTTTCCCGTAACAAGCCGTATTCTCTGAATGAGCGTAGATCTGTGTTTTACTCACATTCGGTATGGCTTTGACATGTTGGACCTGACCAGGGGCTAGAGGGACTCGCCAGAAATTGATACCCATAGACCTTGTATCTGAGATTCTAATCCTCGTCTCATCCTGAAGTAAATTCTTCAACTCGGTATATATTACAGCGGTTTCGTCCGCGTTTCTTCCATCACGAGGCCAGACATAGTAGACATGTGTCGGCGTACACGAATTGTCATCCACCTGTCGCCGGTCTTTCCCAGTATGGGCAGGGGCGCACGATAATGTTTCTGTGGTCGGAGATATAGAGCATCCTGTTTTAGGAACCTTTGTTTCCGTAGAGCAAGCTCTCGTTCCTGTCCCGCTGCATGTGACAACCGCGTCAGTCACAGTTGAAATCACACAATCATCCGTTTTGATTTGAGTCGTCTCCTTGTTTGAGTCGCTCACTACGCAGCCACGAACTTCGTGGCATTCCGGCGGGAGTGCATGGGATGAGACCGTCTGCAACGCCCCTTTAATCGTTGACACAACATACGATGTGGTGGTTGAGCATAGTGAAGCTGTCCTGGTCTCACATTTCGTAGGTTCGGGCTGCTTAGGGAATGTCGGAATGCCCTCAGCTCCCACGCTGGCGCCCAATAATGGAATGAAAGTTAGTTAGTTCGTCTAAGGCATTGGTATATCTTGTCACTGCTTACGTGAATTTGGGCCATGGTGGAAGTTCTCCTTGGAAGTTAATTCCTGGTGGAAGCTTGATATTCGGTGGTGGAGGTGGCCCGCTATTGTTAAGCATTAGTTCAGTCAATTACTGCAGAATTAATGGGGGAACCTACGGAGGGTAGATTCCGCTAGGAAGGTTCAACTTCCATCCCCTAATGTTTATACCGCCGAATCGAATACAAATCTTAATCGAAATAATATATCAGCTTCTATTCAATCCTTCAAGGGTCGCAAAATTACCGAGAAAAACCACAATTTGCATGGTATAACAACACCGCCACCGTCACCATCATCGCCATCCGAGGGCTCGGGTTGTTCAACTTCTCTCTCCACGGGAACGATAACCGCATCGGAAGGCCATTCATGATATGTGGGTAGCTGCCGGTCGTCTCCGGCGTCGCTTGGTTGGCTTGCTGTTGTGATGGGAAGCTGTGGGTTGCTAACTGTGTTGGTTAAAGAAGTATTTGGCCTAGGTGTAATGGTCTGATGTTCTGTCGTCAATGTCATTCCTCCGGTTACAGGCGGGGACGTGAGGCTCTGAGTTGAATTGGTGCCTGCAATAAAAGTTGTTCCGCTTGGGGGCAAATCTGTTTTCGTCAAGGAAGGTGGTTCAAGAGTAAAGGTTAATCCTAGAGTGGTAAGGGTTGTAGTAGCTGAGATGAGAGGAAGAGTTGCTGTTGAGGTTCCAATAATAACCCAAGTTTGAATAGCTTGTTTTGTGTTTGGTTCTGGAGAAGGTGTAAGAGTAAACGTATGATCCAGAATGATGAAAGTAGTTAACGATGTAACTACAGGAAGTGTTGCGGTTCGTGTATCAACTATAATAACAGGACCATGGGGGCCGGGGAACGAAGTACCGACTTCAGTGGTCCGTGTAGGTTTCTCAGGTAGCTTGGCTGTTGGTTGTGAGGCATAAAGGCTTGTAGAGTCGGTGGTAGATTGCTCTGCTGGTTTCTCTGTAGGTTGATCTGTGGTAGGAGTAGTTTGGCCGGTTGGCTGGACTATAGGATGGCCTGTATATTTGTCTGTATGTTGCTTCATGGTGCTGGCTCCTGGCTGCCAGGTAGACATTTTCTGTGGTTTTTCAGTTCCAGCAACTGGCGGGACAGTTGGTTGTTCTCTCCCCGTTTCTGTAAAAATTCCAGGTTGCCCAGGAGGGGGTATGGTGGGCTGGCTTGCATATGTACCCGAAGATGACACAGATGGATTAGTTAATGTCCTTATGGAGTTCTGAGGTTGGCTTCTAGGTAGGCCCGTTGGCTGCTTGTTGGATGCAGTCGTGATTAGTTTTGTGTTTAGCTCTGAAAGGTGTGCTGGAGGGAGGGAGGCGGATTGATAGGTCGACTGATTTGTACGATTTCGAGGTGCTGGCGGTATGATCTCGCCATTAGGCCCAGTGCAGCTGAAGTCGGCATTGCATGTATAGGCGCTAGTAGGACAACAACCAAAACCACAGCAGATAGTGTCTGATTGGATATTAGATTCAGTCTTTCAATTTCGATTTTCGGAGGACAGACTCAAGCCGCAAAGGTTATACTGCCCATCAGGAGTCTGACAGCATGTGTCGATGTCCGTTCCGCAACGGTCCTGACACCAATACATGTCATCAGGGCATTGCTCTGACCTGACGAGCAACGCAGTAAAGAACAGGGCTATCCATGTGATTGTCATTCCGTTTCGTAAACTAAGTAACATGGGTGAACAGGAAACAAAGGGCGAATCTGACTCTCGTAAGTGCCTATAGATGAAGTTTAGATAGATGAGAGAATAAAGGACTCCAAAATGCACATATGCCAAAGGGACATCATGTGGCTTGTTATATACTTTTTTGTGTGGAAGCCTTCAAATGTCCACCCCCGTCCGTTCAAGCTTCGTGCTCCTTTTCATAATTGAAGAACATATGATTTCTGTTGGATCATAACCTATGCGAATGTCTGGAGAAAAATAAGTTGGTGGCTTCAAGAACCGGTGACAGGGGAGAAGCTGTGTGTACGGAATTTACACGGTGATATGAACCGCGGAAATAGATGGCACCTCCATCCAGCATAGCATCATACGATCGGACGGGCAAATTGGCCCTTTTGCCGGCGAGCAGGCCATTGTGATATCGTGGTATGGCGAGTTGATCACAGGATTTGTGCCGATTCTTGTGGCCTGGCTCGTTCCTGATAGGGACACACTCTAGGCACTGAGATGGCGAACCCTCCACAGATAAACACGAAACTTGCGTGGATCTCCCCTAAGGGGTTAAATACACAAATAACACAAATAATCGATTCGTTTCCCCATCATCCGGTGTACCTTCAGCCGCAATCATCGGCGAGAGAAGAACCGTAGAATGCGATGACGGATTTCACCATTTGTAAGACGGCGTGCTAAAGGCCGGCCCCATCCCTAAATGCCATGTTATGTTCCGCCCTGGGGATGCAGATACCGTCATCATGGCATGCTAAAATAGATGTACAGTTTTTAATCCGCTTGGAGCTCCAAGCAGTCCAATCCTTGCCGAAACTGGTGGCACTGGGGAATAACATTTCAGCCATTTGATTAGGCCAACTGCAGCTAGTCACGTAACAATTGGCTCGATGGGTAGTGTAACCAATATTAGACAGAGCGTTGGGATGCTTGCAGGGCGTTGTTCGCAGCGTTGAGCATGTAAACGAACTCAACTCCCCGTCGAGTGTCAGGAGGGTTGAGCCGCTCGTCACGTGGTCGCGTAACAAGCTAACTTTAAATAGCCGCGCTTTTGGCGTGCGAACAACGCCCGTTCATGCATCATGGGCCTGGCGGCCGGTGTTGGAACGCAATACGGCGATCACTCAGGGTGTTGGCTATATATGAGAAAATAAAATTAGAGCACTCAAACTTCGCCAGATGCGTGAGATATCGCCTAGCTAGTAACCAATAGCAATGGCTTTTGCGTTCTGCCGACACCCTAATGCGCGATGCAGTGACGGGATGCGAGCTTTGCCCCGGCGTTGGCATTGTATTCTGCGGAGTACCCATGCTCAGAATATGCCGGCAGAGACAAAACCCATAAAACCCCGCTCTAGGACGCCGCCTGCTTGCTTCACTATCCAACCCTGCTAAGGAGTGTGTCCCTTAACACCGCGTTCATTAAATCACAGAAATCCTGATAAAATTACAGCTCATTATCAGCCAAGGGGACGCTGTGAACAGTTCACCAACTCACCCTCCAAGCTTAATAATTTTGAATCTCTCTAGCTTTCTCACAAGCTGTTGGCCCCGATGCGCTCTCCAAAGGAACGGTTGATTACGATTTTGGCTTTCGAAGACGAAGTCGACTACGGAATCTATCGACTTGATGCACTCTGTAAGGAGGTAAACCTAAGGCTTCCTATGCTATATTTTATAAATTTAAGCCAGATCGGCTAATCCCAGTAAGTTTACCGGATCCTACGTCGGTGAGCGCGTAACTGGACGTGTGCCCGTTTACAAAACGCTTCAGATAGCAGGGGAAAGATGGTGTCTACAATTGAATGCCATTCAACCGGGGGACTTCTCGTGGTGGCCGGGCACCATGCAATGGTGTCGTAGATCGCAAGTGTTCATCTTCAATTACGATGTCACCTCCCGCGAAGGGTTCGATCTGGTATCCAAACGTTATAGGACCATTCTCAAGTATTTATACTGGCGGGATTCCGAAGAACATGAAACGAAAGGAGCGAGACCCATCGTACGGCCAACAAGATTCCTCTGGCCAAAGGCCCCTACGACTTTCACTTGCTTCCCAAATTTGCCTGTTGAGATAAAACTCCTCGTTCTTCGGCAATGCCTAGTCTGTCCAAACCCAGTTCTTCTCCCGGACCCAAGTTTCAGTGGCATTAATGTAAATGTTCTTCTGACCTGCAAGTTCTTCTATCTGGAAGGAAGCAGAATTTTCTGGGAACAAAATACCTTCACCAGTTGTCAACCTTTCATTATTATGGGAGATACAGCTATGGTAAGTCCCAGCAGACCACGGGTTGTTGCCGCTGAGGAGGGTCGCGACCTGGCAAATGGCCCCGTTAAAAGCAAATTCGTCGAGCTATCGTCTCTAGACGATAATGACATGTTCCGCGAACTGGTGATGGATGCTTGCGAACAATATGTACTTCGGACTGTGCTAGAAGATAGTTTGATGTTGAAGGAAGACCAGGTATTTAACTAGCAACCCCGTGACGTCGTCATTGAAACTTTCCAGAACATCGATACTGAGTTATGAAATAGCCCTCGGGACTCTGGAGCGTTTTAAAAAGCCGACTTGGCAAGAAAAACAATCGTCCCATCGGTTACAGAAGTTTGAAGGAGCGTATAAGAGTGCAGATGCGTTTCTTCTTTAAACCGGGGGTTTGGGCCAATATATAATCAGGTTGTGGGTGCATACATACATGAATGGTAATGAAATTTGTTTAGTTACAAAGGGGCTGAAGAGAACCACAATTCAGTGATGGCTGAAGGCCTCACATAGCTGTGCCCTCGAATTGCAAATTGTTATGGGGTGGTTTCAGCTATACCATATCTATTAGAAAGTCTTGGGTTTCCTTTCCTATGTTTTTCTCAACAATAATGCTGCGCCCAGGAGCCCTCAATGCCTTGTTTTCTCTCCAGCCGAAGAAGTCCATGTTCTTAATTTTTGCCATGATTGCAACGAGAAAAATTTTGTAATTAAATTGAAATTTATTGTCATGATCTGTTGTTACCTTCAAACCTGTTATACTCGATTGGTTACCTCAGGTATAGAGAGTCTGAACTGCTGGGGACACAAGGTGGGGACCACAAAACATGAAGGGGGCGAAAAGTTATATTAACAACCACCCCCTATTCAACACCCCTATGAATAAGAAATGCAGTGTATGCGTCCTGAATTACGCTGCCGCTTCGCAGTCACTTTTCTATCGCCTTATAACACCAAATTTCAGACTACTCTTCCCGAGAGGAGAAGAATATCTCCGGTTGCTAAAAGGCTAGAAGGAAGAGAAGGAAATAGTACCAAATAACCAACATCCTACAATCATATTAATCAATCCTCCATATAAAAGAAAGGTCTATCATGCCCGTGATATCTTGGTGCAGGAACAATCATCGGAACCGGAATTGTCGGCTCGAACACAGTGGCGATCTCTGGCCTGTCGTCTGAGCTGGCGCTGGAGTCCTCACACTCGGACTCGGCGGGGAGGGTAGCAGGACTACCAGTCGAAGGAATGGATGATATCTTTCCTGCATCGTTGTGGCGAATGGGTATCACCACACCGCATTCCCAGTTTCGGCAATTTAATTTTGGTTTGGTAGTTGAGCGGTCGAGGACAAGGCGGCCCCTGGATTAAATAGGGGGAAGAGGCATTTTAGTCAGTATAACTATGGAAGGACACCCAAATAACGTTTGGGAAGTCGGAGTTTGAAGTGTTGGTAAATCGGGGCGGATTACGATTGGGGGAAAGGGAAAGGGGGATCATGCAGTGTACGTACCATGCGCTTTCTGAGAGATTTGCGCTGCCCACATAGGCCCAACCAGCGTAGCAGGTGGAATTGTCCTTTAAACTGGTGATGGGTTTCTCTGGACGAACGAACAGTATCTGCAGGAGACCATGAATATGATGGACAATTGATATCCTTGTTTGAAAATATGCACAAGCTTATCGTGGTAAATTTCCGTGCATACCTTGTTATGCATTAATAATCCCTCTCTTTGACTGATATTATCTCTCATAATGTCTTTCGGGAAAGTCGCCGAATTATACCACTTTGATTGAAAGCATATCGTCCCAGCATTCTCCGTGCCACCTTTGGACTTCCGAACTGTGCTAAGTGATGGGAAAACGACACGGAAGTTGTCTTTCCACTTTTCGCCGTCGGTTCTTTTGGTTACCACTCCCCAGTTTTCGGACGGAAACCTCTTGGATGTGCGAAGAGTCAACTCTTTTAGCCCACTGTCTCCTATATAAACCATTAGTGAAGGCTAAAATGGCCTATTTAAATGCTATTTAACACTTAATTTACCTTGGGCGGCGAGATACATAGATCGCAGAAATTGTTCGTTCAGTGCGCCAACCGAGGAAGTCTACGCGGCCCGTAAGTCTTGTGCAATGAAAATAGAGATCAAGGGAGCGTCGATGAGCGTACAACGTAGTCAAGGGTTATATCCTGAGTGGTTTGAAGACCCAGTGCGGTTACGGCACTTCCAAGTCCGCACAGTCCCGTCTTTCTCCATTGCGGGTCTGTGTGAGACCCGCCACTAGAAACACTCAGTATGATCGGATGGTGTAAAGAGGGCCAGGAGGATACATACATTGTGTGCACAAATGCGATATCCTTCGTAGCGCTGAAATCGAATTGAAGCATCTTCTTTATAATTTGGTCGTGTAAATTAGACGCCTGAAGGAAGTAAACTAGATCATCGAGGAATGTTGTTCGAGGTCCGTTGGCTAAATCCGGCGACTTCCGAGGTAGGTCGATAAGAAATACAATCTGAGAGATTGTAATCAGATAAAAGTTAGAGAGTGAGATTTCAACTAGCTTTGGGGCCTTACATTTTCCATAACACCTCCCTGTTCGCCCCAGTCAAATGGGACGAGGTTCGCGCTTGGTACTACAATTCGAAGGTAGCCGGGATGAAAAAGGAGCATGAGCTTGGAATGCATACAATTCACTTGCGGCTCCATGGGAGGAAAACAAAGTCTGACGGATCCCATTGATTTCGTGTCCTTCTCCAGCTCCCGTTTCTGTTAAATATGTCAGTTGCGCATAATAAAACGTACCATTGACTTGGAAATATGGAAATAAAGCCAAGAAAAAAGGGTGAGCCAAAACTTTTAATAATGGGATGGGCCATACTTTGTCTTCTTCCTTCTCTCCCATGATAAGGAGAAATCTAGTCTGTTTAATTTTGAATTTCGAAAACATCCAATCCACATTCCACATGTAAGAACTCAGAACAGCAAGCTCAAGGTCCGATTTCTGTATCACCTCTTCAAACTTGATGTCGTCGCCTGTCCTATCATAGCCAAAAGCCCAGGTTTTCTTGACCACGCCCTTTGGGAACTGTAATGAAGTCGACGCCAGCGGCAATAGTTGTGGCGGAACTCTAGCTTGCGTAGTTTCTTTGTCACTGCTTCGCTCCGCATTTCCAGATAGATTATGGCCAGGCATAGCAGCTCCAACAGCTGTATCTTCGTTCTTGCTCCTGGTCGTAGCATGTTTCGATGCAGGCAACTCGGATGAACTTGAAGCCTTCCGCTTCCTTCCAAGTCGCGCTAATCTTTCCTCCTCCATCTTCTTGCGATCCATCCCCAAAATTCCCACAAGAGAACTTGAGTTCGCTGAGCCAGGAGCCACGCCATCTGGAGATGTTTTCCTTCCATCCCCTTCTGCCAGGGCAGACGGTGGCTCCCTCTTTGCACGGGTACTTTCCGAAGAATTGCTCCTTCGCAACGATAACTTGATCGCTTCTTCAGTCTCCACATCTGAGCCCTCAGCCACCCCTTTGGGCGGCCCAGCGGCAGCTCTTGCTAATCTTTGAGGATCTGACTGCGAGGAGTCACTTGAGTCAGAATCAACTGTTAGGTCAACAAAATTGGACCCGCGAGGAGGTGGTGCTGCGGATTCTGCTACCGCTGGTGGCTGTCTTTCTGCGTCCAATATCGATGCGCGGATGGCAGCTCTCAATTGTTCATCCTCATCATGACCGTAAAAGTCATGGCTATCCATCGCGTAATGCCGTTGACATCTAGCTGCAAAGGGAGGCGTTATTGGCGTCACAAGACTCGTCGTTGCTGTATTGAAGAGGTGTTTAAACGATAGTGAAGTAAAATGCCTTAAAGGAATCACGGTGAATCTCACAGTCATGAAACCTTGTGCATCTGTCTGGAGTAGGGAACAGCGTGAATGCAAGGAAGCTCCTCAGAGATACTCCAAAAGCAAAACAGGGGTCGCGACGCGAGATACCACAGTCCTCTAACTTAAGTTCCTTTGTTTTCAAACATAGTAGCTGTGTAACACCCTAAAATGCTAATCACATCTATGTGCTTCCTTTCCCTCGTGTCCGCGTTTCTCAAAGCGTTGTCAACAAAGCGGCGTAGAAGTAAACTCGATATCACGTGTTTTGGAGGCTCCAGCTGAGATGGTCCAAGCTCCTACCGCTATGTAGCTTGGAGCCTATCATGCATGACATCATCATACTCCCGTCCAGCATGAACAGCGAAACACCACAGAGAGTCGAACGAAATAAAATGTTTGCTTTCATATATACTGATCATATTTCGATCAATCATGAATTAAAAGCTTACAAATGCCAATTCCAGAATGGTAAAGCGCACCGAAACAATCGCATTGTCACAGAACTAAGTAGCCAACGGCGAACATAAGACGCTATGGCGTTCAAAGCGCAATCCACCGATAAGCAAAAGGTGCTCATAATTGGAGCCGGGGCAGCAGGAATGGTACGCTAGTATCCCAGAAAGAAAGAAAGAGACGAAGCAATCAAATAAGAAAAATATTTCCCCATTCCCACTCAAACTCCCCTTCCCATTCCCCCCCTTCCCCAACCGCGTTAGCCAAACCAGTAACCAAAACATTCCCAATCACACAAAAATTCATTCTAGTCATGCGCAGCAACTCTAGCCGAACATCCGAACAAATTCGATGTCACGATCATAGAGCGCGCCAGCGACACCGGGGGTGTTGCGACCTCCTTGTCGCTAGATCGACGCCTATACGGAGCAGATTGGATGAACAATGGTGTGCAGGGGGGCCCAAATCTATTCCGACACACCTTCAAATACCTCCGGGATTATGGCTTTGAGCCAAAAGAGATGAAGTTGCAGTTTTCATTTGGGAAGGGCAAGGAAAATTTTTGGACGAATGTGTTTCCGACAGCGCTGATTGAGACACACGCGGACGAGATTAGGAGGTTTGGTATGGCGCTTGAGATCATCAGGAAAGGCGGAATTGCGCTTTGGATATTGCCCGTTAAGACCTTTCTTGGATTATTCCGGTTTAGCAAGGAATTCCGTTACAAGATGGTTATTCCTCTTGTCTCGATTATGCTTGGAACAGGGAATCAGACGGAAGATGTCCCGTGTGGTCTTCTCCAACAGCTCTTTTATGATCCTGGAATGAAAGTGTGGGATTACGATCCAGTATCATTCGTACCAAATCTTCCAAGCATGTTTACCTTCCCCAACATGCGACTCTTCTACCGCGACTGGGCGATTGGCCTATGCTCCAAGGGGGTCACGATCCGCCTAAACACTGAAGTCACTAAAATCATACGCAGAGATCGTCAAGGCGTCGCTGTCGAGACGACACGGGCTCACAGCGATACTCTAAGTAGCAGTTCAGGACGTCGCCACACCAGTGTCATCGAGGGTTTCGATAAGTTAGTCCTCTGTATCCCCGGGGACGAGGCCAGTCGTCTGCTAGACAAGGGGGGAACCTGGAAGGAAAGGCTTGTCCTTGGCAGTGTCAAGATGTTCAACCGCCTCACTATCACCCATTCAGATTCTGCGTATATCAGAGAACTCTATGAGACTCGCTTCCGAGAGGAGCTGTGCGCACAACCCCGGACGAAGGAGCAGGAAGATCAAATATCCTTTGCAAAAGGTGCAACAGGCGAGCAGCCTGGCTTCAGGCCAATGTATTATACCCGCGCTTACCCCGAGCAGAAGAACAAGATGGAGCCGGGATTTGATTGCTCGAATTTCCAGTATCAGTTCCAGCCAGATATCAAATCGGGACAATCCGCACTACCATTTGACCGTCACGTTTTCCAAAGCCATTTCTTGGATAGTAAATTGAAACATCTATGGACGGCTGATAAGATCGACGAGAGCAATATCATCGAACGGAGATGGTGGCGTCAGCTATCTCACCGCTGGCAGCATTATGTTAGGGTTGCCCCGGCTATACGGTTCATCAATGGCAAGAAGAATACGTATTTTGCAGGGTCATGGACACTTGTGGTGAGACTATGCCAAACACGAAGCTTATGCATGAGCTATAACCCGTCGTGCGCTGACAGAACCGATACAGGATATTCATGAAGTCGCATGCATATCTGGCATGGCGGCAGCGTATCGCCTTGGTGCAGAGTATGAAAATTTTGACGACCTTGCTGCAGCTAATTTTGCAAAATATTTGAAAAACGCTCATGGGATTAAATTCGGAAGGTGAACGGGGGAGCAAAACAACACAGTGAATTTTCAAATGTGATCTGGGACTCCCATCTTGCTCACTTGTGACCCACGAAATTCGTCTATCCTGAAACATGATGTAATATTATCAGGCCCAGATCTCGGTCAAGTTGATTTATTGTAATCCCGACCGTGAGTGCCATGCTGGCAGAAGCTTGAATTGATAATGACATTAGCATAAGTGTAGTCACGATCATTCCATCATTGGGACATCAAGCGACATCGGGTTATCCTCTGCTTCACTTTTCAAGTTGATATCATTAATTCCCGCAGCTTCCTCCTTCGAATTGGTAGGATGCTGCTGCTGTGCGTCGCCATCAGAAAGCGGGAAATTCAAATGCTTCCAATCCTCAATCTCCTCCGTAATGCATTTCAGCCTATCCCTAATACTCTCCACAGCATAGCTGCCAAGAAGGAGCCGTAATGGCGGAAACGAGCAATGCGCAAGTTGCCAAACCAGTTCAGCGGCTTTAACCGCGCTTATAGGTTGCTTATCTCCCATCCACTGGATGATCCGTCTAGCATGGGATGCTGGAGCCGTCGCGGAGCTATACGGCTCGCTTACTGGTTTTATAAGGAAATGCCCGAACAGTGGGAGTCTGGAGGAATGCGATAAGTCGGGTGCAATTGAGCCTGGGGGAGATTCGGGGGAATCAAAATCGTCCCGACGCATGTGTCCGGGCTCCACCAGCGTGCATTTGATATTAAACGCATCAATCTCATAAAGCATACTCTCAATAAGCCCCTCCACAGCATATTTGGTCGCGCAGTATGGTCCCAGCCCGGGTACGCCAAGCGATCCGGATGTGGAGCTGAATATCAGATACCTCCCCGCGCGCCGTTGTCGGAAATACGGTAGAGAGAGTTGTATGATATTCAACGTGCCGGTGAAATTGGTCTCGAACTGGTTTCGTATGTCATATTCATCCTGATCCTCACAGGCACCTACAACGCCGTAGCCGGAGCAGTTGACAATGCAGTCGATGCGGCCAAAGTGCTCGATGGTTTTGTCGATTGCGGCACGGACGGTTTCGCGGGCCCGCACGTCACAGAGAAGGCCGATGCAGTTCCTATTCTCGGAATGGAGGGCTTCCATGCTAGCTGGGGAGCTCTCAAATGTGCGTCCTACGGCGGCAACGAGGTCACCGTGAGCCAATGTGCATTTGACAACAGAGCGGCCCATATGCCCTGTCGCACCAAATATCTGCGGAGGTTGTCTGTTTAGCAACCATTGTAACAAAACCGCGTAACCCAATACATATCATCAGTAAGGACTAACATACCAGCCATACTCGCTGTTTGGGAGGATTTTGAGGCCCTGGCGGGTCTGTTGTTGCGGGTAAACGTAAACGGGCATCTTGCGCTGCGGCAGAGGATGGGGAGAGCGAATTGGCTGCGCGAAACTGGTCGCGGGGTCGCGGATCCATAGCGAATCAGATTTGCGGGTGCGGGGACGAACAAAGGATATTGTTCACACAATTAAAGCCAGGCTTCAAACCGTGACATTGCTGTTCACCAACCGCCCAAGGGACTTATCCGGATTATTTAGCAAATATGAACTCCGTGGGGTGTGTCGATGGTTTGTTCCAAGGTTGATTGATGCAGGCAACAAGCTCAGGCGGCCGAGCTTTATCATCTCCGGACCATATTTAGCTGCGTAGCTGGCTGTACGAGAACTACACGTGGTTTCTTTAGTGGAAATTTATGTGGCTAGGAATTAACCTAATGAAAGCTGGGATAATTATCATATTTATGTGGAGACGTCGATGCCAGTTTCAGACGAACTAAGCTCCTACTTCAAAGAAAAATACACTGATGATATTAACCACCCTATTTAATTAACGCCATACCGGATGAAAAAACCCTATTTCAAATAACAAAACCACGAGCTTAACATAATCAGCGACCAATTTCCCTCCGAAGCCTTCCCTCAACTGTGCTCGGCCGGGGTTCCGGCCAGTTACCAACAGCATCATCCACCTCTTCAAGGAAGCTAGCGCTATTATGGATACAAGTCGCTCCCAGAACAACACGGACGCCGGGTGAACTCGCATTGACCTGGGCCACCATCTTAGCTTCTTCGTATGTTGCTCCTCCAACCATGAAGACGATTATATCCTGAGGTTTGTCGCGAGTGTGCCCGCCACCTTCGAGGAAGGGGTATTGTAGCTCCTTCAGGCGGCCTTTAATGAGATTTTGGAGAGTGGACTCTAATCGCGGAGAGTGCTGGGTATATACATTCTCGACACCCTTGAGAGGTTTAAACCGGTCGCGAGCGCCAGACAGGAACGATGCGGACTCGAATAAGTCTGAGAATCCACCAGCAACTGGAGGTGCTTGAAGCGAGTGATGGTACGCTAATAGCTTTGGGATAATATTAATTCTATGCGGCGACACATCCCCCGCCGCTGTAAGTAGGTCGATCAAAACCGGCAACGCATTCGAAGGCTGTTTTTCATAACGGATCGCATATAATGCGACTAGGCGGATTTTATTATCCGGCGTAACTGATGGAGATTGAATCAACCGTTGTAGTGCCTTTGACGGTCAGTATACTATTCTCCCATGTGCCTGCCAGATCGTTTTGGATAGGGGACGGGGAACCAACCTTAAGATCATTCGCATGGTTATCGTTGCAGGCTAAGCTCTGTTCAAGTTCGCTCACATCCAGCAAGCTATTCTCACCGACTTTTCTGCTCAACTCACCAACTAGTGTCACATGTTTGCTGACATTGCCCGAGAGCTTTCTGAATTCGGGGTAGTCCTCCACAAATCGCTTCATATCCGCAATGGACTCTATGCTCATAGTGCTTTTTGTTCGAGACTGGTATTGTTCGACATACTCCTTAATATTCCCGCCCAAGTCGCCGAAATTTTGGTACATATTCTTCTTGAAAAAGGGATCCTGGTCCTGGGATATCACAATTTCCTTAAGTTCCGGTCTGATGTCTGGAACATTGCTCAAATCAACTCTTCCATTATCAATTCCAAGTAGCTCATGGACCATGGCTTGATAAGTCCACTGGTTGAGTAGTGGCGTTATAGGGTCGTCCCGGCGGTCAAGTATCAGCAGGATGGGAGGCGTATCCGTTTTTTGGAAATTGAACAGTTGCTCCTCTTGAGTGAGCTGGTATCGGACTTCAGTGGCAAGCTTCTTAGTTATAAGGCTGTTTTTCTCGTACCGAATCAAGGGGTTCTTCTTTAAAGACAATAAAAGTGCGATGACTCCCTCCGTCGCTCGCTGGAGTGCGTCCGAATTCCAAATATCTGGACTCTGGCTCCATATCCTTTGTTTCGGGTATCCCATACCCAAGGAGCAAAGGTCGGGGTTGATCACGGAGAAATCGGCAAAATACTCCTGCACGGCCTTAACAACCTCATGGCTATCTGCTTCTGCCAACCTCTCCAGTGACGATTTGCGGACCACGTTGCTGAAGTAGAGGTAGTACTCGCCGTACTTGGGTTCCCGTAATTCATCAATAATAAACTGTATGGAATCGGGGGAGGGGCGAACGAAGCACAGGCATCGCAGGTGTCGCATCTTCTCGCGGGTCTGGTTGTCGAGGCGGTCGATCAAGTAAACCTCATGGTTCAGGAGAGCGGACTGGGTCATGGCAGTGGAGATGATAGGTACCTGGGAAAGTTGTTAGCCCCGCCAGCCATTGTAGTTAGAAGGTCGCGTCTCCCACGGTCTCACTATCAAGCAATAATATCTTCATCTTAGCGGTGGAAGATCCGGTCGCAGATGTGTCCCCTACGGAGACCATCTTCGAAATGTAACCGGACACAGCGGAGACGACATCCATTGTGACAGGGTGCTTATCAAACGGACTGGCGCAGGTAAATTTGCAGTTAAGCCCCTCCCGTATAGACGTCGAGCGATTCGTTCTACAAGTCGGGCAAGGTGTTAACGTGAACGCTCAGCCCGAAGTGTTTGGTGCGTTCGATGCTGGTTGATGCCTCAATCTCCTGCTGTCGTCACTTGTCCACCAAACATGGCTAAGGATGTCACGTGAACGTCGTGGTGCCCGCAAAGACTCAAAGAAAGGGGAAGAGGATTCGTTCTCTCAGCTTCATATGTACACAGTACCGAGTAATACGGGTAGCATGTTAGCGAATTGTCATGGCGCGCGTTATTTGTTTTATTATTACTGGTGTTCTATACTCGCAGCAGCTAGGATGCAAACCGCGGATGCCATTAACCACCATGCCACCACCTTAATTTGTTAAAAAACATGCGCAGATACCAACGTGGTTTGTCACGGATAAGCTGCTGTGATGCCCGGGTCTCCTTTACTCGAGATAGTATCTGACTTTCGCTGTTGCGGCTTTCGTATTATCGGTCGGGCCACCTGTGAGCACCATGAGACAATAAATTAACGAAGCAGAATCTTTCCGATATCGTCTAAACAAAAACAGTTCACTCGTTCTCTTTTTAGATATCTAATCTCCATGCCCATTGGCCAAAATAATTAGATAACTAGGGAAATACGGATATCGCCCGCTACATGCACTGGCTAAGCGCTGGCCTACCACTGGCAATATCGGCCCTGCAACAAAAAACACAGGTGAATGTAATCTCAGAGAGCCACATCGAGGCGCGCTCTCACCTCTGGAAAGATAATCCTTACTATTTCCCAGCATCATCCTTCAAAGCCACAATCCGATTCAAAACGACCTTATCCTCAGTGCTATCACTATCGAGCGCAAAATACGCAACCCGCATCCCCTGAAAGCGGACTGTTTCAGGATGAACAATCGACCCATCTGCACCGACTTTTCCTGCGCCACTGATGTCATACTCTTCCGTCTCGGGCTTTTCGGGGTTAGAACGCTTCTCGCCTTCCTTTGCAGGCCAAGGTGCGCGGCTTTTGATTTCAGGGAATCCAATATCGATCATAGCATCGCGGTAGATCTCCATGGAGTTCGGATTGATATCCGCTAGGAAACCGTCCGGGTGGCTCTTGGGATCTTCGGAGTTGAACAATCGATTGATGACGCGAACTTCGGCTTTTACGGGGCTGGAATGCTCGGGGGAGAGAGCGACCCAGTGTATGAATCTGCAGATATTGTTAGAATAAGATCTACGGGGCTCTTTTGTTTAAAATAATTTTGGGTTACTAGCCACGCAGCAATACCCGGCGTTATCTAGAATATCAAAATTTATGGACGAAGAGGGACTTACGTTTTGGGCTTCTTAGGGGCGGATCCCTCTTCTGGTTTCTCATATTTCGCGTGAACACAGGTTACTAGCCCGGTTTCTGTATCTTTTTCAAAGGAGGTTGCCGTAATTGGGTAAGGCACTTTCATAAGACCAACGGTTTTCCCAGGTGCTAGTCGGAAGTAGTCCGCTGAATCAACTTCTCTAAAATCAGTTCTCTCGATATAAACTGTGCGTGTAAACGGGACCTTGTGGACCTATAGAATAATTGCTGTCAGAATGTGAAACTCGGTATACGCGAACAACGTAGTTCATTTTTTTCAAAAATTTGTGGAACGGTTTCAACATACACCGAACGAGGGGTCTTTCGAATAAGGAAGCTCGACCATTTCAAGGTAATCTTCAGGGAGATCGTCGATGATAACCTTGAGTGGTTCCATGACGACCATCAATCGTGGAACGGTCGTCTCGAGATACCTTCTCACTGATTGTTCAAAGCGATGTGCTTGGATATTCGTCTTGGCCTTGGTCACTCCAAGCTCGTTCACGAACGAGAGAATAGCTCCCGGAGGTACTCCCCGCCGTCGTAGACCGATAAGGGTATACAAGCGAGGATCATCGTATCCTCCAACGTGTCCTCCATCGATAAGCTTCATAATGTCGCGTTTTGAAAGAATCGTTCCCGAAACATTGAGGCGACCGTATCTGTAAATACTGTTAGAAGAATTGGTCAATTCCGAAAAGAATATGGGGAGACTGACTCTCGTTGCATTGGTTTGTATACTTCCAATTTGTCGCAAAGCCACTCGTAAGATACTCGTGACTGCTCAAATTCCGTTGTGCACAAAGAATGAGTAACGCCTTCAAAGCTATCGCAAAGACAGTGAGTGAAATCGTAAGTAGGGTATATTCTCCATTTATCTCCAGTTCGGAAATGATGTCTGTCCTTGTCGTCGATGACACGATATGCAAAGAGATCCCACATTTGGGGGTTGCCATCTTCGAGGTCCTGCTTCATACGCAATGCAGCTTCTCCGGCTGCGTATTTGCCATCACGCATAGCTCGGAATTCCGTAAGCGATTCCTCAATAGGACGAGTACGATGCGCACAGGCAAATCGGGGTTTACCCTCCCCCTCTCCTCCGCCTCGCTGCATTTGAATTTCGGCCTCTTTTTCAATTGTTAGAATGTGCTACCTACGGAAAGGACATTAGGTGTAAGAGAAACACTTACTGTTGCAGTGACAAACATATGCTCCGTCCCGTTTGATTAAGTCCTCCGCCAGCTCGTAGAGGCGATCAAAATTGTCACTGGAATGTGTAACCTTGACTGGTGAGAAACCCAGCCACCGGACAATATCTTCAATTGCAACAAAATATTCTTCCTCTTCGCTCTTAGGGTTCGTATCGTCAAATCGAAGATAGCAGTCTCCTCCATAAAATCGTGCGAAACCAAAATTGATCGCAATGGCTTTTGAGTGTCCGATGTGAAGGTGCCCATTTGGCTCGGGTGGGAAGCGTGTTACAACTTTCTTAACAAACTCAGAACCGATTGGCCTTTCATTATAGACGTCGGCCAGGAATCCAGTCTTAAACATAGAGTCCGGATCTTCATTGAAAGCAATGGTAGCGGGCTTCTTCGCTTTTGGCGGGGTAGGGCCCTTGGGCGGTTTGGGCGCCTTGGGAGCTTTTTCTTTTCGCGGTTTTTGAGCATTTGCTTGTGCCTTAGTGCGATCAGGAAGGTCGACTGGGGCGTCCATGTTTTCTAGCTTTTGTTGGTCGGTTATGAGGCTCCCTTTTGTCAACTGTGTAGTAGAACCGGAAAAGTTAGCAATGAGAATCACTCAACTACTTTACCACTTTGCCAGAGCTAGCCAACACCATTCACATTAATAGAACAAAAGCAGCCATACCCTGTAGTTTAATATATTAGTTACTAATCTGAGTGCGGCGAGTTGAAATGTGGAAGGCGGGGAGAGTTCTATTAGGACGTGGATGTTGGAGGGACAGTCAAGCAAAAAATAGTGGGCTTGGGCAATCACTTCCTTATCGATAAGAGATGACTCAAAGGGCTGGCTGACGATTTTACAAAATTGGGGGAAAAAACACGATTTTTCCGAGAATACCAGTCGTGGGATATATATTATAGATGTACAGCAGTAAATAAAAAGCACAATATATACTTCACATACAGGAAAAGGCGGGAAATAGTAGTAGATGCTCAGTATAAGATCTAAGGCGGGGAGAGAAAGGGAATGATCACGTGATTATATCCCCAAGGTCTCCGGAAAAACTAACATCCGGGCATAAATTCAAGCTCCGAAACCACCCAGCACAAGAGGTTGAGAAAAGAACAAAATATTGTTGTTGGTCTTCCTACCTCCTTAATATCTGCTTACTGAGCCTGGGAATATATCGCTATACCCGTTGTCAAATTACCGAATTAGTCCGGCTTCATTGCGTCTCGGTCCAGTTCTCAGACTCAACTCTTCGTTCGCCAGCCGGACCTAGTTCAATTCCCAGGCCCAGTCCAACCAGTCTCTGAACCACCTATTCCTAGCCTCCTATTTTCAACTTTGCTCATTGCAAAATAGCCTTGCCGTTCTTGTTTGTATTGTCTTACCTCTTTTTATGCCCTTATAGCATTCAAGTCGTGGCGGAGTGACTTATCTTGGTTTTTCGTTGTTCTACTTTTTTCCACCTCCCTTCACATCCGGGGAGGCTCTACAGAGTATATAAACAAGCAATTACACCCAATCTCACAAGGGCACGGGATATGTTCCAGTTATAGTATTGCATCTGTCCTGGACTAATATATTCCCCTCCGCTCTTTCAATACACTGGTCGACCTCTGGGTATCACTACACAATTCTGCCACCTACAACGGTCCACGGCCAGACAGGCTGGGAATACAACCGACTCATCCTAAGGGAGACCTTCAGAAACCTCATTTGCTTAGAGTGTTCGTCTGCTCAATAATATACATGATGGCTGGCATGGCACTGCTCCCCCTTTCATTGGCATCTCGAATTGGCTCACGAGCGCCCTGCCATTTTCGCCGGTCGGGGTCTACTCTTCGTAGTCTTGCAGGGCCAAAGGGCGTGCATTCATGTTTGATTTATGCATCAACCCGGAATTATTGTTCGTCGCCGCTATCTCCTAGGTCCAACTTCTCCGGGGGCTCAAAACATGCCCAAAGGTTAGTTTAAGCTCTCCAGGGGCGTTTCATGCACTATTTTCCCTGATTCACTTTTATCGGTTATGCATTTGGCGCTTGGTACTTTTGTTCCATAATTTATCTAATATGAGCGTTGCTAGAAGACGTTCGACCCTTGTTTCCACACCAATGAGTAACCAAGTAGTTCCGTTCAGATGGATATCGTCGGGGCGAAGATTTTTGAGCACAGGGCCGCCATTAGGTAGAGGAAACGACAATAAAAATCAAGAGAATACGTAAGTAAACATTTATGATCTTTCACGACATCCTTTCGAATTTCTGTGCAAGCCCTTGTGCAAGCCCTTGTGCATACGTGATTGTTCTTATTACATCCACCTTTGACATTTTGACAATACGGTTGACCGTATACTTCAATCGTGGTTATTTTAATGCTTCAAATGTCATGTCCTATGCCGGTGGCACTATATATCTGGGAATTAACTTCAAAGTAGCAGCCCGAAATCTAAAACTACTCGTCTACTGTCGCGGCTTCCCCTCCCAGTTCACGAAAACATCTATACGATCCCCAATATTCTGACGTTCTCCCGGTTGGCAGCAGCACCCGTAATTGGGTATTGCATCCTACATTCTTATGACATAGCGGCGCTTTCGCTTTTTGCCTATGCCTCTATCACGGATCTCGTGGATGGCTATATCGCTAGAAAGTTCAACCAGCAAACTGTGGTTGGGACTGTCATTGATCCGATGGCAGATAAAACTCTCATGACAATAGGGGTTATCTGCCTTGCCCTCAAATCGGCTATACCCGGTATTCATTCCGCAACTCCTGTTTTCAGGAGAGTTTATATATTTATCAAGCCAACAGAGAAGAAGGAAAACGCTAACATGAAAATTGAACACTCACAGTCTGGCTAGCCGGCCTCATTCTCGCACGCGATGTCGGACTGGCTATTTCCGCGATCTACTACAGATGGATCTCGCTCCCACCACCCAAAACGATGGCGCGATACTGGGATTTCTCCCTTCCGTCGGCCGAGGTGAAGCCTACTGCCGTATCAAAGGTCAACACTGCATTACAGCTGCTCCTTGTTGGGTCTGCCATTGCAATGCCGGTCGTGCCAGAGGCGATCTTGGCGGCTTGGAGTTTGCATGAATCAATGACCGGTTTACAGTAAGCTCTCTCCCAGACCCATCTTTTTTTTTTTTTTTTTTTCCCCTAGTATATACCCTCATTTGGTGCCATTTGTTTTCTTTGGTGGGGGAAAGAGTGGGAAAAGCGGCTATAAATTGGCTGTCCATGAGGAAACAAGCACATACGACCATAGGGAGCGGAAAGCAGGGCTTCCCGTCCGCTCAGCCGTACTTAAGCCGCTCGCCGGCCGGTTAGTAGTTGGGTGGGTGACCACCAGCGAATCCCGGCTGTCGTATGTTTTTTTTTTGGATCTTTTGGTTTTCAGGCATTGCTCACTTTCATTGTCTCCATCTTTTCATTTCTGTATTGCGCATATCTTCGTGGTTTGTTGTTCCTCACGCTTCCCCTGGCATTTTGCCAGTCACGTGTCATGGATTTTGCGCTCAACCCTGCCTACTCCTATCAAAAGCCTTTCCCTACTAATTCATCTGCACTGATTCGAATGGCTTTGGTTCTATATAAAGAATAAACGCATATCCCTTTGGAAACTAACGATTTTTTTCTCTTGCAAACAGATACCTCGTTGCCGGTACAACCATCTGGTCAGGGGCCAGCTACATTTACTCCAAAGACGCTGTCAAGATCCTCACCGCGGAAGAGATTGAAAAGAGAGCAGAATTGAAGAGGATTGGTGAAGAGGTCAAGAGCAAGAAGGATGAGAAGGACTAAATGTCAGCCTAGAGATGGGCAGACGTGCGGCAATATGTTCCGTCCCATTGTTCTCCCTTACACTATGCTGTGGGCAAGTTGTGGGGGGGGGAGATAATTTGGCTAGACAAATGTAAATACGTTTTATGTATAGTAATGTGAATTTCATTATAATACTTTAATATCTACATGTCTTGTTGTGGTACATTTAAGCTATTGTTGCACTCTTGTGCTTAGTTTTCTGAGGTACAGCGTAGGTCTGGGCAGCGAAATATACATTTACGCGGTTCTAGTCTCCCGTAAGACCAGCGCCCTAACATCCAAGAGTTGACAAAATTCTCCCACATATTCCCTGATATACCACCCTGGAGTTATCAACGAAGAAGATTAAAGGTGAATGGTCAAGTAAAACAATAAATATATATTTCTCCAACGCCATCCATCATTCTAGCGGGTACATAGCAGAGAAACAAGCCGCTAGAAAACTACAAACGCCAAATGAATGAAGGGGAAGTCCCAGATTCGATACACAAAAAGGATCTAGTGCCCTCTATGCGCCTAAATACATACATAAATGCAAAAGATCCCCCAAAAGATCCCCCAAAAGAACTATGCCGTAATATACATCCACCCATATAAGAAGGTGAGTACCAAACGCCCCGAGACAGAGTGGGAAACCTCCACAGTCTGGATAGTAGGAAATGACTCAAGGGGAATAGGCGGTTCGTACATGTACACAAATAAAATACAGGGATATATATATATATATATATATATATCCGCGCAAGGAAAATCCTCCCAGACGCGACAAGTAGGATCATATCGAAGAGGCAACCTTCGTTGCTTCATCAAGTATATCCAAATCCTCACCACCTTTCAATTGAGGCACTTCCCGATGCTGGCCCGTCGTATTTTTACGAACATATACCAACAACTTCAACGCTGCAACAGGCGTCATCCCTTCAATCCTGCGCGCCATGCCTATACTCTCCGGCCGAACCCTCTCTAGCGCCGCCCTCTCCTCAGTGCTCAATCCAGTGATTAGCGAATAGTCAATATCCGGCGGGAGCAAGAGAGCTTCGTCCTTTTCGAAACTACGCGCTCTAGCTTCGTGCATTGTTACATAGGGTGCATAGCGGCCCTCGATGGAGACACGGTGTTTTATTTCCGGCAGGAATGACGAGGCTGTATATGCCTTTCCACCATTTGATGATGGTGGTTCGATGTGCGGGATGATATCGTCGATGGAGATGTCTCGTAGGCGAAGTAAATCAAAGGCTGAGCGGGGGTTGTGGTCGTAGTGGACGGCGAAACCTTTGCGTGACCATAGGGTCCCTGGGAGCTTGGTATTCTCGAGTAATGATTGTAGTTCTGTGATTTGTTCCTGGACTTGGCTAAAGTGTTCCCAGCGCTTATCACCGACAACTCCAACCTCTCGGCCGCGGGCGGTGAGGCGTAGATCTGCATTATCGGAGCGGGTGGAGATGCGATACTCACTCCGTGAGGTGAACATTCGATAAGGTTCGGACACGCCCTTTGTGATGAGGTCATCAATCATGATGCCGATGAAGCCATCCGAGCGGGAAAGCGTGAATGGGGGCCTGGATTTAGAGGCTAAGCCTGCGTTGATACCAGCTAAAATACCCTGTCCTGCGGCTTCTTCGTAGCCCGTAGTGCCATTGATCTGGCCAGCGAGATAGAGGCCGCTGATTAGTTTGGTTTCTAGTGTTGGTCGTAGCGAGCGTGGATCGACGTAGTCATATTCTACCCCATAGCCAGCCTGGAGCATATGGACGTTTTCTAAACCCGCAATCGTTCGAAGCATAGCAAGTTGCGCATCGGCGGGGATTGTCATAGAGATGCCATTTGGGTAGATAACTTCATCGGGCTCAAAGCCCTCAGGCTCCAGCCAGATCATATGTCGCTTTTTGTCTTTGAATCGGATGATTTTGGACTCGAGGGATGGACAGTATCGAGGGCCTTTCACCGTCTCGCGGATGTGGATGGATTTCTCAAGGTTGTCCCTGACAATCTGATGCGCTGCTTCGTTGGTATAGGTAGACCAGCAGGGGAGTTGGTCTTCATCATTGACATCCACTCTCTTATTTAGATATGAAAATGGAGCAGGCGGAGAGTCTCCTGGCTGGACTTCAAGGTTCGAGAAGTCAATCGTCTTCTTGTCAAGTCGGGGAGGGGTTCCTGTCTTTAGTCGACCAAGCTGGAATCCGGCCTCACGCAAGGACTTGCTTAATCCAAATGTGGCTGCCTCTCCCATACGACCTGAGGGGAAGGATTCCAGCCCAATATGTATCTCTCCGCCGAGGAATGTGCCAGTTGTGATAATCACGCGTCCAGTCGGTATCACTTCACCAGACTCCAGCCGCACACCAACAATTTTCCCTTGCGACCCCGCCGGTGAATCATCCTTTGAAACAATAATATCCCCCACTTTGCCCTCCACAATGCTTAACTCGGGCGTGTTGCTCAATTCTTCCAGCATATTTTTCTGATACAACACACGGTCGATCTGGGCTCTGGGACCCCAAACAGCCTCGCCTTTTGACCTGTTCAATATCCGAAATTGGATCCCAGCCTTATCTGTAACCTTGCCCGCCACTCCATCCAGCGCATCGATCTCCCGTATCATGGTCCCTTTGCCGATTCCTCCGATACTGGGATTACACGAGCAGACGCCGATGTTCGAGCGAGAGGGCGTTACGAGGGCGGTCCGGGCTCCCAACCTGGCCGCCGCGGCGCATGCTTCTGAACCTGCATGGCCGCCTCCAATAACGACAACATCATAAGGCCTAGAACGCAGATATCCATATTAGTATATATCTCACAATCCTACCGCCGGGACATCACTGGGGGGGAACTGACTGGGCATCGGAGTTCACAGTCGCAAATGTTCTTACTCTTCGAGACGGTCGTGGGCGAGAAACACAGGCCCAGCGGAGTGCTGTAAATGGCCGAGTTCTCAGATACATCGTAACAGCCCAGCAGTAATAAATTCGGATACACTGCCAGAACCTGATCCCTCAGAACACCTCGCTGTCCTCACATTCATCTCGAGAAATCAAAAATAAGTATATCAACACGTGATTTTTACTAGTGGATTTACGGAAAAGCTTATTAATGCTTTATAATGAACCGCTAGCCAATCAAATATCACCCCGATGATGTTCGGTCGAGATCTGATAATTGAGACTTGATGTATATAAAAGATCATCTTCCCGGAAGCCTTTTCTTCTATTCTTCTTTTCTTCTTTCATTACCATTTATATTATTTATTGACTACCACGTATACCTTTATCCTGGATCTGCTGTACCTATCATCTATCCTACGCCCTTAAAGATGAAAGCCTATTGGTACGATAACCTACCTGTAAGTTTCCTCCAACGGATGCCCCTCCTTCCCCGCCATCGCCGCGGTTTACTATAGCTGGCCAAAGTTGTATCTAACAATGATAACCTGCACTCCCGCAGGGCGATCAACGCCTTCCCCATGACTCCGGTCGCCCTGTCGATGCATCATATCTCGCCACCATCGGCGTGCTTTACCGCCATTGTCCCACCATTTCCGCCGTGGACGCCATAGCCCAGGAGCGTGGTTACAAGAACCGTGATGAGATCACCGTGTCTCCCGAGAAAATGGGCGACCTATACGAGGATAAAGTGAAGATGTTCTTCAATGAGCATCTGCATGAGGACGAGGAGATTCGGTATATACTTGACGGCGAGGGGTTTTTCGATGTCCGCAGCAAGGATGATGAGTGGGTGCGCATTCGACTGGGGAAGGAGGATTTGATTGTGCTGCCGGCCGGGATTTATCATCGGTTTACGACGGATGAGAATAACGTGAGTCTTCTGGGTCATCCAGTAAACTGGAGAGGGAGGCCGGTGCTGAGAGTAATGGCGGTGGATTGCTCGCTATGGATACATGCTAACCATCCTAATTACCTTGACCAAATAGTACGTGAAAGCAATGCGTCTTTTCCAAGACGAGCCGAAATGGACGCCCCTGAATCGCGCGTCAGAACTGGATGCAAATCGGCATCGAAAAGCATACGTCGAAACTCTTGCTTCCGCTTCCTCGTAATCCTTCGTTGAAATGAGATGCCGCCGCTCCGTCGCAAGTTTGGGTCCCTCTCTATTTTAGGAGAAGGGGAAAGATAAGTATTTTTTTAAAGGATCACAGACGAACCCATGACCGTGGCTATCACGTTAATGGGACACATTTAACTGATTTATGTTGCGCGTTCCGGGCACTCTTTCAGCTTACATATGCAGACATGCCTCTTTGCTTGCTTGCTATTAGCATATGTCCATCAGTGTGACGGGCAGGATGGATGGATGCTGTGTAGGTTGTTCTAGTCGTGATTCCTTTCTTTCCTTTCTTTTATGTTTTTTGCTTCTTTGTTTTTACGGATGCACTTGCAGTTCTAGTGTAATGACGACGATGACTTTTTAGTCTCTTGATGGGAAACGTTGGGTTTGCTCGGGGGACTCTTTAGCGGACGGCATATACCCCCTTTGGTAATAATTTTTTCTTTCTTTCTCTATTTACCCTGGCTGTTTCCAGGGTAAAAAGGTGACAGTGCACCCAAGCGGGTGTTATTTCAGCTACATAGTTCAGATATACTCTGTTCGGGATAATGAATGATCATCATGATTTGTTTACTGCTGTTCTTATGAATTTTTCTATTTGATATGCTAGAAATATTGCAATACAAAGACCAATGCTAGATAGGTATACAGGCAAGGAAGAAGCCGTGAAACACACATACCAAACGCTACCAAATTCCCACGTCCATCTTGGATATTATAAAAAGGAAAATCATATGCAATATCCCAACGTGCATGAAAATTAAGTGATCCCCATTTCCCCTGTCTTTTAAAAAAGACTCTAAAACACCTAGGTCACAACCACAGGATCTGGCATCGACCCTGGCATTGCAAACTGTTCATCGCTGTCCCGCCCGCCACCTCCTCCGCTTCCCTGAGCAGCACCATAGAACGCTGCACCCGCACTCTGTCCCGGTCCAACGCCAACACCACCATCTCCATGCGCATTATGCCGATACCGTAGCCCATCATATCCCATCCCCCGTCCCGATGCCCCTCTCATACTTCCACCACCGCTTCCACCATCCCCACTAGCCGTTCCCGGAACATCAACTGCGGCTGACCCCCCTGCCCCAGCCTCCGTATCCTCCTGACTCCCCCTCACCCCCGTTCTCCCCATCCGTGGCCAGATATTCGGCAACCCCACAACTTGCACGCGCGGTTCGACAACTCGTTCTTCAAACCATGCCTGCACGCGCGCTTCGACCAGCTGTGCTACCTTGGGCACGTCCTGTAGGCGGCTGCGGGATCCGATGAGGGAGCGCACGGAAAGGTCGAGGCGGTAGTCGGGTAGGAAGGAGAAGGCGAGGCTTGTTTTGGGGATGCCGTGGGAGTGCTTGGCGTGTGCGTCGTCGTCGGCAGTGGCCGTGGGACCGGCCGTATTTGTATTGGTATGTTTGGGTTGGTGAGGGTTGTTCCGTTGCCTGGTGCTCTGTCGCTCAGGACTTTGGTCATCGACGGCAATATCTTCTGCGCTGGCGGCTTCCTTCGATGGGCTTGGGGATGGTGACATTGTTTGGTCTGAGGTGCCTGGGCCGGGGACGAAGGAAATGCATAATGTGCCAGAGAAGCGGACAACGGATACGGCTAGAGCGACGGGGAGGACAGCGGAGAAGGGCTTTGGATAGTTCAGAAGGAGGGAGGTTTCGATGGCGAGTGAAAGGTTATCGTCGCTCAGATCGACGTCCATAAGTGCTTGGAGGCGGCCGCCATCTGAGTTTGGGTCTTCAACGGCGATAACTCGACAGTTGCTGAAGATGGGGAATTCCTCTCCTAATGATATATCTGTCACCTTGATGCTGTCGATGAAAGAAGGTTTCTTTTCCGGGTTGTTTAGCGTTTCGGAGAGAGAAGCAAGGATGGAGGATGTGGGTGAGTCTTTGAGGATATATGCCGTCTGTCGGTATTGTGCGATGGTCTGTGCGATCAGAACATTGAACCAATCTAGAGATTCTGGCTGATGGGAAGAGTGATGGGGGCGAGATCTGCCATGTTTGGAGGTGGGATGCGTGGGCGTGGCGCTGTAGTACGTCTTTCGAAGGATGGAGCGGGTGTTTGTAGAGGAAGAGGGGACGGGCCGGAGGATATTGGACGTCGAGGGCTTTTCTCTCAGTGTCCGGGGACTAGAATCTGAAGTTATTGAATTTATGGAATATGACCGTCGGTGAGTGCTCGTGCGATTGGATAGGCCGCTCCGGGACGGAGGCGGAGCGGCTTCGCCGAATATGAAGAATTTGATGAAAGCTCCGATCAGCAGGACCACGGAGAGCTGGCCGACAAGAAGCCCCTGGGTGAAAGAGAGGCTATTTCAGGAGTCATTAGAAGGGCTGGAGGAAGATTAAAAGGAGTTGGGCAGGCTGGCTGTATACGTACCCTGGCTGTGCCAAAACGGGCGGCGGGGGTTGAGTTTGATCTGTGGTGGAGAGGGTTAGCTTAGGACAGGAAGATTGAGAGTGTTTGGTGGAGACCAACTTGAAGGGCCTGCCATTTCTAGCGGGACATTAACGGTGACCACCTATAGCTACACGATTCCACATCTTAATGGGTAGTGCGAAGCGAGCTAAGGCGTGGTTTGCGTGCTGGTATCTAGTATCAACCGTGTATAAAATCGCTGTGGGGATGGAGCGATGTCAAGAAGCGGGAAAGCCGTTATCAGATCGATCTTATCTCCAGTTGACATGTGATCTCGATCACATGATCCCCACTCGCTCATCAATTCAATCCAGCAGAAAGAGCATAAATGGGGTTATGAAGGTAGAGACGTATGTAGATAGATTTTTATGGTTTACAATATCTTCTTATCGGATTTATCATTATGGCGGTTGTGAACGTCTCATGAAAAGCCAACAGTGTCTATATCTTCGGACAATCTGAAAACTATAGAGATCGTAGACAGAACTAGTAGCCCAATGCTATTGAGAGCATGAAATACCAAAATCAATCATTAAAAGGTATAAGAGTAAAGCAGTAATCTTTCGTATCTCCAAAGCATAAAGAGCACATCCGTAAATTTCCAGCGAAAGACACATAAGGCCTGCCGCAGCTAGTGAAGCTTCAATATTGGTGCGCTACCTTCTTCTAGAGCCCCCAAACCCAGTACTTTCCGACGTAGAAGTAGAGGGTGAGAATGACGGTCGAGAAGAGCTCGACCTTGAACTTTCCGCTCGATCCGAGCCCCATCCCCACCCTGATCTCGACGATCCCGATCTCGAGTCAGACCTGCCCCCCCTCCCCAGCGCATATCCCGCGGCGCTCCCCGCCGCAGCACCAGTCCAAAACCCGGGCTCCAACGACGGCGTTTTCCTAAACCCTGAAGAATCATATGGAGGCGGCGGATCATTCCATCCACCCCACCCTCCCCCACCTCCGCCTCCAGGACCCCATCCTCCCCATCCCCACCCTTCGCCCCACGGCCGCCAGGGTCTCCTCCGCGCAGCACCGCCATCTAGACAGCCAAGAGCTGCCAGAATGATCAAAACCAACACTCCGAAGAAGAACAGGAAGAAAATAATCTCTCCGAGGGACTCTAACCATCCAAGCGCACTTCTATACCCGCCATCGAAGGACGACCACCCATTCCCAACAAGCTTACCATACTTTTCCTCCCCCCTCTCCGTCAACAATAGCCGATACTCTACCCCGCAACTTCCCTTCAATACCCACGGATCTTCCCTATCCCTATAGCCTTCACAGATCACATCTGTACTCCCCAGCTTAAACTCCGGCGGCAACTGCGCCGTGCATGTCCACTGCACGTCGTTCTCGTCATAGTCGTGGCCTTGGTTTATGCAGCGCATGACGTCCGGGGTGTAGAGGGCGCATATCTTCTTAGAGGGCCCGATGCAGGTTAGTTGTTGCGCGGCGGGGACGCGGCGGTGGGTTGTTTTGCGGTTTGCGTGGAGCGTTAAAGATTGGATGGAGCTGAGGAGGACGGCATTTTTGGAACCGGGAAATTTCGAGGGATTATAAGCGTTGCTTTGGGTAGGGAGAAGAGAGAGGAGGAGCGAAAGGAGGAGGGGGAGGAGCGTTGTGAAGATAGGTGTCATTTTTGAGGGGTTGGCATAGTTGAGGCTTGTTTCAACAGATAATGTGATATCTATACGCGGAAGTGTTGCTATATTAATGGCTGTGATGGGGTAAATAGAGGTTAGTGTCTTTTTTCACAGAGATGTTGCTCGATAAATACCGCTCGGAGCGACATAATCTAATAATTTAGGCAGACATAAAAAAATTGTCGAGGCATAGTTGTCAACTTCTGGCGAAGTCCCGGCGATGACGAGTTGGCTGAACCCGCCCGTTTGGCGCTTAGCACACCCAATAGGAACATTGCACGGTTTTAGCCGCCAATCCCTCATCTCCTCGCCAAGAGATCGTCCAACTTAATTCCCAGCTTTAATACATGGATGACTTCCCGCGAGGGAATTATTACTCTTGACATAATGATACTTGTCGTCAACGCCAGATTAAGTCCTGCAATGTCTTTTCGTTAATTAGGTAAAGAGAAATTAACCTCCAATGCTGCAAGTATTTCGGTTTATGGGCCTATTCTCGTCCAGCCTGAAAGAAGTTCGTGGGTAAAATACACAGTCATGCGGTAACCATACAATAACCTTGACTGGGGAGGTTTGTCATATATTTATAAAAAGAGTGCCGAAGCAACACATAGAGTTATAAATTACGCAGAAACAGCAATATCATCAATCGTCCCCAAAATCTCTTCCGTCCCTCCACCAAACTTGTGCGAGCCGGCCGCCTTCTTCCTTCCCTTCGTGCCCCCACTATTAACCCCACCCTCAATACTCGGCAAGACATTAGAATCTGATGGCCCAGCCGGTGTCACCCCAGACGAGGACGATACTCCACTTGGATTTCGCAAAAGTTCTTCCTTCGCCTCCTTCTCCCTAGCATGCTCCGCTTCAATCCTCTTCCTCTCCTCATCCAGCTCTTTCTCTATAACACGTGGGTCGTCGTAAACAGTATTTGTCATCTCAGAATACGTAGCGAGATCGACAACTTCACGGGGTCCCATGAGGGTTTCTTTAATTCGTTCCGGGTATCGACGTTCTTCGTTTGAGAATTTTAGTTTAATCTGGCGCCTTGAGCGGCCGGGGAACATTTTGCTTATCATCATAAAATCTGTGCCGAACATTCGCAAGCCACGGTAGAAAAGGTCAGTCAACTCTTCGTCCCAGGACTCAACTTTGGTGCGTTTGCCGAAGGAAGCGGCGTTTATGCGTTTTGTAAGTGGGTTTTCTTCGACTTCTTCCATATCGCCTTCGTTTCTGGCTGCGTTGGCGTGGCGGTCAATTTGGAGGGAGGTTGCGTCGACGACGATCTCCCCATTTACAATCCTCATTTGTGGGCCCCCAAGAGCAGCTGCTTCGGCTCGATCGAGGTCATCACCTGCCATGTTTCTTTCGGCTGAGCCAGCCTTCGGTGCCTTATGTCCATCTCTGATCCGCTCCTCGCGTTCTTTCTGCTTCCTCGCAAGTTCCGTCAGGTCCATACTTTGTAATTCAATCTCTCGCTTTGATTTTTTCCCGGTGCGGAGATCTCTGCACAGGTCTGACATTTTCACGACCGTTGGCGCAATCTCTATGGATTCTGCATCCTCAGGTGTTGGCTGGCGTTTCCTTCGAGCGCGGGGTTTTTTCTCTGCAGCGGCGGCGCTGGAGCCATCTTCTATCTGTTCGGCTGATTGTCTCCTATCTGTCGAGCGCTTGGCAGCTTTCTTTGCAGGGCGTTTTGTTGTGGCAGGCACCACTTCACGTTGAGGTTGCTGCACTTGAGTGCTAGGTCCAGGATGTGAGTGATCCCCTCGCGAAGTAGATGCAGGTTTTGTAACCTGGTCCACTATCTTAGTGCGTTTTGCTGGTCGACTGTCGACAGCTTGCTCTACACGCTGCCTTTTGGGACTGTCTGGAGCATTTTGAGTTATCTGAGGAGTCTGTCGTCGATCAAGTTGGGGGCTCGCTGCTGTAGGTAAAATTGTTTCCGATGAAGGTGCGCTAGGGGTGGAGGCTATAACGGGAGTTGCGGCGGGGGGTGGAGGTGGAGGTTCCTGTGCGGAAGGGATAGACGGCCTCCGTCTTGGAGCAGGTATTGGGATAGCTGTGGATTTGACTTTGTGCTGACTGATCAATGGGCGGGGCGGGGAATGTGATTGTGATGATGTTGGCGGTTCTTGTTGTTGTTGCTGTTGTTGTGGTGGTGTAGGTGGTGGTGGTGGTGGTGGCGATCGAGATGATTCTTCAGCAGGCTGCGGGGTACTTTTGGCGGGGTCAATTGCAGGGACGGGAGTAGCGCCTTCAGGTGTGATAGAGGACGGAGGAGGTTGAGGGGTTTTGGAAGTTGTCTGTCTGTCTGTACTAGCTCTAGCGGACTGGGAGCCGGCTGAAGTGGCACCTACACGGCGAACGGGAGCCTTGGGCGCAAACTTCTTGCCGGACTTATCTACAGCAGGGTTAGCATTGGATCTGCGGGTAAAACGAAGATGTAGATCGCACTTACTGATCACAGAGCTTGAAAAGGACACCATGATGCAAGGCTAGATCAATAAGATTCTATATACCATAGCCAGGGAGTAGTTGACCGTTGACATTGCATACACAACCGTCTAAAATCGCCGAGTGCAAGGGGTGAAGTTGATAAGAGTCAATCGCTGAAAAGTTGCCGAGCAAAGAACCATACATCTCGTGATGAATCTAACCAAAAGAGGTTAAGCGCTGAAAAACACTCACGTGAGAGGCGCTAAGCAATGGCGCTAATCCTAATTTGTAAATGGCGCAAAATCGACTCTGTCTTTCTTCTCGTTCTCGTTCTCCCTCATCTTCATCTCCCTCAACGACTCTCTTTCATGCTCTTGTTCTCTCCCCGTCCTCCCTTTCTCAGCCTCCGTATTATCACATCTCTCTCCCTATTCGATTTCTTACGTTCAGTTTTTCTGCCAATCGCTGCTACTGTCACGGGTGTTTCGTTGTTGTCGTGGCTGTCAAGGCGGTGATCGCAAAATTGCATGTGCCCCCTTATGCCCTGATGCCGGCCGTCGAAGCGTCAACGGTTCCCTTAGCCGAATCCGGCCTTGTCGTTAAAATGGAAGACCGGAAAAGACCTGCTGCTTACGATCCCAACGAATCTACCCCTCCCTTGAAGAAACAGGCAACCTCGCTGAACGGCGGTGCCAAGCCTCACCCAGACACAGATATGCCCTGGAAAGATGACCTGGAAGTGAGTATCTCACCTTCTCCTCTTTTCCACTTTACATTTGTAAAAGTTTAAGAATGCTCCATCGTCTGTTTCTCTTTTGCTCATTGACGATCAACATGCTAACGAATTTGCCGTGAATTCAGCGCTTTCAAAAAGACGCCATTTTGCGCCAGATGCAGGAATACAAGCGCGAGAAGAGTTCGCTAGAAACAAGATTGAAGGAATTGACAAAAGCAACTGAATATCACAACGATCACCTTCGTGTAATTGATGCGTGGTTTAAGCAGGTATATTTTTGCCCATCGAACAAATTGTATCCCGTGACTGCCGGCCGGAAGAGTTCGCTAATATCGGCTTTTTATAGTTAATTGATGAGGTCAAAATCATAGTCGATTCATCGGACGATGAAACTCAGGGTAAGTCTGTACAGGCAATTGGACTCTTGCTTGATGACCAATTTGATCCCGTTAACGCTGATGGCCGCAGATAAACAACCTTTCCCTAGCGCATTACTTTTCGCAGATCATGATAACTTTGAGAAACACCTACAAGCACGTTCCGATGATATTAAAGCAACTATTTCAAAGCTGTTCTCTCGCCCCGCAAATGTCTCCGCTGAAGTCAGCCACCTTCAAGGTCAACTCGCCAAAAAACTTGCGGAGGAAAAGGTCGCAATTGCAGAGCTAGAAAAGAGCCTTACAGAAAAGCAACAACTCGAAGAGCGACTAGATGCCGCATCATTAAGGTACATGGTTGCTGAAAAGAAAATCGACCGTGCTCGAAGCCTGACTGTAGCCCGCCTGGAAAAGCAATATATCCTTGGAGCGCAAAGGCCTGGCGGAGACAATTCGTCGGTCAAAAGGGAAGATAGCTCTTCTTCCAACGGAGTTGGAGATTCATCTGATAGAGTTGCTGAGCTAGAAGAGGGCCGTAATAGAGCTGTTGCAATATCAGAAAAACAAAAGGAACATCTAGAAAAACTCGAAGCGGAGAACTCGAAGCTGTTAGCCCAAGTCACAGAACTGAATATGAAGGTGAGTGTATCCTCATCTATTTTGATCCTATTATACATAATCTAACACAGCAAACCAGTTTTCGAAGTTATCCGATGAGGACTATGCCCATACCGACCTGTTTAAGCAATTGAAGTTGCAACACGAGGACGTCATCAAACGAATAAACCATTTAGAGGCAACCAATGTGCAGCTTCGTGAAGAAGCAGAGAAACTACAGGCCGAAAGGAATGCATATCGAATCCAGATCGAGAATGAATCCCAAGCTGCAGTGGGTGAGAAAGAGGCTCAGCTCGCCAAGACAGAGTCGGATCTAGCTCGCATTCGAAATGCTCGCGACGAACTTCTTGCAGATCAGCAAATGAGAAAGGCCGCCCAGGAACAAGAGAGAACCTCAATTTGCCAAACCAGGGAATTGCTCGATGCAAAGGAATCTCGGATCAGCGCATTAGAATGTGAAATACAGCGATTGCAACTCCAGATCGAGGGAATTAAAGATAGCAGTCCAAGCATCGAAGACTTGCCTTTGGAAGACTTACAGGTCAAGTACCAAACGCTGGAAAAACAATACGAAATGTTAAACACAGAGCTAGCCTCAATGCAAACGGCGTTCACAAAGACATCCAAATTAGCTTCCCAGAAGATTGCAGATCTCAGTAGTCTTGAGGAGAAGGTTCAACGTTTGACTGCAGAAAAATCAAAGGCAGACCAAAAGTACTTCGCGGCAATGAAGAGCAAGGAAGCCCGGGATGCCGAACTTCGATCTTTGCGAATCCAAAATATGAAAAGCTCAGATATAGTCTCTCAGCTTAAAGATGCCGAAACGACAACTCGCTCGTTGGTGTCCAACGTGGAGAAGCAACTCACTGAGACCAAAGAAACCCTCACAAACACCCTGTCCCAATTCCATAGTGCACGACAACAACTCGCGGAAGCAGATATCGTTATCCAAGGATTAAATTCTCAGGTAACGGAACTGAAGAAACAGATTGTCACCAAGGACTCTGCCCTCTCGTCAGCGACGAGTGCCTGCCATAAAGCCGAGACAGAAGTCGAGGGACTTAAAACTACATTGGCGGATACGAAAAAGAGCCTGGAATCGTGGAGGAATAAGGGTCTGGGCAATTCTTCATCAGAGTATGAAATGCTGAGAGTAAGTTTACACCCCTTCCCCACCACGCACAAGTTATGTCTGGTGTGTGCAAAACCCTTCTAACTTTTGTTAAACAGTCTCTCGCTTTGTGTACTGTCTGCCGAAGAAATTTCAAAAACACTGTTATCAAAACTTGCGGACATGTCTTCTGCAAGGAGTGTGTGGAAGAGCGGCTAACGTCTCGATCGAGGAAGTGTCCCAATTGCAATAAATCGTTTGGAAGCAATGACCATATGCATATCACCCTTTAAAAGATTTTTTTAATATATGGTTTTATTCTATCTTTTTGTATTTTCTTTGGTGAACCGCGCACGCACTGCGCAATTTACGCATTTGCAAAGCTGTGGTTTTCCACAACAGAACTCTTTTGTTTTCCATTCATGTACTATAGCTTCTTTTTCCCTTCTTCATCCTCCTCTTCTACTTTTCTTCTTCTTACTCTTTCTTTTCATAACACTGGCTGTTTTCTATTTTCTATTTTCTAATTTTTTCATTTCCCCTCCTTATGCCAGCCATGTCTGACGTTCAGCACCTGTGGTTCCAGGATAGTTTCTTTCTTCTTTTATTTTGTTTCTTTTTGTTTGTTTGCCCTATTAATAACGGAACCAGTCCCAGTGATCTAAATTCTCTCCCATGTGCGTTGTGCCTTTTTGGGTGTCGGGGAACAAGGATAGAGATTACATAGGAAAAGGGTTAAGAAAGGTGGAAAATTTGGCGTGGCAGACTATCTCCTGTATCGAGAGGTCTTGCATTTTGATTACATTACGGTTGACACAGGCCAATTTTATTGTTTTTTCATTCGTCCTTTTTTCCTTCTCTCAGTCCAGGGCTGTCTAATGTTCTCCAAGTCCTATTTTTCTCCATTTTGAAATCTGAAAGATTTTCCAACTCCCCTCTGCCTTTCCTCCTCCCTCCCTTTTCTTCCCTTTCTTTCTATCGTCCTTTTGTTTTCTTTCCCCCTTTGACTTTCCTGCGTTTGTCCCGCATTGAGCAGTTGCGACGCGATATGACATGTAACACTTTAAATCAGGGCCTCATTTCTCTTTTTCTTTCTCTTTTTGCTTCTGTTTCTGTCTATTTCCGAATTATTATCAACTAGTCCAGGGGTGTCATGGCTAGCTACATATTCGTTGGTCACTTCAAGTTTGGGGTTACACAGCTGGTAAAGGAGTCTGCGGGCTTGGGTTTTGCTGCCGTTTTCTCATCCTACCTTTGTTTCCTCCAAGCGCTGCTAGCTGGATGAATGATGGTTATTTGGATACTGGTTAATGACCATACTGGGCTATTGTACCTGTGAATAATCTTTTTGTTTTCTACAGCTGGGCGTCTCGGTTACCAAACAAATTCAATTGATTTGTATATAGTTTAGTTGTGCTTATGTTTTAGTTCCAAGGTTAGAGTAGATCTCACGTCCTTTTTACTTCTTTATTTGTCAGGAGGCATATTCTAACAAGGATAGTGTATCATTGATAGTTCTAAGTTACAGGCCCGCTTCTCTAGTGGGGCAAATCAACAAAGCAATTCCTATTCCTTTTCGCAAAATATTCCCAGAAAGGAATCCTAGGATATCAACAAGAAGGAAGATTGTATGGCTCAAATCTATCATACACAGTAACATATGCAACCTATCCATGATCCATGATCCACAATCCACAAACCTAGACTAGAAACCGCTTGGTTAAGTAGCCATTCGACGAAATACCACATCATGAATTAAATATTCGACTATAAAGCAGCTCATGCCTCCCTACCCACAAATCAACCGTAGGTACAACCTGGCCCGCCTCCTCGGGCCTCACAGTCCAGTGCATCTGTATTCGCCTCTCAATCACCTCGCGCAACCACCGACTGGCCAACACTGCTTGTGCCTGGTAGGGCCCCATCACAGACGCGCGCACGGCAGCGCTCAGCACTGCCTTCGCATGATCGAGCATGTAAACGTACGCAGTGGAGGTTATGTCTATACCCATAGCGGCGCAGACGACCGCCCAGAGAGGCGGCAGGTGGCCGTTTAGATGGTCAGTGGGGTTGGAGGAGGGAGTAGAGAAGGTGGCTTTTAGGGCATTGGAGAATGCAGATAGGGCCGATATGGCAGCTTGGGAGTGGCCAAGTGGGTGTGTGAGTGGGTTTGCAATTGTTGTGCCGTTGGTGTTCGTGTTTGTGTTCGTAGATTTATTGTCGTCCATGGATGTATAAGCATCTTTAAACGCCCGCTCCCAGACTCCTAGCAATGCTAGGCCCTGTGCTACGCTTGCGCGGCGTGTTACGGTGCAGGGAGTTGATGCGTCCAGGTCATTGTCTAATGTTTCTAGCTGCTCGGGGTGTCTGTGAGCAGTCAGGACGTATGGGAGGGTTGTACTGGCGAGGGACGCAAGGGAGAAAGAAAGGAAGAGGTGAAACGAGGCTATTGGGCTCGTGCGAGGTTGTGATTGTGATTGTGATTGAGACTGCGATTGTGGTAGTTTGTTATGTGCGAGGTAGGATTCTAGGCCACTCGAGTAGGCGAAGGAACCAAGCGGGAGGGCGGAGTCGGATAAGAGTAGAAGGGCGTGGGGGATTGTCAGGGGCCCAGGGCCTAAATTGGAGCAATTCACATTAGCTGCCAGAGGCTTGTTTCTTTTTAATCTAGGCTTTTCTTCTTATATATAGAGCCATTGGAGTGTTTGTTCACATGTAGCTACCTGGAGGGTTTAAGCTTTTTGCGGGGGATGGAGCTCCATTAGCGCAGCTGAGGCGCTGTTTCGCATCCTCCAGCCTGCGTTCGAGGTCATATATCTCTTCCTGTATGCTTATCGCATCGGATCCAGGCCCATTGGGACGTTGCATTGCGTGCTAATCCCCCGCGCAAGTGTAGAGCATTGACGGAGGTGGAATTAGAGTTGTTGTTTCTGATTATCAGATCGGATCCCGATAAGAGCTTCAGGCACGTTATACTGCCATCGCACACCGCTATTTAATATTTCCCGCAAAATCGAACATCAAAGGTCTCGGGCGATGGATCATGGCTCCCGCAGCATCCGCTCCAGTGTGCTAATTTGGTTCGATATCGACATAGCTAGCCATTTAACGGCTAAAATGCACTCGCTACGGTAACCGCTCTTTTACTTCCTTTCAATACATATTGCTATGTCGGGGCGGCGTCTCCTCGACGCTCTCATCTTCCTCAATGCCTCCCGCGGTGTCGCTGGCAGGCACGTTTCTCACCAAAGACGGCAGTTAGATCTGTATATTCGCACATCTTCCTTGACTAGGGAGGCTAAAGCACAACTTGATCATATTTCTCTTGGGCTCCAGGCGGCATCCGAACTAGCGCGCAAATTTGATGACCCCCCGCAGCAGCAACCGGTTGGGACTGATTCCATCGAGCGGAGTGGCGGCAGTGGGAGTCAACATGAAGAGAGGGACGTGAATGTTTCGGGAGAGAAGAGAGCAAAGGGTTTTGCCGGAAACATAAATATACACCAAGGGGTAGAGAGCACACCGGGGGAACAATTCTCACATGAGCAATTGAACACACAGGGCGCAACGAAACGATCAGCTGGGCATATATCAAGCGCTGTGCCAGAAGAGCCACAGCAGCCCATTGAGTTGAAACGGTCACCTACGCTTGCTGAATCTACTGAAGATACAGTTCTTGGTGACTCGACGACGGCTGCTTCCAGCGATGGGCCATCTGAGGCTATCGTGCAGCAGCTATTCCGAAGCCCAGGGGTTGCGAATAAGCTGACGAATGGCAGCAGATATGGTGTAAAACAACGTAATATAGAGCCTACTAAAATTGATAGATTGTCCGCCAGAGATTCTTCACCCTTTTCCGATAGATTACATTCGCCGACAGTTGAAACCGCTGTATCTTCTAAATTGTCCCGATTCTCCACACCCCTAGAAGCAGAGAACGAGGGCATGAGGGCATTGGGAGCTGAGCTTGCGAATGATACTGCGAACCCCCAGGTAATTTAGGGCCATGACCTCTTTTGCCATTTTCATCTGCTAATCCCCCGCCGTTACAGCCGTCACAAGATATACTTGATCAATCACCAACTCCCGCCTACCAGATGGTGGAATCCCGGGTTCCTTCAACCCGCTTAGGCAGACTGTGGGAATATGGAGGACTAGCCACCTCGATGGCCTTCGGTATCGTTGGGCAAAGCATTCGTCGCGCTACGGTTGGGGTTGACTCCAGCAGTGGCTCTTTGATATTCAGCCCAGAGAATGTCGAGCGGCTCGTCTCAAAACTGTCGAAAATGAGGGGTGCGGCTCTTAAGTTAGGGCAATTGATGAGTTTTCAAGGTGAGCATTGCGCTTCAACTATGTAAATCCAAACTGGAGGGGTTCCTAATAGTGCTCCCAGATGCGAAAATGCTTCCGCCGGCTATTCACGAAGTCCTTCAACGGGTCCAAGATAAAGCAAATTATATGCCTGCAAAACAAAGGGACCGTGTTCTTGTGGCCAATCTAGGCGAGAACTGGCGGGATTTATTTGAGTCCTTTGACGAGCTCCCCATGGCTGCTGCTTCCATAGGCCAGGTGCATAAGGCAGTGCTAAAAGAGACGGGTAAACCAATTGCTGTCAAAATTCAATATCCAGGGGTTGCAAACTCCATCGACTCCGACCTTAATAATCTATCCATTCTGTTAACCGCTTCGCGCCTACTGCCCAAAGGGTTATTCCTCGACAAAACCATCGCCAATGCCCGCACTGAGCTAGCTTGGGAGTGCGATTATATTCGAGAGGCCGAATGCGGCCAACGGTTCCGTTCCCTCCTCCAGGACGACACAAAAATATTTATGGTTCCGGCAATCATCCACTCTGCCTCCGGCAAGCAAGTCCTCACCATGGAATACCTAGAGGGTATCCCCGTCACCCGTGTCCAAAACTTCACGCAAGCCCAACGCGATTGGATAGGCACGCAAATCTTGCGGCTCTCTCTACGAGAAATCTGCGAATTTCGGTTCATGCAAACAGATCCCAATTGGACTAACTTCCTCTACAACGCGTCGACGAACAAACTCGAACTCCTCGACTTTGGCGCCTCACGAGATTACCCTGCCTCTTTCATCTCCACCTACCTCCGTGTCCTCCAGGCTGCTTCTCGCAATGACCGTGAAACCTGCCGCGACCTCTCTATCAAACTGGGCTATCTGACTGGTTTCGAATCACCTGCTATGGTCGACGCGCATATCACATCTATACTCACACTGTCAGAACCTTTCATGGCCTCATCGCCTGACGTCTACGACTTTAGTGACCAGACCATCACGGAACGGGTGCGAGAGATGATTCCGCTAATGCTCCGTGAGCGACTTGCGCCCCCGCCGGAGGAAACGTATAGTTTGCATAGGAAGCTGAGTGGGGCGTTCTTACTATGCGCTAGATTAGGGAGTCGGGTGCGGTGTAAGGAGCTGTTTGAGAATGCGCTGGAGAAGGTGGAATGGGTAGATGAGGGTGAAATGTCCGTGAATGAGGGTGAGGAGCTAGTTGATGGCTTGAGGAGGGTGACCGTGACTGGTTGAGGTGTACTACCTTTGGTTCTGGTTTGGATATACTGTATGATATTACCGGGAAGTGGCTTAGCCATTTGTACGAATAGCAAGTTTCGTCTCCAAGCTTCATTTCTATTTCTATCAATTGGCATATTTCGGGCGACGTTTTATTCTACATATTGGAACTAATATAACGGCGAGTCTCACCGTATTCATCAAGAAAAGAATGAGTCACGCATAGCACCGCAGACGAAGCGAAGCGAAACAAGAACCCATCGCCCGACTCGCAGAAATATCCGCACCCGCTCATGGCAGCTTCGTCCTTTCATATGCGCTCCATGCTTCTTCTCAGCGTCGACCGCCCTTTCAATCAAACGGAGGCTGAGTTTACGGGTGCCTTAGCTTCGAGACAAACTCATCAGTTCGCCCCGTCAGTGACCTAATCAGCAGGCGAGCCAGCTACATATCCCAGGTGCTCATTTCAGCACAATTCAAGTATAAAACCTTCGTCAAAGTCCTCTTGCAAAAATGCTGTCCAATCTCAATGCAGCCAATCATCTGCAATACAAATCAGATTCCAATACTGTAACTCCATGGCAAGGAACAACAGCTCTGGAACACAGCTATCCAACAAACTTACCTAGAACTGATAACCCACCACCTGGAAATAAGAGCAGCAATGGTGTAAACAGCTCACACGCAAGGCAAAACAACAGGCTCACGAGGCAAGGAAAAAGGTAATATTTAACCGCGGCTGGGTCTACTTCTGGCTCCCAGCTGCCTCCTCGCATGCTTCCAATTAAAGAGTATTCCCGTTTGGCGGACTATCTTGCGGCCTCAGCGACGACGAATCCAAAGCATCTGATGACGGGCACATGTATTTTATTAGGGTGCTAGAATATCCCCGAGAAGTTTTGCGGCCACAGCTTATGAAGAGTCATATGAAGGGTCCAGCAGCCAAACCAGCTGGAAAACCCCCCATTCAGACAATCAATTTAGTCAACAGATTTAAGAGCCTTGAGTTCATCTCTCGCACCCTTTAATAATGTTAAGGAAGTTAGCCGCGACAAACAACATTGCATGAAACAGAAGAACTTTTGTTTAGGTTTCGACTTTTGCTTAACGACTACAGGGAGCTCCAAGAACTACTCACATGCCTCTGGACCAAATATAAAGATAAACGCTCAAATTTGAGTCTGTTTCTCTTGTATCCACATCGTGATTTTATGGTGAGGCGTTAAGCACAGATCTTTTCATTGATTCATGACAATTGGATGCCCAGTCGATAAATGCTCGCCTGCGCATTTATTATTTATTCTACTCGCAATACTTCAATTTTATATAGTAACCACTTCACTCGGATTTTTAGCTTAATTGACTATCACACATTAAGCCGGGGGTCGTTCACCTCCTACTTGACTGATCTAGTTAGTATTATCCGGATATAACAAACTTAGGCTGCCAACAGTGCTTACTTTTGCATTAAATTCTCCCCCACAAACATGATCCATAATAACACGGATATTTTATCTCCAGTTCCCCTATTCCACTCATTTCCTTTCTCCAACGTAAGCTCAGACTCATGATACGCAATGCTCCTGATGAGGGACCCCTGGCACACCTCCATTTTTCTCGAAATGGCATGTATCACGAACTTGAACTCCCCACGTTAGTTCGTATTAAACGGGCACGGATAGGGGTCCCGGGGGTTAAAGCCAAGCTGTTCGTCTAATGGTGAGCTGACGGGGTGAAAAGAGAGGGCAAGGAGATTTGATAGTGATTTTAATTTAACTATCTGTCAGCATTGGAAACGAATGGTATATAATTCCTATAAAATACATGCAGAAGAAAGCCGTAGGGAAAAAACAAACAAATCAACATACGGGATTCCGGCAATACTCATTCAGACGGTGGATTATATCTTCTCATCATCATCATCATCGTCGTCATCCTCATCCATCCTACCGTCACCATCGTCATCATCCTCCTCGTCCTCCTCCAGGATCATCGTCACAAGCAGGTTCTCTTTATCCCTCTCTCCCTTATAAATCCACTCACTGCCACCCCTATTCTCAATTTCATTCTCGTCTTCATCTTCACTCTCCCATTTGGCTAACCTCTTACCCGGTCGCTGTGTCTTAAACCCGGGCAATCGCCACAAACCCCGCATTCCTGTTTGTTCTTCATTCACATTCCCACTGCCATATCTGATTTTTTGGCTTGGGCTGGGTAGATAGCTGTTTTTACCACTACCATCACGAACTCGTTTATTCTTGCTGTTTGGAAAGTCGTCGTCCTGGCTTCCAGGGCTGATATTAAGCAATTGATGCATATACCCAGACAAGAAATGTAGTAATATCCCCGCGGAGACGCCAAGGGTACCAGCGACGCTGAGGAAGATATATAGCGGCTGGGAGATTTAGGGTTGGTTAATTCGGATATTAAACGTTTAGAAAGTCAAGGGGGGAGGAGGGGGCGCGAGGGGTTTTGCCAGGTGGGTGAGGGAGTATTCACCTCGAATTTTAGCAAGAAACGCAGGGGTAATAATATGCAGATACGGTACATGTAGAGTACCACATGTGCCCAGGGAATGGCGAGTGCTTGTAGCACGGTCAGTAGGATATTGGCGGTGATGGTGACGGGGTAGACGGCGTAGAAGGCTACGGTGGTGAGGACTGTTGCCCAAGCCATGTTCCGTCCCCTTTATCCTTCTACTACTCCGTACTTTCTTGGGAGATTAGTTGTATGCATGTAGTTTGGCTACAGGCAAGTATTATTGCCAATCTGCCTGGGCTGGGATGGGATGTTTATTGCGGGGGAGAGACGATCAATCTAGCTCAGAACTAGCAGGAGAAGTTGGACGGGGATGGATGGATTGCTGAATCTACTGCGACATCCCCCGTGTGGTTGCACGGAGGGCGACTTTTTATTTGGACTCTAACTCAAAGAAACATGGTGTGTGTAAAGTAATTATATTGATATTAATCGCCATGGTTGATTGATACAAGTTACATAAATATCCATTCGAGTTAATCAGGCCTCGAAAAGGTTCTGATGACTTATTTGTGACTAATCATGCTGGAAAGTCCGTGCACAAACCCTAAACCCTAGTTAGTTGAGCCGCGATTCCCGATCTGGAAGGTCTGAGCCTGATAAGAGACGTCTGACTTCATCGTTGCTCGATCTATACAACAAATCCGTATCTACTTGCATTGACGCCGTGGGGAGGCAATGCCCGAGACAGCCCGTTATCTGAAAAAACCGTGACCATCTGATTATATGCCAGATTGAAAAGGTGGGATACAACCCGCCCCGCAAATGGGGAACACCCCATCCAAACCCCCCCAACCTGGCGGGGATTCCAACGCCAACGCCAACTATCCAGCTACAGCGGGCAGCCAGCAAAATACATACAACGACAGGCGCGTAAATCGCCGCTCCTCCATCCAGGCCCTCTCAGGCACAACAGGCACCGGTAGTAAATCGTCCGCCGCCGATCCGTCCGCCACTCGTGAAAGCGCGACTGGCCATCCCATCCCCCATCGCCAGCAAGGCCCCGTCCAGCACTGGCTGCAGTCCCGTAACCTCCCCGACTCCTCAAGACATGACCACCACCTACAGCAGCAACCGCAACAGAGAGATTCCCCAAGATACCAGCGAGAAACCAGCGATAAGCGTGAATACCTTCCCACCGGTTACCAGAGGGAACCCTCCCCGGAACCCTCAAAGGCAGTCCGCGTCCCCTCCGCGCCTGACCGGGGTCCAGGTGGTGCCAATAGTGCAGGCGCCGGTACCAATGTAACTAGGCACTACAATGTCAGCGGGCACCGCGAGCAATACACCTCCATAGAACCTTCAGGTCCAACGTCGAGTGGCTACTATGGCGCCTCCGCACATCTCTCACGGCCCCCGCGGCTACCATTGCCCATTGGTGATGCGACTACCACACCTGGATCGCCGATAGTAGCCCCGTCATCGATGACTGGGCCGCATGCGGTGGTACCTGGGTTGATTGATAGGGCGGAGTTGGAGTTATCGGGAAGCGGGGAGGGGGGGGACCGGGTCGGTCGGACCGGGTTGGGGGATGAGGATGAGGAAGAGGAGATGATTGATGAATTGGAGGCGGATGCGGGAATGGGCATTGGAGTTGGAGGGCTGGGTGTTAATAAAGCGGTGACGACGACAATTGAGTGGCGGGGCAGTGGAGAGAAGGTGTATGTTACGGGGACATTTGTGAATTGGGAGAGGAAGTTTCGATTGCATAAGAGGTTTGTTTTTTTCTCTCTATACTTTCGTTAAGCCCCATATATCAATAGTTTTACTATTATGATAACTAACGAATCTATATAGCGAAACGGAAGATGGCGTCAAGACAGCCACGCTCCAACTACGTCCTGGAACGCACCACCTAAAATTCATCGTCGACGGCATAATGAGTACATCCGATCAACTCCCCACCGCCGTCGACTTCACCAACCACCTCGTAAACTACATTGAAGTTAGCCCAGAGCCCGAAGAACTCCCGCGCCTCCGTCGCGAATCCGACCGTGATCGGCCTCCCAAATACGCCATCCCCCCAGGCCTCTATCCACCCCAAGCACTCCCAGAGACCCTCGAACTCCACCCGGACCACGACTCAGACGGTGACTACCCCTCTGACTCGTCCGAAACTTCCTCCCAACACCGACACCGACAACAGCAACGCCAGCCGCCCGAGGAAGAAATCCCGCCCGGCGACTTCCGCACCATTATCCCGCCCTTCCTAACCGACATAGACGGGGAGGCGGAGGAGGACGGGCTCCGCTACCAGCAGGCGGCGAATGTAATAGGCGACGCAACTGTGCCCCCGATGCTGCCGATCTATCTTTCGAAGTCAATATTGAACATCACGACGCCGATGAAGGATGATAGTAGTGTGCTAGTTGCGCCCAGTCATACGACATTGAATCATTTGGCGACGAGCAGTATTAAGAATGGGGTGTTGGCGACTAGTGTGTCAACGAGGTATAGGGATAAGGTGAGATTTTCTTCTTTCGATTTCTTTTCCTTTCTGTCTTTCTTTCTTTCTTTTCTTCTCATAATCGTCTGTATCGTTTTTTTTCTTTTTTTTCTCTTGCTAACTAAACTATGTCTAGTGCGTGACGACGATTGTGTATAAGCCGACTGGCAATATTACAGGGTAAAAGGAAGGCTTGAAATGAGATACCTAAGATGATGATTGATTGAGAATAGAAACGGAACAATTAAACCCGGAACCATTTATTATTCATTCACACACCCACAGAGAGAAGAAAGAGAAAAGAAAAAAAAAAGGGCCCGAATTTCTCCTTTCCCTTGTTTTCTCTCGGAAAATCTAAGAATACATACACAGCTGTGTGTATATACCCTCGAAAACACTAGCTACTAGATAACGACAACTGATGTAGAAATCTAACGTCAAGCATAAATACTAAATCCAACCATGGAGCATAGAGTACGGAGTAGTTGCAGTAGTTAGTAGTACCAAGGGAGAGAGAAATCGCCCTTCGATATTAAGGCCGTGTTGGAAGAAGGACGGGGTTTGCAGTAGTCCGATATATTCCTTCAGGTGTAAAATTCGTAGAATGTAGGATTTGATATTAAGGACCATTGGGGTAGCAAAGCTGCTGTTGTTTCAATCAACTCATCTGTACTCCGTATACAGTACATGTATAACCAAAAGAACGCCGTTGTCATGAGAAAGTTATTTGTCACCTTGATAAGGATCTGCTCTTTTGTAGCTGGCTATCGATTATTGGGGCATTATTGATGGCTGCCCAGGCTTTTCCTTTATGTTTGTTTTATTCTACTTTGCTTGTGTGAGTTAACATTTCCTGAAGAATTTCGAAAACCTCACCTTGTTAAGCTGTCAGTCCTCGTATCCTGTCCCCATCTAAAAGGCGTGATGCGAGATGAAACGCCCTAGCTGTTTCCTCTACACATCTATCAGCAGCCAGGCTGAAGGGTTGAGAAAAAAGCAGTCCCGGACTCCTGCATGGGTCCAGCGTCCAGAGTCCAGACTGAGCAGCAGCACACACCCTGGACTCTGACAGAGCTCTGGAGGCTCAAGGAGGGGAGAGGGGGGGAAGATTTCTCTTGACGAGTGGATCGATAGTGGGGCATGGATTGTGGATTGTTTGTGATGGGGCCTGTGAGCAGAGTCAACAGAGGCCGCCGACTGGCCGCTATCACCTGTGGGCTGGGGCCATGGTTTGGTGCTAGCAGGCTAGGGCGGTTACAGGCTTACAGGTCCAACCCAAGGGCCCAGGGGGGAACAAAACGATATTTGGGATAGATCGAGTGAGATGTGAGATGTGGTGGTGATCTGGGTATTTTTGTTCATAGCTATATGTATGAATTTCGTTAATTCGATCAGTGGGATTTGTAAATATTGGGCTGGCAGAATGGTTGAGAAGAATGAGAAGAATGAGGAGGATGAAAACTCACCAGATCTCCGAGACAACAGCGTGTCGCGAGTCTGATTGGCGGACAGCTGAAACAGCCTCGCCCATGGTGTGTCGCGGGTTGAAACAGCCGGCGATATTTGGGGGGAGCAGAAGGGTAAAGATAGAGAGAGATATTATTCTATAGACGGAGGAGAAATGAGGAGAGAATGCGGACAAAGAGGGAGATGTTTGTCTGTGTTTGTATAGAGGCTCAACCATCCCAACTTCAACGTCAACTTCAACTTCAACCTCATCTTCTTCTTCTTCCCCCTGGCTGGTACTAATTAATTAATCACCTCACTATTGTAAGTCAGTCCCTGCCTGTATTTTATACAACTATCGTTTCTGCGTCTTCTTCTTCCTCCTTCTCCTCCTCCTCCTCCTGCTCCTCCTCCCAGCCCCCCCTCCACTACCCACCAATCACGAACCCGCCGGCAGCCAACCACAGCGGCAACAGGAATCGAACTCTTGTGATCTGGCCCTGTCAGGCCTGGATGTTGTCTGCTGTCTGACTGCTTGGTTCGAATTACTAGCTGCGAACTGGCTGGGGCGGCCTGGGTTTGGTTTGGCCCCCTTCTTTTGACTCCTCACTCTCTCCAACAAACACGCTGGCGGCTAACTGCTTCTCAGTCCAGTCCACACCAACCCTCCCACCTCGCTCGTTTCGCTCGTTTATTTACTTGGTTTGGAAAGACTGCGACGGGAGAGTAGGCGAGGAGACGAAGACGAAGACTGAAGCAAAAAATAGGAAGAAGAAGAAATTACTATTCATTCGTTTTGATTTCTTTTTAATCCCCCGTTTGACCTGCGTCGACCATTCGTTTGGAATACCTCTATACATAACCATTGTGGAGGGTTGGTTACCTAGTCAAAAGCTTTGAACTGGAAAAATCAGCTGGACGGAGATATATCTGCTCTTTCATCCCGTTATATCCTTTGTCCTTATCGTCCTTATCGTCTTATATCGCTCCCGATTGTTCGTTTGTGCGAGTGCGCGAGGGAGGGCTACACACCACAAGGCGACGACACAATACCCCAATCAATCCCTCCTCCAACCAACCTCCCGGTAATATCGCTCTCCGTCGCACCAGATATGTCCACTGCGGTCGCTCCACCCACCGCCGCTCCCCTCCCCCCAATGGTCGACCACAACCGTGATCTCAACCGTGACCGCGATCGCGACCGAGACCGAGACCGGGACCGAGATCGTGATCGTGATCGTGATCGCCCAAGTGCCTTTGGCCGTGACAACGACTCCTCCTCCAGCTCCCATCCCGTCCTCGCTCCCATGTCTTCCTCCTCTCAGCCTGCTACCACCTCCACCCCTTCGCGGCCCACAGCCGATCGCGCCTCTGGGAAAATTACTCCCCCGGATGGAAAACGTTCGCCAAATACGTACGCTTTTCTTCTCATCACTGCTTGACTACATTTCTTATTATTGAATCCAAACAAGGACTAACCTGTATAGTTCTCGAAGCGGGGGCGCTGGGTCGTCCAAAATATCAGTTAAAAAGGAACCCCCAACTTCTCCTAGCCTTCACTCCAGCTCCCGTCATCGCCCTCGCAAACTCGATCTCTCCGCCAGTACCCTCTCCGCACAATCTGGCTCGTCCACATCACGTGGCCCCTTAACGGCAAGAGAAGGCGGCCTGACTGCTATGCATGATGTTGGTCTGGCCTGTCTATCTCCGGGCTTCCAGACCCAAGACCCTGCCATCCGCGAGCAGCTCCAACGCAGCATGTCCGTCAGAGACCGGCAGAGATCCATAATTGAATCCCGGCTGCAGAAAACAGCCAAGGGGGATGGCCCAGATGGCATCAAACCGTCAGAATCAAATCTGTTCGGCTCTCTCAAAACGCCGTCATCCAAGAAACGACCTCCACCGGGCTTATCAATCGTCCCCCCCTCCGCCTCGCAATTCGCAAATGAACGAGTCATTCAGTCCGCCCCGCTAAACCAGACCTTCACCGGCCGCCATCAACCCCACCCCCTTACCCGCCATCTCATGAACCACCCTTCGGACCATCATATGAACTCCCCCGTCCACCATGCTACTCCGGCGAACCAGACCAACAACCGCCTTCCGCCTATCGCTGACGTCTTTGGCTCCGACGCCCTCGTCCCCCGCAACCAAGACCGTGACCACCGTGACTGGGACCGCGATGACAGGAATAACAACTCCCACAGCCGCAACAGCAATACCAGCACCAATAACAATGGCGGATTCTACCAATCCAGCGCTTCGTATAATAATAACTCCACCAGTAATTCTAATACCAACAACAATAATAATAGTAACAACGTTGGCCCCCTCCCTTCCCCCTCCCTCCCCTTAAATAACCTGACATCCTCCTCCACATCTTCCACCACCACAAAACGCCCGCGTGAGTACCGCTCCGCCGAAGAAGCCGTGCACGAACTCGCCGGCGGCCGCGAAGATCTCCTCCCGCGCATCATTCATTACAACGGCAGCACCAACTCAACTACCACCAATAATACTAGCCAACGCCATCACCCCTCCTCACCACCTCCCCCCGGTTCTAACATAAACGGCACGCAACACACCTCTAACTCACTCCATTACCATCACCATCACCACAGCCAACAACAACCACAGCAGCAGCAGCAACAGCAGCAACAACCAGCATACCCCACCTCAACCGCAGGCCGCCGCCGCACGCGCAACGAATACGAGCGCGATAATGGCAGTCCACCCTTGGGCACCGGGCCGACTGATATGAGATTCCGTGGCGGCCCTGCGCCCACTGCACCCATTACATCCCATGGAACTACTGCAGTGCATGGCGGGAGTCCTGGCGGCGGTCATCACCATCACTCTCATGGTGCTGGTGCTGGTGCTGGTGCAAGCTATTCTACCGGAACGAGTGGTGCATTTGGGTTTGGAGGAGGTGCGTTTGGAGCCGGGAGGGACTCGCCGGAGACGCAGCGGAGAAAGAAAGAGGAGTTTTTGGGCTTGTGTGCGCGGGCGTGGGATTTGTTCCATTCATAAGGGATTTGGGTTGTGGGTGGATGGGATGGAGTTAGGGGGAAGGGGAGGTGGATTTTGTTTGCTTGCGGCGCGCGCGGCTTGGCTGCCTTTGCGCGTCCATTCTACTTGATTTCCTCTCCTTTCCTTCCCATTTGAAGGATTGGTTTGATCTATATCGCTTTCCGTTCCAGTTTCGGTCTCGGTCTCGGTTTCGGTTTTCGCGGTTTCCGGTTTCTCTCGTTTTTGGCTCCTGGTGGAGGGCATTGTGGTGGTCGAGCTAATCTATCTATCCCTATCGGCCTATCGATCTATTTCTGCTTCGCTATGCGCTTGGCTGAGAATTGGTGTCGGTACCCATGGTAGTTGGATTCGATTCGATCGCAAGGCCTTGCTTCGTCGACGTTGACATACATATATGTTTGCCCCAGTCCTTTTCCGTTTTGATGATGCTGTTGATGCTGATGGTTATGTCTTATTCTGTTCTCTACCCCTTTCTTTCCGCCTTCTTTTTCTTTCTTCTTCTCTCTTCCTCTTTTTACTACTATGTTCTCTCCTCATTTTCTCTCTCGTTTATCTATCTTCGCTTCTTTCCCCGCCTCTTTTTATATATATCCCCTGTTCCAAAAACGCTTCTTACCTTGATTTGCTTCTTATATCTCGTTAGCACTTTTGCATTCACATTCATCCTTTTGAACTCATTCTTTCTGCCTTTCTGTTTTGCTTGAGTCAATCAAAGGTGGGGGTTTGAACATGTTCTTCTCAACTTTGGTCTTTTTCTTGACATTTCGCCTTTTTGCCTCGCTCTTCCACTTTGCTTTTCCTATTTTCAGTCCTTGACAGCTTCGCCCCTTTTATCATTTTTGCTCCTACAGTGGCTTTTTTCCATGTCTTATTCTCACTTGGTATTTTCCAATGGGTGTTTGGTGCATGCTTTTACTGATTCTGATATCTTCTTCTCTTCTTTTCATTTCATTCCACCCGAGTGATTACCTTTTTCCCCTTTTTTCTTTTCATTATTTTTTATTGCTACCTTCTATATTTTCTCTTATATATCTATCCACGTTTCACATTTTCAATTTAAATATCCAATTCAATCTTGCCTGCTTTCAGGTAATGTTACCTTTATTTTCTCCCCGCAATCATATTGATCTAGGCCAAACTTAATAACCTAAATTCCTGTCGAATAGTTGAGGGCGATTTTGTCATTTATGTGCCATACACACACAACATCATTTTTGTTAAGTTAACATCTAATGAGAAAGATGCTACATGCATGTACAGCACTGTCAAGAAAACCAATAACTAGCCATATACGGATTATCAACCAAGTATCCCCAATCGTTTAACCATTCGACTACACTCTAACTATATGAGCTGCACACTTTGGCCTGCACAATGCACTGATCGACATACATAAGTGGTAAGGGAAAAGAAAGAAATAAAACATGTATATAGCCCGCTCCATGCGCGTATGTATATGAATTCATGCGGAGTATGAACCTCTCAATTACTGAGTTTGGGCGGGCTGATTGGCCCCCGTAGATCTATGGTGATCTGTGCTACCTACTTTTGTTCACCGCTCGTCGGCCGCCTGCATTGCATCACGCTGCGTTGTGTACTGGTTTTGAACTTTTGTTTTTCTTTCTTTCCTGTTTTGTATATATGTAAGAAAGGGTAGCTGGGCTGGTAGACGGAATGAAGGAAGAGAGGAAGAGAGCCCTCTGACTGCGAGGTAGAGTGGAGTGGGCGGTCATTTTGAAAAAGCATATCTGTATGTATATAGAGAGATTCATGAGTGTTTGCTTGTACAGTACTTTCGAAGGGGGTATCTGTCTATACATGGCGAGAGCGTGGCGCTGGAGCTCTGCTGGTATTATATGATCATAACAAGAGCAAGAAACAAAACCAAGATAGGGACAGGAAAAAAAAGCTTCTTCCGCCCCCTTAATCAGAATTTATAGTGCCAAAATTCTGAATGCCAAATGCCAACTGGCAGCTGTCAAAGGGACGAAAATGCAACCAGACCCATCAATCCCAAGGTTATATTAAAATTTAAAAAAAGAAACTCGTGATATGCGTCCCCGGCCAATCCCATCTACCCAACCTCACATAACCGACTAGTTAAATCACCCCAAATCCGAAAAAGTAACGGCGTAGGCCTCAATTCATTCGTCTTTCAACTCGCCCTTAACATAACACCACCATCTCCCTCACTGTCAGCATCCTCATCTCCACTTCTACTCCCTCCGCCGGTAAGAGTAATAGCATCTGTACGGTATGGCTGGATTTGTACCTCAGAATCGCGCTCTTCTGGACGGGATATCGATATACCGATCTCAGCATCTGTTTCTGCTTTTGCAGTGTGCACACCACCGCCGCACCCTTCCGCCTCCCCCTCCCTATCCATCCGTCGAATAGCCTCCTCATCCCTCACCAATTGCGCATCCCAAAACCCCTCAATATCCGCCTGCGAATGCGATTGCGGCAAATCCGCATCCGCACCCGCTTCCCCTTCCCTTTCCTGCCGTTGCTGTTGCAAACCCCTCCTTAGCTCCTCCCACTCACGGACCTTGCAACTAACATCCGTATAGCGCGATAGCACGCGCAGTTGGCGGAGGACGGTGTCGAGCACCTTCTCCTCATGTTCATGTGGGTGTGCGCCTGCGAATTCGGGGATTTCGATGATGTTGTAAGGCTGCGCGAGGGCTTTTAGGGCGCTGTCGTCGATGAGGAGGGTGTTTGTCTGGTTCCAGGGGGTATTGCCAGATGCGGCTGCGGCTGCAGCTTCTCTGGCCTTTTGTTTCTTGTTTTTCTTCTTTGTTTTCGCTTTGCCAACGCTACTCTCGCCGGGGGGAGCGGTGATAGCGGTAGAAGTAGTAGAGTTATTATCATCAGGTTCATTACTCTCATTTTCAGTGAACCCCGGGTATGATTTCGCAATGCCTTTATCCTCCCATACTTTATCCAGTCTCTTGTAAACTTGTACTTTCTCCGCATACTGCCTCGCAGTCAACCCTAGCGTATCCCGCGCCCAAACAGCGACAAACTTGTCTCTCTCATCCCCCGTGAATGTCTTCTCCAGTACCTCCCGCACCGTCTGTGGCTGCGAGCTCGTCCAAACCATCACGGTGTAGTTCTCAAAGAGTTCCTTGAGGAAGGCGAGTAAGCCTGGGCGTGTTTTGAAACGGATTGGCCGCCGACCTATGCGGTATATGAGGGTACCATTCAGATCAAGGATGATGAGAAGGGGTTGTGTGGCTGTGGTTAGGGTTGGGGGGGAAGAAGATTGGCTGAGGTAGGTGGTCGTGGCAGGGACGGCGCGCGGGGGAGTAACAGAGCGGCGGCGCGGGGAGGCTTGGGGGCGCGGATTGGGATTGGAGCTTTGAGGTCTGGATGGACGGGGGTTAGGATGACTTTGCCCATTAAAGACGGGGGTGCGGGGAGTGGCTAGTGTAGAGTAAGGGTTTATAGCGGTAAATGGGGACGTCATTAGAAAGGCTTGCGAAGGATAGTGGAAGAGAGCGTATTGATATTGGTTTTGGTATAGATTTTGATACTGGTATTGGCTGTGATACTGCGGCTGTTGGTACTGCTGAGAGGAATAGTTCGGTGATCGCCATGGTGGTGGAGGTGGTGATGCGCCGGCCACAGGTCTAGATGTTACAATTAACAAAATGTTTGAAAGGGTTCAGCAGATAAGTAAAGGTAAATAGTCACATCGACGCTGTCTGCGAATATACAGATTCAGACACAGGTATATAGCTCCCATCCTGCACGGAACCCTGCGTTGTGTATGCACGGTATGTGGGCACATCGGGATCTAAGGCTCGCTCCCGTTTCCGGCTTCTGTTGGCCTCGTACCTTAATGAAGATCTCTGTTCATAGGGTTGTAGTCTTTGGTTTCTGTCTTGCTCATAGCCTATCCATCTGTTATTAAAAGGCCTCCATGAGTCCGGTCTATATATCGGTCGGTCATCCTCGCGCCTCGGTGGACGATTTGGACGGTCCATATCAGCAGGAGCGCGGGGCTGTTGAACCGTGGAATGAGAGTGTCCCGTGATAGCGGGAAGCTGGAGTAATTGAGAAACACGTTAGAGGAAGAGAAATAAACCGCCGAAGGAGGTCATAGAAGAGAGTAGAGAGAAGGGTTGCTTCAATACTCACCATACTTCGGCTCGACGTGTTTGTTGTCGTCCGCGATTGCTTGGAAGGCATGGAGAATTGGGGGCACAAAGGGCGCAATCGGACCATCATATAAAATATAGGTAGAGAGGAAAACAGTAACGAATGAATATGACTATATAGTCATTTCATATCAAGGAGATCAAAGTATCTCTTCTATCGATTTAGTTTGAGTTGTAAATCATGACTTTTCCTCAAATAGTTGATATCACGTGGAAAGCTGGCGAATTATTTTGATTCTTCACCGCTTTGATGGCATGTCCCGGCAGAATAATATAACCCAGTCTGACCAACCAAAGAAAAGAAACATATACTTGCAAATGCTGTATGATCTCAGCATGGCGATTTCAAGCAAACTCAATCAGCGAGTAAGGGCTCGGCTAGAAGAGGACGAGTTTGAGCAATTCTCGAACGAATCAGCCTCAGATGAAGGGTTAGAGGAAGGCGAATCTGGTGGAGAAGAGCTGCATGAAAGTAGCAGCGAGGATCATAGCGAGGGGGAGGAAGACGAAGATGAAGAAGAAGATGATGACGATGGGGATGTAGAGGACTCCTCCTCCGACATAGACCCCTCGCTGAGCGCCATCTCCTTCGGCGCCCTCGCAAAGGCCCAAGCATCCCTCGGAAAGCGAAAGCGGCTGACTGCCTCAGCAGGGGACATCTCGCCCAAAAGAGCAAAAATTCCTGGGCGACACTCCCCTACTCCCTCTGCCTCGTCCAGTGGAGAAGAACGAGAACCAGAACCAGAGCTATCCGAATTCCAAAAACACCTCGCCGCCAACGCCAAAAAGCCACGTCAAAAGCTCACCCACCGAACCTCGAAACATGCTCCTACGATCCAATCCTCCCGCCATGCCGTCTCCCGCAAACGCACCATCATCGAACCACCCGCAGTACCCAAAGCCCGTGACCCGCGCTTCGACTCAGTCGTCCTAAACCACAGCACAAACGGCAATTCATCCACCGCCAATAACGCCGCCATCCACGCGCGCAAAAACTACGCATTCCTCGATGACTACCGCAAAGACGAGATCGCGCAGCTGCGCAAGCAGGTCTCAACGTTACAAGCCAAGAAACATAAGACAACGCACGATGAGCGGGAGCTCGCGCGCCTCAAGCGCCAAATTACTTCCATGAGCGATCGACAGCGCACGTTTGAGCGGAAGGAGATGGAGAGGGAGGTGCTAGTGCAGCATCGGCGGAAGGAGAGGGAGTTGATACGCGAGGGAAAGAAGAGTCAGCCGTACTTTTTGAAGAAGGGCGAAGTGAAGAAGGGGGCGGTTGCGAAGAGGTTTACGGAAATGAGTGGGAAAGAGAAGCAGAGGGCGCTGGAAAGGAGGCGGAAGAAGGTTGCTGGGAAGGAGAGGAAGGAGATGCCTTGGGGGAGGAGGGGGGCTGAGTAGTTTTATTGAGTATTTCTTTTCTATCTTTGTTACTGTTTGGGGAGGGGAAAAGGAGGTAGTGGGTGATATTTTCTTTGATATTCTCTTCCCACGCCCCTGGCAAACGTCATGTTCAGGATTAAAATACACTACGAATAAATTCATGATACCTATATAGTTCGATGAATCGGAAGACGAGAAAGATTTAAGACATTATCATCAATTGTTTTTAAAATTGGTAACCCAGCTTTTTCCTCAATTACACTGAATCGAATCATTGTCACATTACTTCATTGTGTGATATCATCAACCGCTGCTCCTCATGTTGGAGGAAGAAAACTATAAGAGCGCTGTGGAAAGCATTCTGTAAAACGTGTGCGGGAGGCAAAAGAGACTGGGTTGGGGCAAGGGAAGGGATCGTGGCAACACGTGATCAACATGAGAATCAATCCGCTCACTTTTTACTTGCAGACACGGCCATCAGCGTTTTGGTACTCCTTGCCATCGATGGTGACGTTAACGTCCTGGGCCCACTGGTCCTCAACAAACTTGCGATCCTCTTCCTTGCTGGAATCCAGCTTGGTGAAAGAGTAGCTTTCCCAGTCGGGAGCGACGTCGAAAGCAGCTGCAGCGTCTTGGCCGCGAATGACAAAGGCACCTATGATTACGTTGTCATAGCTCGTTCCGTAAATGGAGGCAGCGCCGAAGACCCACTTGCGGGAGGCCTCAAGACGAGTAAAGAAGCCACCTATAACGGAAGATGTTAGTGATAATGAATTGAAACTTCTAACGAGTGTGTCTACTAACCAACTAAGTTGCTGGACATAAAGGTCAGTTTGAGTTCCTTGGGATACTTGTATTCCATCTTCCACAGGGAATATTCCTCGGGCTTGTAGTGCTCCCAGAACCATGGCATGGCAACTGATCGGGTGTCCTCGTTGGAGTATTTGCGTTTCCAGTCATCCAAAATCATAGATGGCTTGGGTAGCGACTCAAGAGGGTGCTTGGCGGGTTTTGGGGGTCCTTCAGCCTCTGGTTCCTTGGGCTTCTCTGCCTTCTTTGGGGGGGCGTTCTTCAAGCCCTCTTCAACGAAAGTTGGGTTGGGAACGACAGCTTTGTAAACGTCCTGGTTAACGATGGTCTCATACCATCTGGTAACGGCAGGGTTGTCAATTCGCCAGGTCTTGCCAAGAACAAACTCGAAGCCACGAGAAGTCATCGTAGCAACGAAGAGATCAGCGAGAGTAATACGTTCGCCAACAAGGAAGGTGTTAACGGTCAGGTGCTTCTCGAGAACGGCCAAGGCATTGAGAGCAGCCTTGGAGCTCGCCTCAACGGAAGCCTTGACGTATGGGTCCCGTCCAACAAGAGGGCGGAACCAGTTACCAAGGGTTGGGCAGAGCTCGCTGTTGCCGAACGACATCCAGCGAAGGATAGAAGCATAGTCTTGTTTGGTCTTGCCGAGAAGCGTGGTCTTCTCATCCTGGGACGCGACTACAATATTTTACAATGTCAGTTTGGTCACGACATCAAGCGAAGCTGGGACAAAATTGCCCTTTTCAAGATTCCAAGGGGAAATAAAAACAAACGGGATCAGAGTTGAGAGTAGTCAACAGGAAAAAAGATTCTGTCAGGGATAACTGAATGATAATATGACTCATCATGAAAGACGTATATATGTACGGATTATATAGAGTCGCGAAGAGATCTATACAACAATAACAGGCGAGGAAAATGGGGGAGGTGGGGTACATACGGTAAATGGCAATGGCAATGCACTCAGTCAAGACAAAGCCATTGGAGCTCACGAAGGTGGGGATCTTGTTCTGAGGATTGTACTTCTCGTACTCAGCAGGGTTGACTGATGATTTCTCAACGAGTTTAACTTCAAGGTCATTAGCCTTGGCTGCTACCCGGCACGCGGTGGTGCGAGGGTTGTCCTGGAGGTGAAGAATTGGGTGTTAGTCGAGCCCACCGAGCCCCTCATTGCTACATCTTGTCATAGCAACAGCGGGAAAAGTAGAGTAGGAGAACACACATGGCACAGGGCTGACTTACAGCGGAACCATAGAGTGTGCCGAAAGCCATATTGCGAGCTACAGAAGGATTGGGAAGTTCTGTAAAGAGGGAGAGGAGAAGAGGAAGAATTGGTGATGGGATGTGGAGGGAAAAAAGATTTTCGTTGAAAATCGAAAATGAGGAGGTTGAAAGTTTCCTGTTTGGGCCCACCTTCGGATCGGAAAAACATTGCTGGATCGGAGAAACAAATATGCCGATAACAGTCACGTGATATAATTATCCAACACCAGAAAAAACGAAAAGATGCCAAATGAGAACGACAAGGACGACGAGGTAGCCAGAGGATAATATCAGACGGCAATTGAATATCGCCTTTAACAGGCCCACCCTTTACAATGGCATGGCAGGGGCCGAGCTGCATTGCTCGCGCTTTCAGATCTGCGCAGCATAGCTTTCGATCGGAATGTCACCTTTCCCACCAACCATCTCTATCCGCTGCAACCACATATCTGCGGCCCCAGAGGCGTTCCCTATCAACCTCACCCGAGCAACAACCTGTGATTACAGCTGCGCCTCCAATTGACACGACGAACCTGAAATCCACGCCCCAGCGTTTTCTCCCTGCTTCGCCGGCCTACTTTACCGGAACTCCGAAGTTCATCGATCATGTATTGAAGCTCGAACAGATACACAGTAAATACTTCCTGCTGCCTACTGTCCCTCCAGGTGAGGCACCACGGACGGCATTCCTTAAACTCGCGGACTACAAAAATGCCATCAACGAGGAGGTGCCGGCTGCCAAATATCGCCAGCTGCAAAAGGTTCTCGCCAGATTAAACCAGATCCGACCAGACAAGGTACCACAGGAAGTGAAGGACATGCTCAAATCTTTCACGCGACCTGGCGACCCCTACCAGCAGAAACTTACGCCCAAAACACTCGATGAGATGGGCAGGGCTAGAGGCATTGGCAGGCGGAAAACATCACATGCGAGTGTTTGGTTAGTTGAGGGTGAAGGGGAGGTGCTTATCAACGGCAAAAATATTGTCCAGGTTTTCCCTCGAGTGCATGACCGGGAGAGTGCCCTCTGGCCCCTAAGGGCGACGAATCGATTGGATAAATATAACGTGTTTGCTATTACGCGGGGTGGTGGTGTTACTGGTCAAGCAGAAGCTATTACTGTTGCTCTTGGGAAGGCCCTATTGGTTCATGAGCCTGCCATGAAACCGATATTAAGGAAAGGTACGTTTTTATATCGTTTAAGATTCTTACCGTGGCTATATGGAATGAAAATTGTTCCGCTGACGACTTATCTTTTTGCCTTTAGCCGGCTGTATCTCTACGGATCCTCGACAGGTCGAGAGAAAGAAGCATGGCCACTTGAAAGCCAGAAAGATGCCCGCCTGGGTCAGACGGTGAAAGATTCATCATCGTTTGTCTCATACTTTTTCCACTTCTCATTTTTTCTGTATTAGCCTCATACTTTTTTTTACACTTGTCTTTCCCCATTATGCACAAACCTGTATATCAGAAATTTTCCTTCGTGTTTTTTTTTGGCTTACCCGCCTGCACACGGCTCATTGACGGTTTCGGAGAACAACATAGAGATCAATTGAATGTTCCAAACATTACCAATTCACATTGGAATTCAAATGCTTTTGTTTCCCTCGATAACTGCGTTATCAACGTGGGATGATATCACCGAGAATATCAGGAGCAAGGGCCCGTGCCACTTAAACATGATACATGTTCTTATCATTTTCTCCCCCTGCTGCTATTCCATGCACACTGTGGTTTCATATACGTCCAAATGCATGGCTCTGCAGAAACCGAAACTCGCCTCTTCCTGCTACAAACCTCCAAGAAACAATAATACCAGACAGCCCAGTTCCGTTAGCCTAAAAGTGCCACAACAACCTAGGCAGATCGTGTGAGTGGCATCACCTATTGCCGATCTCTAGACCTTAGTGCATAATGTATTCAAGGTGACCTGATTGACTACATGTTATGATACCCGGCGCACATTTTCCCCTTTCTTCATTCACATACACATTTCTATTTTGTTCAGAGCTACATACACGTCAACTATGCTACCCTTATAGGACTCGATGGCCTTCTACTGTATTCCTGCTGCTCTATTTGCGCATGGTTCAGAGTGTTGTCTTTGGGAAATCATGTCATGGAGTCCTATTGGGATTTAGTTAGGATTAAAGTTGACCCGGATTGGAATGTATCCGGATGACAAGGAGAAAGGGTATCTCGTTTTCCAAAACTTTGGCTCATATGTAAGTTCTGCTTGAAAACGTTCAACCTGTGCATTCATTGATATGACCTGTTACGGCCACACTGCCCCTTTTACCGCTTCACCTTCGTTGCTAGTGTCCATAGACTTTTCCAAGCTATCGCTTACACGGAACTTGCAGGAGACGTGGCGTTAGCTTATTTGCTTCAAAACTCTAGCTGCGTTGCTGAAACCAATTCACAATAGGACTCCGCCCTAGCCAAAAAACCGTGGCACCGTTAATAGAAATTAGTCCAGATAATAAACCTCGTTTTTCTCACCAACATTTACTACATTCCAGCACATAGCTATATCGGTGGGTGTTATTGAGGGACTGAAATGCGAAATGTTTTATCACTGCTTCGTCTGCGAGCTACCAGCAACTCTAAGGATTTCCGCGTACCATTCATCGGTAAATTAAGCACCTCAAACAAGCCGAATACACTTTCATTCTCGAAATGCGACTGCTGATGGTTGGAATCCGACTGCTTGTGCCTAATAGTCTCCCTGTCGTGCAATTGTTCAACATATTACAAATTGTTTGGGTCGACCTCACCTCCTTCTGATATCTAGCTATGTATTGCATCTCTTCGTAATCGCATATATGGTTCCCTACAAATGATATCACGATGAGGTGAGCCAGGTATAACATATATTCTACATAACGTGCGAGGGTAGCTTAGTGCACGCCCCTCGATTGCCATGGACGTTCCAGGATTCCAAGGGAAATATCGACGAGGATAATACGCAAAGCATCCCCTTGCGCGCCTGATGCCTAGTTCCCCTGCTTTTAAACATCCGCGGGGATTTACGTGCCAAATTCTTTGCCGACGGGTTCGGGGCTCCTTGGGCTATTTTTAGGAAATATAAATCCTCTTCTTTCTCCCTGCCTTTTGTTTCTACTGAATATACAATCTCAGGAGTTCATAACTAGTGGGATAAGAGCGCAGTCACATCGATGCAATATTGCCGACAACATGAAAGATGAACTGGCCATTTATTTTGAGCGATCGGGCTCAATGCGATTCTTGAAGATGGATGGCGAAGGGACTATCGTCTGTAATCAGCACCCAAATATCCGTCTCTCTAGTTATTCCCTCGCAGATGGGTCAACTTGAATCAAAATCTTGTATTATTACATACAGTCGAAGTGCTCCGCATATCAAAATATCACTAGTAATGAACATGCATGGGCTGTATGTAGTTGAGTAATCGCGCACAATTTTAATATTTTGAGTTGAACATTCCTTGCATATTGGTCAAGCATGGGTGGCAGAAATAACCGAGCTTAACTGGCTTTAAATTAAATTTATGCACTCCTATCTTGACATCTGACACATGCACCAGCTGAGAGATTGCGTCTCCGAAATATATCGCCTGAAGCGTAGAACGGTAGGGTACTTTCACCGGTGGGTGGAATAGAAAATTTGTATGGCTCCTCCTTGGGTTGTCATTTGCGCCAGGTATCATGGTTGTGCCTGAACATCATACAGCTAATGAAAGTGGGATCGGTGGGTTTTGCGATGAATCTCGGCGGAATTGAACATTCGGTCTCTAAATAGTTGCGAAGTGCAATTTCATAGGCCCGGGGCAACAGAAGACCCCCTGCAAAGGAATCATTAAGGCAGAACAAACCGAAACCCGAAACCCTGGAAAGGGGCAAGTGTCGCTGTTTATTTGTGTAAATCATTTAGTGTTTTCGGCAAATGGTGTAACTTCTAGGCACTGGTCGGGTCATCTAGCCGACGAGCACTTCAGAAAGTGTGTGGTTGCTGTTAATGTCCTTGTTATTATTGTAAATTTTCCATTATTATTAAAACACCAGGGTAGGTGAAGGACGAGTGATTTGGAGGGGATGCTAGAGCCGGATTAAAACTGCAAGGACGCAATTCACTTTGAAAGGCTGATTCGAGCGATGGATAATTTCACCCTTTTCGCGTGGCCTCCTACTGTATGTTCTTGGAACGACATTTTCACTCGATTTAAGCCAGGATTATTCCAAGGTTGTTTCTCTTCACAACTTTTAGGACTGATCATCCTGAAAATAATATTTGCATCTCACCGCCTTGTCATGGGGCGCGCACATAATCCTTGACAGAGAGATCACAGTAACAAGTGTACTGCCTTGGCTTCGCAAAGAGTAGCCAGGAGAAGTCCCCTGTGCAGGGTTTGACAGACTATTGACCGCTCACTTGGCAGCGTCAAGCAACCAGACGTCATTGTTAACTTGGTTTCTGCAGCGGTCGTGAAAGTTCTTGACACCGTCTTTGGGTTCCAGACGCTGATCCGACGAGCTAGTGAGGAGTGGCAGATGTTGGGCCTTGGCTCATCAAGACCTGCGCTAGTCGATGACGGCCGCCGCTAAGAAGAGCAGAGCTGCATAAAATTTGCAACGAGGCGAAGCATTCGTCGAATGAGATCTGACACTGATTGGCTAAGCGACCCCTTTTTATTTCTGGAAGAATTTTCGAAGGAACAAGCGATGGTTTTAATCTCCGGTGCACCAACGACATGAGTGGTCAACAGGCGAAGAACCAATGGGGTAGAGGGATATGACAGATGCTGGGCGGTGTCGTACTAGAGATGGATGGTAACATTGACAAAATCGAGGTTATGATGGGCGCTTCCAACCACAGCTCATCCGGCAGCTGGGCCGAGGGAATCTTTCGTTATTCTCAACAATCCCTTTTAGCTAGTGGAAAATCAAGTCGTCAACCCCCGTATTCTGAGAAAGGGAATTCCGAAAAGGTTATTTAGTGAGGCAACGGCTAGAATGCAACAACCCAGTTGTCCCACAGGCTATCAATCTAATACGTATTCTTCACGAAGCGTCCTGATCCCTTTCTTTCTAATGTTGCGTTTTTCCATTCTCAGCGTGGGCAGAGACGCGCTGATGACCACCCCTGCTATCAGAGTAGACTCCATGAATTAGAATCAGCGATATGCAGATCACTCCAAGGAGACTGCTTTGTGGGATCAGGAGAGCTTTGTGAAATGAAAGTCAAAAATGAGACAAACCCTTAAAACACCTTTCCTCGTGGCGGCGTCCATTCAAGCCGCATATTTTTGGCTGCTTGCTGTTGCGATAGAGAACGAGCCAGGAAAAATGCGAAATTGCTCTTTCTGACTGACCACAAAGTAACCATGGCTGCAGAATCATGTCGAAATCAGTGATGCTTAAGTTTTCTTTCAAGATCCTCAGAGGCCGCACTTTAAACCTCAGCTTTGTGGCATTGGGAAGTCGATATGCGGAGAAGCTAGAGGATGAAAACTGCGCCAAATAACTCAGGCATAGGTCTGAAACTCGCGAATGCAAATGACGCATCAATACGGGGCTGAGGGAGCCACAAGATCTGCCGGGTCCTTGAACCCCAGATTTTCCAATTCGAACACAAGTCGTCAAGCCTTCCTCGGCCGAGATTCCACCATTCGGAATCTAATTGCCAGGAGCATTCTGGCTTGCTTGGCTGCAAGGCAAGGAACGACGCCAGGGTCTGAAAGATTGCAGGCATGTCTGCCGATATTAATTCCCATCATTCTTCACATATTCCAAGGCTCGGATATTTCAGCCATCGTAAAAGTAGCATCCTCATAGGCCCAGACTTTGTGAAAGAACAGTTTCCACGGGGCAGGTCTACCCCGTTCGACGGAGATTCATTGCGTAATGCCAGGATTTTCTCCTGTCCTGGGAATGTACGGAGTATTCATATAGACGTGAACGCGTAGTACCAGGATAACTCAACCCAAAATCAACACCGATTCTCTGGCAAAGCCGTTAGGTACTCGAAGCTGAAAGACTGGTAATATGCTGCGGTCTTGAGATACACACAACTGCCAATTGACAAGCGAGTATGGATGGCGGAGCTCGCCATCACCAGCAAATCCCAATAATTCAACTCTCCCAAATTGTATTCCAACTAGAATCTCAGAACAGTCCCCACGAAGACTATATGTATGTGGCGTTTCCTGGTGATTTCTTTGTCTCTTTTTGCCCAACCAGGAGAAGAGGTTGGCCCGGCTTAGTCATCAGAGGCTACTTGTTCAGGACTTCCCCTTTGCTTCGGTACTCAACCTTCAACGTCAACACCCTCAAGCTGCGCAGGTCAAACCCCAAACTGAGCCTCGTACAGGTCAATAGCTTAGGGGCATGCCGAGTGAATCTGGAGTTCCAAGATCATGGCGAAAATCGGCGGTTTCATGCCACAAGTTCTGAGCGCCTGCATCGACCCTGAATACATGTGGCGTGGGTCTCACATTTCAGGTCTAATGCGCCAGGCAGACCTTAACTAAATTAATTTCAGGTTGTATCCCGAGTAATCTTGACAATGCACGCGATGTTGCCATTGCATAATTTGCTAATTTCGAGCTAGCTATGTTCTGGCTTGCTTGCAATTGGAGGTTCGATTATAATTGCAAGACGCAACATATGAGCCAAGCCCATTAGCTACAGAACCCCCTTTTTCCAACATCTAGGGATCGTCATATTTTTAGAAGGCTGCAGCATCCTAACGGCCCTTTTTCGGTGATATTTTCGGAAAGGGCGGGAGTGCCGTTCAAGAGAGGCGTCGAGTTTCATTTCCCGTCTCTGACCTTCCGGCAAAGCGAAATGCTGGAACCGAAGTGCCGCATCCAACTACCTCGTCTACTAATTTCTGCGGCATGTATTGCTTCCTCTGGCAATGAGAAACTTGGGGATGTCGATTGTCAAACTATCGGCTCAGAGACGGAGAGTCAGGTCAGATTTATGGAGGAATGCAGCATAGCCATGGGATTATTTAAGGGGCTGTTAAGAAAATCGAACAATTTTCTACAATGCAGTTATCTCTATCATCTATCTTGCTTATACAATCCGCTCATCGAAAGCCCCCGAAATGTTCACGGACGTTTCGATGCGGCAACAATCTCTGCTGCATTCTGAAACATCCCTAGTGAGATACGTTTTGCCCTGTGAGATGGCGCCGCCCGCATTTTAAGGTTCTCCCGTATCCCATAATATTCCAGGTGAAGGCCAAGGCATCAGCCATGGTGCCCCTGTCATGGGAAGTTCTTGATCTTCGTTTGATGCTTGCTCCGATCAAACTAGGCTTTGAAAAAGTGCTACCTAATGAGAAAAATAAGCAAGACTAGCAGAAACACCTAGCACGACACTTAAGGGATAGGGCCGAAGCCCAGTTCACAAGGTTCCTATGTGGAGAATATGTGTGAGGTATCTTGTTGGCGAATTTAAATTAACTATCTTCAGTCTTCTTGTTTTAGGCTTAGAGACCGGGGCACAAAAAGGTCTGTCGGGCTTTCAATTTCCTGGACATTACCCTGGTTCCCAAGGCCTGATATTTCCGCGTGAACATGGCCCAAGATTTGTTTGAAAGAGACTCTCCAAACATCTAGCCTGTGGTCAACTGACCTGTCATTCTTTCCTTGGCTGGTAAATACCTATACCAAGGGAACAACCACTGTGCCATCCTCCTGGGCTCACCGTCTGAGTATCCTGTAAGACTGGACCGTCCCTGGCCAAACTTTATATTTGCTTCTGTGGCGTCTCCCGTTTACCATTCTTTACCGGACAGGATCTACGCCGAGACCATAACGGCCGGACATAGGGGTCGAGTGCAAGGGCCTGCAGAAATTGAAAGAAGGCCAGAAGCTAAAAAGCGGTGCTGGGCAGATACGATAGTTACCGGTAATAAGTATGTTGTAACAGCATAACTGGAACCTTATACTAGTTACATCTGTCCCTTGATGTTCTGACTAACAAGTATGTATATCATTCGAAGTTACTTCCGCACGTTCCATTCATTTCTAGATCGGACCATCCAGCGTCGTTCAACAACAGAAATCGCGGTGACCTAATCTTATGGATTTTATAAGGCCCCCTTTGGCCCACAAATAGCTTTTGGGCAGGGCTCCCTGCCCCGAAATTTGCAATCTTCGTCACGTTTACTTTCCTCCTTCTGAGCATCATACTTGAGTCAGCCACACGCCTATTCCGGGATTCCCAAATACAAGCCCTATGAGATTCAGATGCTGCCAGCTTGCTTCTTATCAAGGGGTGTCCCTGTGATTTCTTCGAGTTATTCAGTCGGTCTAGCCAACTTCGGCTTGAGAACAGTATCCCGTTGACCGTTGATCAAATCAAGCTATCTACCCGTATCTCCCTTGCTTCTCCCGAATTTAGCGCAAACCAGAGTGACACTTAATCGGCATCTCCACCCTACTCCGCTAAGGCTCGCATTTCTTAATATTTTTTGGCTGGCCTGGTTATAATTGATTCGGTTTCCCTGTCGTTTCCTCTCAGGAAAAAAAAAAAAAGAAAGGAACCAGCGCTATTAGAAAGAGAGCCACTAAACTTAATGGGACCTACTCTGCTGTCGCATATTCCTCGTTACCGTGGGGAAATTGTTAGGATCCCAGCTACAGCTTGGTTGCAACCAGGTAAGGGCAGCCCTCCTTCCTTAAAACTTGTTCTAATGCTACGGTTGCCTGTTAACCAAGCAGACTAGATCGTTCCAACTAGCCCCTCAAAGTCGCGAAACCTTTTGGATTTGTCGTACAGAGCAAGTATTGGTTTGGGGAACTGGAGAAATCAAAAATCTGTAAATCTGCGATAGACCCTTTATCTCGCCTCCGGCGCATCGGCCCTCTCACCTCGATCCGTCGCGGGGCGGGAGCATCCCAGACCACATCAGTGGGATGGATGGTGATAGTCACCCACGAAAGAAGTATGACCCTTCTGGCTACCGAGAGGGTTCTGGCATTGGCCAACATCCTATTCGCCGTTTGTCTGACAGCTCATCGGATCGCTTCAGACAGCAGCAGCAGCCCGAAACAGCTCGAGGCCTTGGTACTCATGAAGTGATACCTCAAGACCGGACTTCTTCGCTCTCGGCTTATGGGGGCTATGGATACACAGAACCACCGTCCTACAATACTCCATCGCTACAGGGCGGGACGTTGCAGAGTGGAGGGTTACAATACCAGTCGAACTTTCCTTCCACTTCACCCAGAAACCAGCAACCAGACCAACAGCAGCAGCAACGGTTATCACAATATGATGGCGATATGGTATATGGTATCACGCCGCAAGCCCAGCCACAGCCTCCGTACGAAGGGGTGTCACAATACCACCCGCGACATTCTGCCGCCATCGAGGTGCTAGCAACTCAATTCGGGGTTCCACAGTATTTCCAACCGGAAGGGCCAGCAGTTGCAGGAGTATCCGACCAGTACTTAACTGCTTCTCAAGTTCAGTCGACCTCATATTCGCAGCCGGCTTCTCTTACACGTGCATCTACGACATCAGCATTACCCGAGATTATGGCTGGCCTCCACGCTTCCACAGCCGCCGAAGGACTCGAACATGCAGATTTTCCTCGCGAGTCGCCTTCTGGTTTCGATGACGCTTATAACCAGTACCAACGAGCTCTTAGACAAACATTTGAAAATACTCGATCGGGTAGATTGCTAGACGCAAGCCAGTCTTTATTAGAGATATCGGAGTGGCTTCTAGGGAACGCAACGGAGCTTGGTACGTCCCATCTACATGTTGTGATTTGTTCCCCTCGTTTTTTTCACATGGCACCTAGGTGGTGCAATACTTTTCGAGCTAATAGCTGATTTCAGGTCTCGCTCGCGACGAGGAAGAACTGCGTCCGGATCGAATAACGTTGTGGAATGAATTTAATACCTGCTGGCTTGCGGTATGCCAGAAACAAAAGGATATGACCCAAGAAGTGTTGGAATCCCGATCCAGCGCCACACCGCAAAACCTTCTGACGGAAGATATTTTGAACAAGATGGGAAGAGAACTGGTCCGCCTGTGTGATCGAATGGAGGAGCATGGTCTTGTTGACTACCAGATGGGCGTATGGGAAGAAGAAATTCTAAGCGGTGAGTAGTCGACTCAATCACACCTTGTGTGTTCCGGCGACTGCGCCAGCTTGCCTCAGCCTAGGCCCCTTTAGCTCATCTAACCGTGTGAGTCTAGTTCTGGGCCAATGTCTTGACCTTCTCGAAGGAAACGAGAACAATCCTGCGTTAGGAAGTTCCACCAAAACATCTACCTCAACAGCTCCACGATGATCGAGCCCAGTTCTTCCCTTTGACCGCTCTTCTGATGACCGTGATGCGTCTCCTTATTTTCGTTGCACCTTAATCGTATTATACAATACTGCATGGCGACGGCGCATATTCATATTACGCTTTCTCTTTCCTTGATCCTCCGTGGGTTGGGCCATATTGTCGGGTTCAACGGCGCAGGCGCTTATGTCAAACGAATGCGTGCCGACTCGTTCTCAATGTGCATGTGCATGAAGCAAAGGCTGCGGGTCGATCAACCAGTGTTACAGCTGAGACTTTGGACCCAAGAAAGCCTTTTGAGTGGCATCCACGGGTTCCTTCTCCTTTTTGGGTCTTTTTTCTTCTTTTGTTGCCTACCACTAATGCTAATTTCCAACGCTCCTATGAAGACGCGGAAGCTGGGTTACATTCGAGCGAATATATTATCGTTAATATTCTTTTCACATAATTTATGTTACCCCTTTTGGTTGATTTGCACAAGACGCGTATGAAACCATTTAATATTGGTTATGTCTGTTTTACTTTCGTTTCACGTCTCTTTTCTATTTTTGGAGGAATGGCGACTCTTTTTCATGCATGTTTTGCATTTGCAAGGTATTAAATATTTATAGATCGGGTGGTGGAATTGGTGCGATTCGCAATGATTTTGATATGTTAATACTATCTTGGCTTTCCATCCGATTTTCTATTTTTTCTTCTTTTTCTCATTGACCGTTTTAGCGGAAGAATGTTCAAACAGACGTTGGGTTGGAGATTGGATTGCTATGTACAGTACTTCTAATGTTTAGCCAGGGCTACCAATGTTCGTTCCTCTGGTTTCCTCTCCTAGTTTTCCGATCTTGCGGTGCTGCTGACTACATATATATATGTATATATATATCCACCTAGTCTTCTGCAGCACGATGCAATTTTATTTTCTTCCTTGCTGTGATTCGGGTGCCTAGTTTTCGGAGCTTTTACTTCTCCTTTTCTCCTTTTCCTTCCCATGGAAATTGCTAGTCAAGATGGCCCTGTGAGTCCAACCCGCGCCTGTCTACACGCTGCTGAAACCAAAGAGATGGACGATATGGTTGGTTGGCTGCCTTATTTCTTCTGCAGAACTGCTCAAGGATCAGGATCACATTGCATAGATACTAATAGGCCATCTGTGTTGCATTTCGATGTACCCAAGCGTCCTGAGATAAATAACATTTGCAGGAAATAAAGCTGTAATTTTTCAATCCTTGATGTATCAATGTGTCTGCCCCTGGTATTTTTCGACCATGCATCCACGCCCCAATAAAACTGGCTAGCTACTGGTTTCTTTTTCTTTTTGGTTTTTTTCCCACTGGCTTTGGTATCTTTTACGTTGATATAACCCCCTTGATGACCCTAGGCAGCGGCTGATTATTCCATATCTGGCTGTGCGTTGTGCATTAATCCTAGAGATTATAAAGTCCCCCTCCCCCCTCACAATTCCCTTTGCCGGAACAGCAAGTATTATATCAAAGAAATACCTTATTACTCAGTTTAGTATCTAAATTATGGGTAGTTTATATCCTCCTGCAAAGCTTATCTCAAGGCACATCACATAGTTCACTCCGTTTAGCACCAGCCCAATTCGCACCCACGAGCGTAACCTGGTTAACATATGCTATGTTAGGCCCTTTTTACAAGATTTACAAGCCAGAGAGACAAAAAGGAATGATCAGGCATAGTCTACACCTGCAGTCTTCTGTATTTTGTCCCTTGCCTGCATGTACACTGCGCTACACTGCGCTGCCAAATGCATTTCTGCATTGATCATTTACAGCTGCCAGCACACCCTCTCGAAATTTTGAACCAATTATGAGCATCAGGGGCAAAACATAGGCCCTGCTTGTCCATCTTTCTTTGTATTCGAATCTGCATTGAGACGAGATACTTATGAGGCGGTCAGCATTTACAGCTTCATTTTTCGCTTTACTTCAGAACCACAGTAGCCGGTGAGAAAGGCTTCTACATGCATAGTTAACTGTCCATCATTCTGTAAAAGCCCTGATTCCGTCTTGACTTTTGTAGGTGTAAACGAAAGGGGTAGATGAGAATTGAGAGTAGATGTTAAATGTTACTCCCATATGTTTATATTGAGCTAAGGTTTTTATATGTATATATATCTGTATATATGCATATGTGCATATGTGCTTGTTTTTAAGTACTCCCCGTTTCTTCAACAAAGTTTCTTTTTCCAATTCCCTTGAATAATTGGAGAATTGGCACTGTACAGAGCTTCTTGCCATCCATTTCCACTTCCTTCGACGTTTCTCCTGGCAGAACTCGAGCTGGATAGAGGAAGTTGGCTGGAAGTGGTAGGTTTCAGGATAGTGAAGACCGTCAATATATTTTCCCTTCTTCTTTTTCAAATTCGTAGATTGGAGATGCGACTTCAATCTGGACATTCGTAGCGGTTTAGGATTTGTTTCCAACGTCATAGTGCTGGATGTATCTCATTTGCTCGTTTCAGGCTTACGGCCGTAGACAATATATCTGATCGACGGAGAATTAGCCAAACTCATTGGGTCAGTCGGTTTGGGGGAGGCTAAGGTGGGAAGAGGTGGCTGAATCGGCACTAGGACCATGGATAGGAAGGGTAGTTGTTAGTGGGTAAGCACACTTACAGATCGAACTGTGCGTGCATTTTTGGATTGCGGAGGTCCTTCACCACCTCGGAGAGGAAGGCTTGGATGGCATCAGGAGACCATCCTAATACCCGCGAGAAGAGGGCCATTGAAAATCCTTCCATGCCTTCAATGACCTGGAGGAGGTTCCAGGTTCCGACCGCTTTCTGCGTTTTCATACTTTGTTAGTCCATTGATGTTGTGGTCTTTGGATTCGCTGTTGACTCTACAACCCGAAGTCAACCCAGCCCCCTTCTTTCCATTGTTGCTCTGATTACACGAACTGGGAGGAAAACAAAACAAAAAAAAAAAAAAACAAGTAATATACGAATAAATGGAATATAATAATGAACAAAGGACAGGTACGCACCAATCTCGGGTCCTTCGGCCACCTCCCAACGGGAACCCGCATCTTCTTGGCAACCACATCGGTGAATCCAGCACGGCGGACCAGCCCTTCAAGTCTAGGTCCAGGCGCCAGCTCCCGGCCATGCTGGCGGGCAGCTTCATAGAACAATTTGAACCATCGACCGAGGGCTGATTCGGGGTCGAACGATCCGTCGTCGGAATACCACTGAACATCGAAGTCTTGGAATTCCGCCCAGCCGCTCGGTGTCAGGTGCCTACGGTAGAGGGGGGTTGAGAATTAGTAGGTATGTACAACATACATTATGTGCAGGCAGGTTGGTTATGAGCATGAACTGCTTATCTTGTGGCAAGGATAGACATGGACTTACTCAAAACATCTCTCAACTAGCCGTGGCCAGTCTCGTATTGCAGCGTACATGTAGCGGCAATGGATGTAGTCGAACGAGTCGATGAAAGCCCACTCGCTTTCTACGTCGTCGATTTCGAATCTCACGTTGTCTGGAGTAGCGTGCCTGCAACAAGATGGAGGTTAGAAAAGACTTTCCTTCTATCTTGTGTGTGTGGCTCTTTTGGGTCCTGTTCTTGTTGCTTTGGGGGAGGGTGGCTACAAACATTGTGTTTCGTATTGCGCTCAAGTCCACGCCTAATATCTGATGTGCCGTCAGATTAACTCTTAGGTCAAGTCGGCTGGCCAGAGATAATGGCGCTTGTCACCCGTACATCCTAGACATACCTGTGCAGAAGGATAGTCATCGCCTGGGAATTTTCCATTAGTACATTTTCAGGGGAGATCGAACAAGAGCTGTTTCGGAGAATTATACGCCAGGGCATACCCATTTCACAGCACCAAATGCCCGTCCCAGCTCCAATATCGAGGATGTTTTGGGGACTCGGGCCAATGGGTGCAAGGTGAAGCTTCTCATCGCAGAGCGCAACCATCATATAATGAACGATATCCAGTCGGTTACTCTCTTTCTACGATAAGAGAATAAGCTATCAGTCAGAGACCTGCTACCCATAAATATGGAGCGAGGGATCCAGAAACAAAAAACATGGGAGCTTAGCTCAACCAACCTCGTCGTTCGGAAATATGTATGCTATTGAGACAAAAAATTCAGTCAGGAACATTTGAAAAGTAAAATAAAACCAGTGCCTAAGTTTTCGATATGCGAGTATATTCAAAGTGCAACAGAGATGTAAAATGGAACTTACAGCCTTCTCTAAAAGCATGGTATCTTCTTCCTGCCGGTACATAGCATGGTAAATATATATTTTTGTCGAGACGGTATGTATAATCTCAATCTCTCCCGGTCCGATGCCATCAGCCGCCACCAGTAGCACGTACCATTTTCATATGTCTCGTTGATAACAGTCGAAGCTAAGGATTTGGCGAACGACGAGCTATTATTTTCCGCAGGGTTCAACAAGTTAGCAACGTTATGCTGGAGATTATGCTGATATGTAGAATACGGTAGAACACGGATGTAGCTCTACTGACAGGTCATCGCTATAGATAAGGTCGCTGGTATCGCACTAAAGGATATCGGTCAGAATATCAGAATATCAGACCAAAACAATAGAGTTGGGAAGAGGGAAAAGGTACCTCAGAATCAACCGAGATAGGCGGCGATTCGGTTGCGGACGACATTTGCGTAGAAATTATTCTGATGTGATATGTTTATTTATCGTCTTACGGCCCTCGGACGGTGCTGTCCCACGCAACTAGAAACGGTACAGCGTGAGATAAATCCCGCATCGAGAAAGGAAATGGATGTCTTTCTGTATATATATATATTTATATATATTATATTTCTGCTTCTAATCCGGATATAGGTCGTCGTTCTCTTGTGGTCCCGGTCCGAGATGCGCGGGCGAGGGGAGAGAAAGAAAGCAAAGGCAACCGACGAAGACGGCGAGTGACAGCGAGAGGGAAGAAAAAAATATGAAAATAAGGTGGAGGGGAAGATTACCAGTGCCCTTTTCCCGACAAATAAATCAAAAACAACGACCTGCGGCGTCTAGTTTGCAGACTAGAGTTTACTATTATTGTCCGCTGGCCTTGTTGGCGGGTTCACGCCCTCTTTGTCATTCATTGGCATCATTATTGCTGAGCTGGGCACACAGGCATAATTCCCATCCTGGACTCCTGGTCCAGCACACGGCTCCGAGCCCCGTTCATTAATGCAAGCGAGGCCTGGCATTGACGCCGCCAGCCTGGGGACGCTGCTGGAGACTCTCCGCTTGGGGGCAACTCTAAATCGCTGCCCAGTGCCCACGGTGGGCAAACAGCCAGCGATCGTCGCGCTGGCTTGACAAGTTGACAGTAGCCTGGTGGAGGCGAACAGCCATTCGCTACGTGTCAATCATGGCGCGCGGTTCTCGGGAGGTTCTCGGGATAGCGGCGTGTTTTGAATCCAGACTCCAGAGAAGACGCAAACAAAAGCATGCTTCGCGGCTGTTTAAACTCTCCAGGCGAAGGCGGGAAAGAAGATCGAACCCTACGCTGTCCAGTACAGTATACAAAGCTAGCCAGACAAATACCGCAACAACTCCTCCATGGCCCATTTCTCCAGCGAGCAGACAGTTATACATGGGGTGGACGGAATACAGGTGCTCGGGATTCTCGATGAGATGCCATGCACAACCAAGGCCGATGCAAACCTCGCGACAACTCCCAAGGATCCTGAACTAATGTAGTTTGACTAAAACCAAGCGACAAGGATGCCCAGATCACGGACGTGATACATCCAACTTCCCAACCGCCCCCGCTGCAAGCCATCCAGTGAGAGGGCGAACAAATGGGACGAGCGACTCGGCGCGTTCGGGTGTACCCTTCCCATGGGATAGGCCATTCTTCCAACCCTTCTGCAAGCCCAGTTATGCATCGTCGGGTGCACGATGGCCCTCGTCCTTGGGGTCGTCAGGGCTTCCCCAGCAATGCCGCTAACGGGCTCAGCGGGCTGGCCTTCCGCCGCTGGGACGCCAGCGAGTCATTGGGCGGTCGGGCCCGTCACTTCGCTGGCAGGACAGGGTTCTAAACGATGGCTGCTCTTCCAACCCTTCTAACCCCCCCATGAAGGATTGCGCAATGATTGCAGGACCAGACGGCTGGATCTGAGCTGGTCCGGCCCTGAAGAACTGGGATCCCGAGTAGCCTTGAGGTTTGGGGAGGCCTTTCTTGCAACCAACCCCGCCATCTTAAAACGAAAAAAAAGAGGGATAGGTTAGAGTATTTTCGATTTTAGGGGTCCTCTAAAATCATTATTTTTTTTTGTTCAGCGGGAATCATTTCACCCAATCTGCCGGTTCGCAGGATTTATGCACTAGGCTGGCTCCTGGCGACGGACGAGCCACGGCATTTTGTGTGAGATTTACCTTTTGACCTGAACATGGACGAGGAGACAACCGGGGACTTTTTTTTAGTTTACAATCCCGAGCTGAAGTTTAAATCCCGGCTTTTGATTATTTTGGTATTCATCGAGGTGGTAGGTTGAAACCTTACTTAGGTGCTGCAAGCCACAGGCACAGGGTTCAACACTGTTAAGCTGAGCTAATTAGTAAAACGCTGAGCGCTCAATCCGACGTGGGACAGTTTGAGGAAATATGAGTTTTTGACGACTGGTTTTTCCCTGGTTATATTTCTAAGTATCGGCATGCTGACAACAAGAAAAACGTCCATCTGTACGGAGTATGGTATCCATGGATGTATCTACGGAATACATACTGTCCATGTACAGCCCATACGTTATGATATCGCTATCAATCAATGACTATCAATCAGCTCATTCAACCAATCAAGAGAAAACTCTACGATCTTCCCGCCTCGCCAGCCTACTCAGCTGCCTCCGATTCAACATTGTCGGTGGCTGAAAACGGCCTTTTTCCTGGGGAACCATGGAATTCCATAAAAGTTTGTTCAAACGGCGCTGAGCTCAAAGGCCTTTTTTTTCCCTTTCCGCGATGTTCGTCGGTTAACTTACACCTGCTTCCATCAAAAATAAACGTCTCTCAGTAGCTACAACGCTAGATGAACCGATCATCTTAAATGTAGCCGGCAACACATCGCGACGGATACCAGCCGGATAAGCTTTTTAAGTTCGCACAAAGGGATGCACTAGTGAGAATAATGAGAGGAGCCTGGCACTATAGTTCCGATTCAAGATGATCAGCAAGATCACCTGTCAACAATTAAGAACTGATTTTGAGATGGCGTGGGCTCCACTAAGCCCCTCTAGCTACTGTGGGCTTAATGCGCAGAGAAGAAGATTGTAAAGTTCTTGGCTGCTAGAGAGGCAGGCTCCGGATTTCTAGAAGACAAAATCACTGGTGTTGCATATAGACTGGTGTCGCATATCAGCCTGGAAGGATATAAGAGGAGGAAGACGGAGAGAAATAATAGTTCGTAAATGGACGTTAATCAAATCAACAGGAGGGAATCAATATAGGGACAAAAACGAAGCGAAGTTTGGACAAAAGTATGCTTAGAATTGATCTGATGTTGTGGTTTTAAAGAGTTAGCGATCGCTTTAGCAAAAGAGTTTAAGAAAAAGATCGGAGAAGCCACGGCAATGAACGGACGGGCCTTCCGAGGAACAATGAAAAACATACCCAAAGTCATGCTCATGCTGACATCCGTATTCTCCACCATGCGCGTAAATTCCTCAAAACTAATTTTCCCATCGCCATCCTTATCAGCCTCCATAATCGTCTTATCCACGATCTGTTGTAGCTGCATATCCTTCAAGTTGCTCCCAACCATCATCTTCAAGACGATAAACAGTTCCCCGTTCGAAATGTAGCCGTCGCGGTCGATATCGTAGACTTTAAAAGCAAAGCGCAGTTTTTCCTCTTTATTGCCCTTTGAACTGAAGGCTGAAAGTCCCGAGACGAATTCTTGAAAGTCCACGTCGCCGCCTCCGTCTTCGTCGAAAATGGCAATCATTCTGCGTGCAGGGTTTGGGGATCAACCAAGTGCTCACAATCGACTTTGGGGAAGGGAGTATTCCCGTTGAGTCCAGGTTATTGTAGTGCCGGGGGAGGGGGGTAAATTACCGTGTCGCAAGGGGGTTCGAGGAGACTTGAGGAAGGGAAAGGAACTCATCACGCTCAATCGTGCCGGAATTATCCTATATGAGATTCAATCGGTTGTTAGCTAATGTATGAAACACATTTGTGAAACACGCCTCCGCGAGTCGCAGACCAAAATAAGGAACATATCAGGAGTGGAGACTCACTTTATCCAGTTTCATAAAACGCTTCCGTAGTCTATCGACCTCATCCCGATTGACTGGAGATATCGAATGCCAATGGTTAGCTGCAGGTGGCTCTAGGATATGAAGGGGAGGCGCATTTGCAACGACAGTTACAACGTACAATTGGAAGCTGATACTATGTTATCTAGCACCTCCGAACCTGAAGTCTGCTGTCTGCGCCTTGCGTCATACATGGCTGCGTTGTTAGGTTCTGCGGCCATGGTAAAGGTGGGAGGAGCCAAGGGACGGGTTATGGCTGGGGAAAGAGGAATTGAAAGGTCTGAAATCTAACACCATGGGGGTATAAGAAGCGCAAGACAAAAGAGCACGAGGCTGGCTGCTATCTGAAAAATGGCATTTATATATCGTGAGAAGTGAATTGTATATTGTATTCGTGAAGGAGTTGCATCTCACAAGGTTCGACAATCGAAGTCACTTTGAAAGGTTGAAGATGACGTAAGTAGCGCTAAACCAGAATAGGAAGGTACTCTTCTCTGAGGCATTTTGATATTGACTCTCCCCGCACTAGCCGCATCGGGAAATTTAAGCGGGCCCCTGAGGCGGTTTGGATGCCCAAAACAGGCCAGTTCTTAGTGTCAAGCCAACGTCAACTCAAGAAACCAGTGTTTTGCCACGGTATTGCCAACTGCTTTATCTCACCACAACGTCGCTCGATCGCGCTGAAAATACTTCTATTCGACTTTGCATGAGCTGGCCTATTGATTGATACCCTTTTTAGGGCCTGCTGCTTATGACCGACCAGATATTTTCGCCCCAGAGTTATGTCAAGGCTCGGGGGGATGATGCGCTCGACGCGTCCAAAGAAACTCACCTCCAAGCAACCCATCCCCATATTCCGTGAAGATCAAATAGATCTTATCGACGATGACCTCCAAACTACTCTACAGGCCATCGATACCGGTGTTGAGAAGGCTGAGGAAACCGTAAGTCATATTTCCCGATGTTCTTGGTGTTGCCTTGTTATGATGTCACGTGATGCCGAAGAAAATTTTCAATTAGAGGGAAAATCAGAAAATGAAGAAAAATGACGCGAAATAAGTGTGCCAGATTGCGCTGACAGCTCTTTTATCCTGTATCTTCTGTAGGAATACCATCTCCAAGCTGCGATAAATGCGGCTGCTCGTGGGAACGTTGCGCAGGCTCATATCCCTACCCCGGAAACAGTAACAAGCTCCATCAAATATGACACCTTGTACAAACCCACCTTCTCGCAACCTGCGACATACATCCGTTTTTCATCCACGGTGGAAGATTGTAGCGGGTGTAGTTATAATTTGGTTGAGGAAGACGATGTCGCCCTTAAGATTATGAACCAAAAGAAGGATGCGTCCACGCAATGCACCGAGGATCAATTCGAAGAGGTCATGGCCTTCTTTGAGGAGACTGCCCAGACCAAGCAGCCGTTTGCATCCGTCGATAGTCCTCCAGTACTCCCATATTCCGAAATGGAAAATTCCTTTGACGGCCTCGTAGACGAGAATATAAGGAGGTTTGCCAATGATATCTATGAACACTGGAAGTCAAGGAGAACCAAATCTGGAAATCGCCCCTTACAGACAGGACTCAAAGTGAGTACCGCAATCGTGTATAGAGGTGGATATCCAGCGCTAACGCAGCCTTCACAGTTTGAGACCGGCCAGGAAACAGACGATGGCGATCCATATGTTTGCTTCCGTAGAAGGGAGGTGCGACAAATCCGCAAGACCCGTGGTAGAGATGCCCAGAGTGCCGAGAAGCTGCGACGACTTAGAAAGGAGCTGGAAGAAGCTCGAGAGTTGGTCGCCATGGTACGACAACGGGAATTGGCAAGGAAAGAGTTGCTTATCGCAGAGCGACAAGTATTTATCCAACGGGCTGAGGTAAAGGAGATGAAAAGGAAACTTGGTATCAAGGACGATGATGACGACCTCGTCAACCAAAGGGTAAGAATTGTGGTTCACATACGACCTGAAAACTCTCTTGCTAATATCGTATCACAGCAGCCTAAGAAACGGCCTGCAGAAACGCAAGTTGGGGGTCGTCCAGTCACCACACAGCTCCGCATGCCCCCCAGACCTGGAGGGCAGCCTGGAGACGACCTGGTACTGCTGGATGACGTTCAAGCAGATAAAGAAAACGAAGTTTTGCGTGAAATCAAGCAAAACATTGCGAAGCATGCCAAATGGAACGAGGGATATGTCGATTGGACGACAGCACCACTTACTCCAACTTCAGACCATAGCTTCGATGCTGAGTTCCGCCCAGCAATCACCACAGAATATCTTCCCACACCTCCAGCTTCGGAGTCCTCGGATCATACTCGAGATGCGTTGGAAGAGGTGAACCGTTTCGATGCGCTGACCAAGTTCGCCATGACGGTGCGACAATGTACCCCGCCAGAAGACGAGTCTAGTAGAAACATGCCATCCTTCCGGCGACGTGTAGGTCGGGGCGGGCGGATGATGATCGACCGTCGCAACCTTCCCTTCCGAAATAAGTCGGAGGTTGATCCGATAAAACTCGAGCGATTCAAGTATGATCAAGACGATGAAGACATTGAGCCGATATTTGAAATGGATCAGTTCGATATCCAGATCATGCAGCATCGGGCGTACCTTTCAGCCAAGTCAAGGGACCAGGCCGCAGCACAAGCCCAGCTTCAAGCGCAGTTGCAAGCTCAACGGCGCCTTCAGGGAGAAGCCGCCATGATGGCGGGGCCAAACAATTCCTTGACCGGGGCGGCCAACACAACACTCAAAGGGCCACCGTCGGCTCAAACTCCGTCTTGATATATTTTCTATTCGCCCTATTTCATTTTCGGGATTGCCTCTTAGCATGGTCGGCGTTTTGTGGTCTGTCCCGGTTTCTCAGGTTTTTCGTTTTGTTGCCTTGTCTCTCGTAACAATATCTTGAGAAGGGTTGGTCAGCGTTTTATTGGCATCCTCACATACACGCATGTCACCATTTGGGAGGGGTTTTGGACTTTCTTTATTTACCTTGACTCTTCCGTTATCATCCTCAACACACTCAATTCCATCTTACATCAACGCAGGCGACATAAATTTGCCGTCGCCTGAAGAGAAATGGAGCACCCCGCTTTACCCTCTATATGTGTTAATGTACATAGTCCAAAACGGTATATCATGGGTATACCGTGTACAATACTGCTAAAGTTAGCTAAAATCCTTAAAAAAATGGGAAATACTGTAAAAAACACGACTCAGCATCATCGTTCTTTGTCCTTCCTGCTTTAGAGAATGTTTTGATTTTTTGGCTTTCTGGATTAAGGTCCTCCGATTGATTTGTAACGCATTCATTCAGAGCTTCCTTCGCTTCTCGTCGGAAGCCGCGAAGAGTTCCGTACTCCGCTTCATACCTGAATTGGAGTCGGGCAATTTAATGAACTCTTCAAGAGCGGCAAGAAGTTGTGCGAGTACTTCTTTCTCTCCCATTCGGACTTGCAGTGCCATCTTAAAGCGCCTTCCGGATGCAGTGGATGCATGGCTGTTGGGGATTGTAGCTAAAAGCTGCTTATCCTGCTCGAGCGTTGTAATGTATTCGCCCAGGGTCTGCTGCGCCGCATGTCCAAGTAAGGTAGCGTCCATCACTCCTAGGATAGGTTTCGGAGCCTTATTTTTCGTTTTCCGCTCGATGAATTGGTCGGGTGGCATTGTCACTGTATTGAGAACGATCAACAGCTCCTCGGGGAGTGCTTCCATCAATGGTGTATTGGTGTTGAGTCGTGGGATGCCGTAGCCGTCATCAAACACTCCCAAGTTATCTAAGAATTCCAGCTGCAGGAAAGTCAGTCATAATTTAAGCACGCAGAGCTTGATGACGTGGGAGACATACCCGGGGCTGCTCTGGGCCGGGGGTTGCAGATTGGATCCCAGCTGCTTTACAAATAGCTTGCATGGAAATTTCAGCTTCATCATACGGAGCATAGTTGTCAGTAACGTAACCATAACGTCTCAGCAGGTCTGTGCGAGGTAGTTCCCCGTAGTCGTTCAATATTTCCTCCCCGTTTCGTATGGGCTTTATTGATTTCATTGCAAGATAATGATCTTCCTGGAACAGTCGTGCCTTTACGCATAGTTAGCAGGTGTATGTAGGTATGATGTTGTGAGAAGCATAAGTACTCACGTTATTTCGATCCGCATCAGCGTTCAAGAGATCTGCCAAAGGCACCATTCCTTTTGGCAGCTCCTGCTCCTCCTCATCCGTCACGTAGCCATCTTGGCCCTCTCCCTCCTCGTCTTCTCCCTTTTCAATATCAAAGGCATAGGCCATAATCAATGAGCCCATTCGATGAGCAAGAGAGAGCAGTGTCGCCTTGCCATCTGGCGTGTCATACGATCCCAGACCGCTGATGGGAGGGAAAACGTGAGGATTACTAGAAACAATAGGAAGAATATCCCGAAGGATAGCCGCTTCTGCATCAGATTTACCGATCTTGTTTAATACGGCGCTTCCACTTAGTTCCCGGAGTTCCTCATCCGTCCAAAACATCAGGGTGTCAAATTCTGTAGGCAGGACTTGGAAGTATCGTGACCACAAAGATGCCCCACCTTGGAGATACTCGTAGATCATCACAAGAATGAGGGACAGCCATGGGCCCAAATCGCTCTCACTTATATGTAGAAGATCTTTAAGCTTCGAATTTTGAAAACTGAGCACTAGGTTTTGCGGTATGGCAAAGAGCTCTTCGTCGTCGTCGATATCGCTGCAGGCCACTGGTACGCCAGAACCATTAGCACACAAAAACAAAAAAAGCAACAATGAAGGAGTTTCAAAGGAATAAAAGCGGGATAAGCATACCAATGCCTCTTCCCGCACCTTCAGACCTCAGATCTGCAACTTTAATCTTCGCGCTCACTCTGACTCCAGTGCTCTGCTTTAGCCAGCACATAAATTCGTCAGAGAGCTGCGAAAACCCATCGCCCTGCCCAAAATGTCTGGAGTTTGGCATAGTCTTGGATTCCACGTGCGAAAAAAGGACAAACGAGGAATGATAAATATGAGATTGATACTGGAGAGCGCACAGACGAGGGGAATGAAAAATATGGTACAAAATCCGAGGATTTAATACTCTCCCAATCTTCTTAGTGTAGACGGTGTGAACGAGATAGTCCGAGCTTCGGATAAACTGCTAACGGTTATTCCGCCGGGCGGGCATCACGTGGGGCCCGTCTTACCCCACCCCCCTCCCGAGCTCCCGTCCGTCACTATATCAAAACAACATGGCAGTTGTTCTGCATGGCCATGACTGTCATATCTCAATTCCCGCCTTTCATTGTTTCTTACCTCTTTAGTAGCTGATAGCCATGATTGCCATAGGCCTCGAGGGCTCGGCTAACAAGCTGGGAGTTGGGCTGATCCTGCATCCTGACGACGGCTCTCTGCCGCAGGTCCTGTCCAATGTGCGTCATACCTTCGTTTCCCCACCGGGCGAGGGATTTTTACCCAAGGACACGGCTAAGCATCATCGTGCATGGGTTGTGAATCTTGTGAAGCGCGCTTTGAAAGAAGCTCGAGTTACAGTGAGCGAAGTGGATTGTATTTGTTACACGAAGGGCCCCGGCATGGGCGCCCCTCTACAGAGTGTGGCTGTCGCTGCGAGGATGTTAAGCTTATTATGGGGAAAGGAATTGGTTGGAGTTAACCACTGTGTTGGACGTATGTTTCCCACTATTCTAATGCTTCATTTTACAACCCCATAATTCTACCAATTTCTGAACCTTCAGATCATCGGGCGGTTTGAGACCTAAGTTTCAGGGATCACTTGGAAAATAAGAATAAGCGCAGGTTTTCTAACTGGAAAGTAGATATCGAAATGGGACGTTATATAACGGGAGCTCCTAACCCCATTGTGCTCTACGTTTCGGGGGGGAACACCCAAGTTATCGCATACAGCTCCCAACGGTATCGAATATTTGGCGAAACGCTTGACATTGCTGTTGGAAACTGTCTTGACCGATTTGCTCGTACGCTACATATCTCAAACGACCCAGCACCTGGGTATAATATTGAACAGCTAGCAAAAAAGGGACGGAAACTGGTAGATCTTCCCTATGCGGTCAAGGGGATGGATTGCTCTTTCTCGGGCATTCTCGCATCTGTGGATGCATTAGCTGCAACTCTCGGTCTAGGTGGCGAAGAGCAGGCAAATAAAGACGCGGTTGAAAAATCATTAGATGTCCTGAATGAGATTACGAATGACGACCCTGTTACGCGGGCAGACCTCTGTTTTTCACTTCAGGAGACGGTGTTTGCGATGCTTGTTGAAATCACGGAACGCGCGATGGCACACGTTGGCTCGAAGGAAGTGTTGATTGTCGGCGGTGTGGGCTGTAATGAACGTTTACAGGAAATGATGGGGATCATGGCTCGTGATCGTGGCGGAAGCGTATATGCAACGGACGAACGATTCTGCATTGACAATGGTATAATGATTGCTCAGGCTGGTTTATTGGCGTATAAAAGTGGATTTCGAACGAAGTTGGAGGATTCGACATGCACGCAGAGGTTTAGGACCGATGATGTTTTTGTTAAATGGAGAGACGATTGACGTATCAACTTGGGCGTACCAGTTGGGCATTGAGCATTTACAGTTGGGCGTTGCGGTTGGTCATCACATTCAGGAGCCTATTCCCATGCTGCGTATTGATGTTTTTTGGGGTAACGGGTTAACACATAACACAACGTGATTTCAGCACTACGTCGATTAAGGGAACAGCTTTCTGCTACCCTGATAAGCATAGAGCATGCATAGAAAAATTTGGGTGCTAAATTTCAAGGAAAACCTTAAAGCTACTTCCAGGCAAAAGGATATCGGACTATTTTCGGACATGCCATGAGTTCGAAGCATACTAAATTTAGCTGGGCAAGATTCAAGAATACCTGTCCACTTTGGCCATATATGTGATTAAAAGGGGTGTTCCCCAAAATGGGCTCCCATTGTTTCTAAACTCAGCGGCCACCCGTCAACACACGTATTTCCAATAAACCGGTACCGGATTCCGCTCATATCTTCCAGCCCCCGATGGGAAAGAAGCCCAGCTTTTAAGTGTTGTGGTTAAGTTTGTGTGTTACCACCACGAAAAGAACTTCGTTCCAATTAGGTTATCACTTTACTTGCTTATAGAACTCTTGAATTTCTCGGCTTACGCAAAGGCACGCAAGCATGGGCAAAGGCTCCACTGAAACATGGGTCAGTATCTGCCTTTCTTGTTGATATCATTTCTCAATCGTGAATTTCTTGCTGGCGCGCTTTGCTCTTCCTAGCCCTGCGGTTCTGGGAATGAAACCAGGATATGAATCAAGTTATAATTTCATATCTTTTCTAGTGTTATCTCCGGGAGGGAGCGCTCATCAGTGACCCGCATTTAGTAGCCCGGTTCTGTATACTCGTACCAACTGTCAATCGCCCGTTGAAGCAGAGTATGAATAAAGGAAAAGAAAGGGGTGGGGCAATAGAGCATGGGGAGAAAGTGTTAATCGAGTTTAAGTATTTGTACTTAGTTACATCTAAAGAAAAAGGAGCGAGTCTCACGACTTTCCTCTCCTGCAAACGGGTCACGCCCCGTTCAAAGCCAAATTCGCAAGCTCAGCGGCTGCCATATTTTTGTGCAGTGGGACATGCCACATCTGACAAGTAACGCCTCCGCCACTGGCGTATTCTAAGTCATCCATTTCATCACTCATGTGTTTTAGAAGTTGATAATGTCGGTGGTTATCCCCATCAGGCCCGAGCTTCTTCTTATGCAGCCTCTTCTGCATCGACACACCGAAGGCATCGACAAGATAGTCGGAATCTGTCGCTAGCTTGGCGTGCTGTACGCTGATATTCTCCTCCGAGATGTGTCTAACTATCTGCAATGCCTTGGAAAGAGATTCAATCTCTGCACGGATCTTTGTCTGTGGCATCGTTGGGTTGAGGAGCTCGGAGGTATTGTAGCGGGAGTTGGGTCCGAAGAAGACACTATAAGCAGCCCGAGCAGCAGACCGTCCCTCGTTATGGCATGTGCCATGGATGTATAGGACAAGTGTGGAATTAGCAAGCCGCGGGGTTTCTGGTGCGGACGGAACACAACCTTGCAGCTGAAAGTATTCCTTTTGCTGGTTGTATACAACCAGTTGCGTCGGAAAGTAGCGGAACACGGGTCCATAGAATGGGCTATGCTCTGGGCGGAAAACACGGTGGATTTCTTCTTCGGCGTCGTGAAATACCCTTGCACTATCCATGTTTTCTATAATACATCTTTCACACTTCTAATAGACTTTCTGCTGTTGCGTAGGATCATGGATGTCGGGTAGTTTAAGCTTGTTCGAGAGCTTTGATACGGCAGCTGTCGATGACATCATAGCTCGCGGTTGTTGTAACTAGTCAAGATAAGCTGCATTATGTAAGTTGGAATACCACGCGCTAGTCCCAAAACAGGATGCCTTCGAACTTTAAATTATTTCATCTCCAATCCAGGCCAGTGGGAAAAAATTTTTGATATGATTTTCTACATAAGATAGCTAAATATACAACGGCATTATATTAAAACCTACAGTTGCCTGAGGAATCGCAGCTTGCTGGCACTAGAGGTTATCCAGGACGGCGTGTGGAACAGTCGGAACCCAAGGAACATCAAGGACAACCCCGATTAGCTCTGTGGGCACGATTCGAACAGAGCCGACGGAGATCCCGTTGGTCTACATTCATTGAAACTACTCGAATTTCTATAAATACGATATATTGTACATCCTTATAACGAATACCCAAACATCAAGATGCCAGCTTCCACGCATTCCCAAGATGAATCTATGCCGGATGCTGCTCCACAATCGCATGAGCAAGAGCCGCAACACCACGAGCAAGTTGAGGACGAAGAAGATACGATCGACCTAGATGGACAGAGAATTACTATTGTGAGTAATTAACCGTTGTCGCCCCCCATTTTCAGATTTTGTTGAGGTTTGGTTTCGCCTACCGCCGCTGTGGACGAGTAATGCACGCCTAAGCTTTCTCCAACTATTCTTATTCTTAAATGAGTAACTATATCTATTATGTTTATCTGCCATTCTTTTGAAATTTATATTCTATCTCAGCGGATTTTCTTCTTTCTTCTTTTTCCACTTCTTGCTAACCCCATTTACAGTTGCCTGGTGCTGTGGATACGGCCGCTTCGTTCCAGTTCGATAAAGAAGACCATACCCTAGGAAACGCGCTGAGATACGTGATTATGAAAAAGTGAGTGTTCCTTCAGCCTGTAGCATCTACATGACGAAATCTTTTGCCAAAATAGATATGGGGGAGCTTTCACTATCCCTTTTTCCGTGTCAAGACGTGGACCCTAGATGTCATATCACTTATCCCTTGTTCAATTTTTCACGTTCCGTTGGCTACAAACGATCAGTGGAACCAGCCCCTTCGATCCGCATATAGGATACTATGGGATAGCTCCCGTCTCAAGCTGCTAACCTTACCCGTTCCACAGTCCTGAAGTCGAATTCTGCGGATACACAATGCCGCACCCTTCAGAAGCTAAAATGAACCTGCGCATCCAAACATATGGTACGTATATATCGATCTCTGCCTCCCTTCTTAATCCCCAGTTTACGTTGCGCAGGGGCATATATGCCACCAATAGGGCCTACGTATCAAGTCGACTAACAGCCAGCCAAACAGACACGACAAACGTCTTTGCAGTCCTAGAAAAGGGTTTTGATGACCTCATGGATCTGTGCGATACGGTAACAGAGACCTTCATCGAGGCAAAGAATGCTTTCGGCGAGATTCATAGTTAATGCTTTGAAACGCGAGATCATTTTTGTTTAATATTTGCTTGCGAAGACATATCTGTTTGCTTCGATCATTGTTCACTTGTATATTTTCTTCCGCGAAAGGGAAGTGGGAATAGGAAAACATAGGGAAAAGGCAATATTCGATGACATTTTCATTCTGCTGTTATCTAACACAGCTTAACTGGTGCATGGAGTTTTATTTGTCAAATTTTATTTATATGCTTATATATATTATTGGTCCATGTCTTTGTTGTCTTCATCGATATTTCCGTTTTTATTTGTAATCGAAAATGGATGGGTCGACAGAAGTGGATAGGTTATTAACGGTATGTAGAGGATTTTTTTTCTTCCTCTTCCTTCCGGCTCCCTTGGTAAATGGCTATCTACGCCATTTGTTGGCCACCATCTGCCAAGCCAATCAGTCCCGATCATGGTTGTTAAAAGTCAATCGCGTAACTATCAAGGCTTTTAAATCAAGGCGACGAATAAGTCTTTTTTTTACTACACTAAGTGACATATATACACATCTATTTGACGTTTCCGGCAGCGGGAAAGACAAGCTAAAAGAAACAATGGAAAATAACAAAGACATTAATTGCGACCCTAAAGCATTATCACGTTAGCAACCCTTCGCCCTACCCACAGGAGTACCGCGCCGTTTCTTTCCCCATAGTAAACTCACCTCCAGGAACCCAGACATGAAGTTCTTCGGTAGCTTTGCGGTGGGGTCTTCTTCGACGCGGAAGTATTTCATCACGTGTGAGAGTTGCTTCCAGTAGTTGAGCGTTTCCTATATTTATTATTTTATCCCAGACCCAGGTTCAGCGATTAGTTATTGCTATATGGTACTAGAAGCATAGGAGATGCGAGGTAAATATGCCGCGGAGGAGCCGTGACACCGGGGTCCGGGTAGCACCAGGAACTTTCATCCTGGGCTTCATTAAAGCAGCAAAAACCACTATTCCCATTATCATACCTGGTATTCGATGTCGCTCTTGGTTACCAATACATCCACGACTGGTAATTGGTTCACGTATCGGTGACGTTCAAATTCCTGGCGGATCTTTGTGCGGATAGCGGAGACGGGGAGATCGAGGGAGTACATGTTTTGGATTTCAGGCGACTAAAGAGAGTGGAATCGGCGTAGGTTAGCAATCTGACGATATAGCCCATACTTCGATCTTTTGCATGTAGGCACTAGTTCGAAGGGGACAGGTGTGGAATTGAATTCCCGTCTCAAGCAGGCCTCAGACAGCACCAGGCTTGCACTCACCGCCCGCAGCCATTCCCGGTATGATTTCAACACTCTCTTTCGAGCATCTTGCCAATTGACAGCTATTTCCAGTTCGTTAGCCGGATTCTGGATCAGTAATATGGGTGTTTGCGTGCGGGACGATGTGGACCGGGGCATAACAGTTTGGGGGTGGGATAAAGCATACAGGACCGCGTCCGCCGCGCTAGATAAGTGGGATTGAGCACCATGATGGGCTGTATTTGTCTATAAAGGAACCAAAGGCGAATCGCAGGTCCAATGGATGTGGTGAGTGCGTCACAATTGCCTATAAGCTCCGTATCTGCCGCCAACTGACGTTCGCCCGCTTTCGATGACCGAAGCTAGCGAGGGCCTCACCGCCTTTCCCAAAGATATTGCCGTGAATTTTTTCGTAGAGTCGGACTTCATGAAACTGTTGGCTGCGAGTTATTTTCTAACACAAATCCGGAATGACTTGTTCTCGAGGGTATACCAAATATAGTACATACGATAATTGCGACTTTATCTGAAACCTAAGAATTCTCCAGTTCTTCATCGAAAACCGCCCTCACTTCCCAGACCGGCCACCCACAACCCTGTACAATAGTACCGCCTCCAATCCTCCCCGCATACATCTGTCACTTATTTTCACAATGGCGCCCAACAGAGGCTCCTCTTCCAAAGCCTCAAACAAATCCTCCTCTGCCTCCAAATCCAAATCCAAACCCCTCTCCTCCAGTTCCCGCATCTCCAAACCCAAATCCAAGTCCTCCGTTTCCCGACCCCCACCCAAGGAAGTAAAGGCCAAACCGCGCACTGCCCCAGAGAATCTGAAAAGGAGAAAGAGACGCACGTACACCGAGAAGGAGCTAAATCTGCCGCAACTGAATATGATTACGCCTGTGGGTGTGACAAAGCCGAAGGGGATGAAAAAGGGGAAGGTGTTCGTGGATGATCAGGTATGTTTTTTCCCCCTCATTTTCGGATGTTGCGTCAATTAGTTTATTAGGGAAACATATACATGGAATTGGGCTGATGATTTATGTTTTTCGGTTACATTATAGGAGAGTATGATGACTATTCTAGCCATGGTGAATGCAGAAAAGGAGGGCCAGATCGAGTCGAAGATGATGAAGGCGAGACAACTGGAAGAGATCCGCGAGGCGAGGAGGAAAGAGGCGGAAGCGAGGCATATGGAGAAGAAGGAGAAGTTGGTATGTTTATCTCTTTTCTCTTTATTTCTATGCTCTGTTGTTTCATATGTTTTATAGCCGCACTATCTTTGGTTCTAACATATATACTCGACAAACAGGAAAGCGTGAAAGATTCGCTCCGAAAGAAGAAGCGACAAAGTACTGATGGGGCTAAGGATGATGGGAAAAAATCATCATCGTCCACATCGAGAGAAACGCAGTCCTCAAAACCCAGTCGGAAGCGGGTATCATTCGCGTGAAAGAGTAGCATTGAAAACTGTATAGAAGGCGCACCATGGAGTAAATGGAAAAGTATTGTCTTTTACTGGACGGGATATATTAATCATGATACCATCTTCCTTTTTCTTTTTCTTCCTCACTTTTTTTTGCCTGTTCTGAATTGCTTGGCTAGGGCACTGGCATCAGTCTCAAAAAAATATATATGTTGTTCCGGTTTGATATGTATAGCAGTTGAAACGGATTTATCATACTTTTCAATATCTCTTCTATTGACCAGGATATCTCTCTCAAATCTATATACATAATATGGAGAAAAACATATCGTCGTTATATAATACAGACCGAACATCTACCCAGCTGCAACCTCAACCCAATCCAGCCCCTTGGTTACTTTAATTATCCAAACTGAATGCCGTACTCTTCCCGATACCCACAAACGGCACAACCGGCATCTCCAATTTGCGACGCATTGCAACGAAATTCAACGCAGGGTCGCCATTAGCGTCTTTGTGGTGGATCTTTTCATCTTTCTCCTGAGCATCACCACCTTCGATCTTGTACGGTGCGTCCAGATCGATTTCCGTTGCCATTTTGGTTAGGAAGGTTGTTATCTGCCACAAAATCAATGTTAGGTTGTCTGTGGACGTATACAGCTGTAGTTTCCTTTCTGGTTTGGACATACCGGCTTTGTAAACCACCGAGTACCCCCGTACTCGAACCAGGATAGGTGTCCGCCCCAGGAAGTCGTGCACATGACGCCATACGGCGTCTTTTTGATCTCGTTGTATGGTAATGCTTCGTTTACGGCGATCTGTGGGGTTTAATGTTAGCAAATTAGGTGCACCCCGTTGCGACTATAGGGGTGGGATGCCAAGTATGGATCAATATGTATGTATATTATACTTACCGGGTCATCCTCCGCCTGGACGACGAAGAATGGAATCTTTATGGCGAATATGGAGTCGATGGAGGATGCATCGCGGTAGTAGGCAGTTTCTGTAGGGTAGCCCCAGACTGGTCCTTGGAGTTCTCTGTTTGAGATGTCTTTAGCAAATTGCGTTTGGTAAAATTGAATGTTGGATTCTCCCCCCTCCTCTACTTATCTTATATCTATAGAAGATAATAGACAAGAAATATTTATATATAAGGAGTATTACGGGGGGAACCATGAGAGTAAGTAGCTCAACACACACCTGTCGAATTCATGCAGATATTTAATATTTCGGATTCGCTCAACGTTGACCCGCGGATGTTTGGAGATTTCGTCGACATGCCTATATTTTTAGTTTTGCTTGTCAGTAATTTTTATATCCTCTTTCCCCTTGTACAAAAGTCTCCGCGCAAGGTATAAATGCAAGGGATAGGGCTTACTGCTCAAAAAGTCTTTTCATATTACTGCCCATAGTCTTGGAGTACACTTCCAACCCCAGCCATGTCCGCTGCAATGCTAGCGAAGTGACTTCCAGATTCCACGGGCTTGAACAGATAACTGCGGCTGAGAGTGGGCAGGATTCGCCCTCTTCACCAAGATACTGTGAAAAATGATGTCAGCACAATTCAAAAATGAAGATACGTTCTGTCCCCTGTATCGGAATTTTGAGCTTGGTATAAATATACCAGACACACTACACAAAGAGGAATAAAAATGAATAACAGAAACTTACATTTGTCAAAATATTCGCCCCCAACGAAAACCCAATCCCAAACAGCCTACGCTGCGGAAACGCCTCCCTCACCCACCCTACCAGCTGGCGCACATCCCAGGTCGCGCGCGCATTATACAGAATCGGACTGGTAATGCGCGACTTGGCGCACCCGCGGAAATTCAACACGCAGGCCTCCCACCCAGCCTTGAGCAGTGGCGCGATGACATGCCGCAGGTATATCTCATGCGATCCGCCGGATAAGCCGTGCAGGACCACCAGCATGGGTTTTGTATCTGTCGCGGAGGAGAAGGCGGCGAATTCCTCCACTGTGAAGAAGGAGGTGCGTGGTGGGAGAAGATGGGGAGGGGGTGCGGCATGCTTGGGTGTCTTGTTTATGGTCTCCTGTGCGCCCGGGCTTGTAATTTCGGCCAGAGAGGTTTCATAGGGCGGGACGACGAAGTCAACATCGAAGCTGCCGCTGTAGGCAGCGTTATTGGCCTGGAAAGTCCAGCGTTTGTAGTAGACGGGGACATCGTCGTTTTTGATGACCGTGTACGCTGTTTGGAGGTGGCCGTTGAAGAGGAGCGGGTTTAATTGGCACTTTTGAGGGGTGGAGGCTTTGCAGAGATCCGGGAGGGAGATGTATGTCTGTTCTTGGTCTTCCTCATCTTCCTTTCTATCCTTTTGAGCTGTTGAGGTGGATGAAGGAGGGGGAGCGGAGGAGGAAGATTTAAGGGCTAGGCGTAGCGCTTTGGGCGCATGGTGGAAGGAAACCTTTCCGCTGGGGAGGAGGGAGGAAAGATAGCCCATTTGACCAAGAGGAGGGTTATATATTTGTGGTCAATCGGTATCCTGTTTCTTTGTGCTGGATATACACTCGAATAGAGACTGCGAAGGTGGGTATGGATGCGATGCGATTGAAATCCTATTTATAAATGCATCCGGATGTATATTATTACATGAAATCGCAAAAATTGGAACAGCCTAACTACAGAGAAAAGATAAAAAAAGCTATGAATAAACTAAAATCGGGGCCCCGAGTCCGCCGGGAGCTGTTTTGTGGTTCTCAATGTGGCTTTCCATTGGCATTTGACATCTACAATTTTCTGGATAACGTCATTATCAATCGGATCCGCCACTCGGGGGTCTGGTTGGCGAATGAGCGGCCGGCAAAATTCCGAACACCGTCGAACCGGACGGGTGAGGAGTGTAACACGAGATAGCCGGAGTAATCAATTGCCGTTTTCTCAGAGGTTTTACGAACGTCGTTTTCTTGGGGATGCTGCAGAAGAACTGGACATAGCAATAATGCTGATGATACGTATGCAAATGTGAGCCTCGGCACTTACTCTTTTTTTTGGTATCCCTTGGACCTGGAGCCATTCCCCGTTCGTATTCGGGACACCAAGGAACAAGCGCCGATCCATGGATGGGGCAAAAGTGGCTGGAACGGGGGGCTAATGAAGATGAGCTCTGAAACTCGGCAAAATGATTGGAGCGTTTTGCTTTGTGTGGATGGACACAGTTTTCCTGCACAACTAGGTAGTGGACGGCAAGTGGGGCAGCTCAGTAGAGTCAGCAATCATCGAGAGACCTTTGGCGGCGGCGACGTGGAAGTAAAATATCAAAGGTGAAGAGAGGTAAGAGAGGGGATAAAATGTTACATGGAATCTATTTCCAGAGCGGGGAGTAAGAAGGGAATAATAGTAATTTTGAGGAAAACTTGGAATCATTACAACGAGGAGAGAGAGGAGAAAATGATATATGTAGTAAGGGGTAATCTTGTTCGTCTCTCATCCTGGAGGCAATAAATGTCCGTTGCTATTCATGTCCGTCGTTACGAATTGGAAGTGTTCGGATATACAAAGTCCTGCGGGTACATAAATTGGATAGGGAAGGGAATGTGACGCTTATGCTAGATATGCAATCTTGGAAGTTCCAAGGCTTGCTTGTAGGGAACATCAATCCTTTGTGTGAAGCATCGCTAGGTTTGATGGACGAAGTAAACAAAAAGGTGCAAAACACGGTGTATATTGGTATGGGGAGCAAGCACAAAACGGGCAAGGACAGGCCAAACAGCGAAGGGGTAAAGCCAAGCCACAATTGAACGAAGGATATATTCGTTTTGCAAGTAAACCCAGCCGAATTTAAAGTAAAAAGTTGAAAATCAATCCGTTAGAATAAATTTATACTATGTTCAATCGCGAGCGGATATCATACAGGGTACGCGCGAATGCCATATTCGTCTGTGCTTCGGTGTGTTGGTAATAAAGAAATTATCGAAATACGGATCCGCAGCAGCAGGAGGAACGTCACCATTCATGCCCCCAGGAGCCTCTTGTCCCGCAGTAGCCCCCAGAGCAGCAGAGTGCTTCAAGCGTCGGATTTCCTCAACGCTGGCGCCGATTTCATAATCCCCACGGCACAGCGCTGTGATACCCAGCGTTACTTCCGTGGTCTGATGTGGCTCGAGAACGGGGAGGGCGCGCTGTAGCATCCCGGACCACGCGAGGCGCTTGGAGAGATCGAGGGCGATGGCATGTGGCGTATGGCGTAGGCTGGGCTGGAGGCGGAGGAGCGGGTGAATGGGTTTGGATGACCGGTTTATTATTGTAGCGGAGAGAGTGAGGAAAGTGCTCGTTCTCACAATGAATTTGGAATAACCTGTTTGGGTGACACTCTCGTTATCCGTCTCGCTAGTGTTGTTGTTACTAGCAATATTCGGCGCGTACGGGCGTAAAGAGAAAGCGACGTCGACATCCTCGACCCGGAGCACGTCGACCATCCGCGCATTCAGACGGATGGCGCGCAGATCAATTGCGCCTTCCCGACACGTCGTTTCGTCTTTCCACGACCCGCGCAGGCGCTTGAGAAGTTCTTCCCGGAACCAAAAGACTTCCCTTGCGGACGATTCTGCCTCGTAACTGAGTTTATTCGCGCTGACGACAAATTGTCGCTTGTTGCCATTTAAAGATGGGATTGGTTTCTGTGGATTCTCTAGGTAAACGCGGGGAACGATAAGAACAAATCGAGAGACATGGCCTGGCTGGAGTTCGTCGTATATTTCATGGATGCCAATCATATCTTTTGGTCGGTTATCTGTAATTTTCACGTCGTCTGAACTCTTTTCGTCCACATATAGAGAGACGGACAGTGGGTTTGGCCATGCATTACGCAAATCTAGAAGTAAGACGCAATGATCAAATCCGTAGGAATTAAGGCCGAGGCGAGATAACGTCTGTGAAAACTGCGTTTCTCTGAGTTGCGTGATGGATCGCGGTGTCGACGAGAGCTCCATTGATTTAATGGATTCCTTATCCGCAGTTCTTGTGCACGAATCTTCGCCATACTGCAGCTTATTATTGGTCCACGCGAAATCGCCGGTAAGTGGTAGCACATCGCATCTTGTGACATCCACACTCGTATTAACTGTTATAGTCAACGGTAGGGATATCTGTCTGCAGTAGAACGTTTCCGGGAGATCTGATAACGAGGCACAAACGTGCGCGTAGTCAATCTTGACTAGGGCATTATCAAGGCCTGGCTTTCCATATACATCAATCGTGAAAGTTGCGGTTTCTCCCGGAGCGATCGAGAGTTGACTCTGGCTGAGATTATCACGCCGCCATGACAAGGCTGGGTTTGTAGAGAGCCGTAACTCTAATTCGTATATATCGGTCGGGAGATTTTCTTTGTTAGTTAGAGCTGATTCAAGTTGTCGTGTTGTAGAGTCCTCAAAGCTGAATGAAATGAAATCTAACGGGCAGGTCGATATGTTCTGGAGCGTAATATCGAATGATCTAGTCTCCCCCTCCAGCAGCATGATAGCCGATTGTGACAGCGATGTTGACTGGATGACTACTGTTGGCTGCTTTTTGATAACTTTCGCATGTACAATATCCGGTTCCGGACCTTGCTGAGTTGTTCCTAGCCGGCTGCCCGAAGCATTTGAGGTCCAAGATAGGGGACGTTCTGAAAATGGCTCCTTTGCGGCCAGTCCTGTTCGTTTTATCTTCTGTTCCTTCTGCGGCTTCCAGAAGTTTTTGAATATAGGAAACTTTCTTTCGCGGCAGAATTTGACCTTGATTGTGCATCCCGTTATTTCCAGCGCGCCTTCAGTGTTTGCAAAGCCAGAAATAAAATAATCCTGGGTCGTGAATGGTGCAAGCCAGAGTCCATGGGTCGCTGCTGCCTCGAAAGGAACGCCAGTCCCATCTATCCGTAAACTCTCAATTTCCACATCGAACTCGAACGGGTTTTGTAGCGTGACTTTGAATGTAGCTTGTTCTTCAGCAATCAGGAGATTCTCGGAGCGTCTTGTCGTAGTCTTCGAGAAAGCGCTGTATATAAACGGGTTCTTTTGCTCCCTCCGCTCCTCGATATTGGCGAAGCCAAAGTCCGTTCTCGATCGTCTGACGGGTTCTTTGAAATCAGAGAGATTGACAAGCTCCACACCGCGCACCATGAAATCATCCCAGTATTCGGCTTCAAGGTGAGAATCGCCAAGCTTCTTGGCTGCCGCAACAGTTCGTTTCACGTTGTTGAATAGCCGCACCTGCTCCTGTACGGGTAAGAGAGGGAGGCCGGGATAGCTGTCCCGAGGAAGCATAAGAGTGCCTTTGATGGTTTGAAGGAGGTCAACTGTAAAATGTAGAACACCTTGGAAGTCAGGCAGCGCTTCGCAGATATTAATGCACTCCTTTAGAATTTCGACTTTTAAGGAATGATCCCCAAACCCATGTATCGTCGAATGGCGAAATGCTCTGTCAACTATTGAATCGACAGAGTCGTACTCAGGTACAATTTCATGGTTGGTAAATGAGTTTTGCCTGGAAAGCTCTTGTTGTTTGTCGTCACAAATCATTGTGCCCGGCACACCATAGGTTTTACCCACTTGAGCCAGCAAAATCCTAACGCTCTCATCCATATTTCCCGGGCCAATATCCAAAGCATTTATTTCAAAAGCTGAATGGTTAAGAGCTGATAAACCCGCAGCCGGATGAATTCCAACTTCCGCGGCTCCAATCTTGCGCGCTTGAACCAACCCTGGAATTAAGATAGTAAATAGTTGTTGCAACACAAACGCCTTTTTCCGATCTAAACCTAATGATGATAGTACGGACGCCATGCCAACCAAAATCGGAGAGGAATCAGTAACTGGAATATCAGTGCCTAGCGAAGGCGGTAAAGCACGGAACAAAAAGCTTGCTATATCTGACTTGCGTAGTGACACGGCACCTCGGGGACGTTCTGGTGAACGCGAAAACTTCAAAAAGTCATTCATGACAATGCTTCCCAGAGCATTATCGTCAAGAGAGCCGTCGCGAATGTAAATCGTAGCGAGGATACGCGCCAGTCGTATTACGGTTTCTGAAAATACTAGTTGTGGGACGGGCTCGTCTGTAATATTCGCTGCTCGAGTATAGAGATGCAGGATATTATTTGAGAGATCAGGAAGGAGATTTGCTAGGTTCTGAAGTGAAACGATGCGGTTTTCGGGGTTTGATTGCCCGATGCTGTAGAGTTCGGTCTGGCTCATGGATGGTGTTTGAGAAACGGACTTTGAAAATTTATCTGCTGTTGGATAACAGATTTGTGGAATCTGTAAAAAGGGAGCTACTGTTAGTTTTTGCGATTTTGTTCCGACGGGAAAATTTCCACGGCGATCATAGAATCATACCCTAAAGTCCATCCCAGCCCATCCAAGCATTAGTAGGCACTGCAATATCGACTCGAGCGCTTTTGCATGCCAGATGTAATCGCTGTTTGCTCTCGCTATTGCTGCGCCTTCAGCCAGTTCCTTGAGCGAGTCAGGCCATCGACCAGCCTGGAGAAACAAGGTGCCCATGACTATGTGCAAACGACCTTTAACTCGGTTCTTGCTTCTCTCATTTGCACCAACAAACCCGATCCCTTGTACTGACATTCTCTCACGACTGTGTTCCTTTGAACCTAGCTTCGAGGAGGACATTATAGAAGATGTTACACGATTGGAAAGCTGAATGGATCGGGTGATTTCATCAAACGTGGTTGGGGAGTCGTGCTCAGCTGGTTGAAAATCGGTATCAGAGGCATTGGTGAATGTTCCATTAGTCCCTGGCATTTGTGCGGGCATAGTCATTCTATGCTGGAGTTTGTCAGGGGCCGCTGGACGAACATCAGGTGTTCGTCGTGGACCCCAAGATGAGGCCTTCGGGGATTCAACAGTTGGCCATGCCTGCATTCTTTCCGCAAGTCCAGACAGTTCTCCAAGCAGTCGCGAAGTTATGTCACACATCACCGTCTTCACAGTCGTTGATCTTGCAGCTTCAGGGCGCGGAACCCATACCACTGTATCAGGCCCCGTTATAAGATTTTCCACGGCCGCATAATCGAATACCAGTAGCTGTTGAACCAATGATCTGGGATAGCTGTCCCTGAGCGCATCCAACTCCTGCTGAAGCCTTTCGAGCCCCTCCACTCTGGGGTATTTGCTAATCTTGGTACCATTGGACTGAACTTGTGAGGATGGCTCTGTCCCCGTAGGCTCGGTAGGTAACTCCGTTCCATCTGCAATACCTATTATAGCAAGGGGTTCTCTGAATATTTCGAACGGATACAGGTCAAGGTGGGAAATCGGAGGAACAGATATTGATAGGTCGTAAACTACCATGCCCGTCGGAAACGCCATTGGGGAGAATGAATCTGCATATACGGCCGCGATTAGCATTTTCGCATGAACAAGAGCAACTATTCTAGTAATAAAATCAAATGTTAAAACTACTGCGCATACTTCTATTGGGCCGTCCATCAGGACTAACATCGCCCAAACGCACGACATTTTGAGCCTGAAGGCGCCTGACCAGATTTAAAAATCGGGATCGCTTTATCTTTCCCACCGGTAGCAGTAGAGCTCGTAAGCGCGCCGGCGCGACAGGAGACAGGGGGTCAACTGCCATTCTGACATCTGGAATAAGGGGCGGAGGAGGCAGTCCGTGGTGCGCACAAGACTGCTTTCCGAGATACACGCAACGAGCGAGAGCTAGAAGTCATAGATAGTGCGGAGCAATACCGCAGTTTGCAACAGCTGGGGGATAAAACACGGAGGGTTCCAGGGTCGTTAAATGAATGGCCACAAGGAGCAACGAGATCTCCGAAACAGACGAAGTCCCCTATATCCCCATACCCACATATGGATATGTCGCTTCCACGGCGTTCGTTGTCCCAATGTTCCCTTTTTGCGGCTTATAGAGTGCGGTATGGGTGATATTGGCCTGCCGTATTAAAGCTCACGTGATATATGGGAAGACGCAAAGACCAACTCCGCAGTCTGGGAACTCCCTCCGCCGCATCTATTTCACCTTTCGTATTGGTTTCTTTAACACAACAACCGTTTCAGGGAGCTGGAGGCCACTTTCTTTGGAATAAGAGACTGGTTGAGAGCGGTGCAAGCCGGCGTTCTTTGTTTCGCCACTTTCTTCCGGCGTTTCCCTCCTTTGCTTGCACCATATAAGTCAAACATCCATCACCGTCCACAGCAACGTCATAATAATATGGCCGCCTAGAAGTAGCTTGATATCAGAGCTTAATTATCGTTACTATCTTCTCACTCAACCCAGGATGCACTGCTAGTTTGAGCATTTTGGGGCCTACTAATGCAAGAACTCTGCTTGAAGACTTGCGCCAACTCTTTATAATTAAATCCGGCGCTCGCTTTGGTCGTCATGTCCTCTATCGATTTCAACGCTTTGAAGGCGCGGACCTTGGGCTCCGGGAACGACGAAGAGGCTGTAACTGTCAACACCCGCGCTCTCATAGATAAAGTGTTGGCTCGATACTCTGGAGAATGGTATGCAGAATCTCTAATTTCTATGCTTCGCTTTTTCTTGCTTCCGCTTTGCGATCTGCTGGCTGACTGCGTTCCCTCAGGACCGTCCTCCGAGAACTACTTCAAAACGCGGCTGATGCCTGCGCCTCCAAAGTTACTATCAAGTTCGAAACTCTCCCTTCAACGAGCGTCCCAGCCCCGACTGAGCCCGATCCATCGGCTTCTCTAAAACATGTGATATCTCACCACACGCTCAAACGGTTGATACTCACCAACAATGGGACTCCCTTCACTACAAACGACTGGGCTCGGCTTAAGCGGATTGCCGAAGGGAATCCGGACGAAACCAAAATAGGAGCGTTCGGAGTCGGGTTTTACAGTGTATTTTCGGATTGCGAAGAGCCCTTTGTATCCTCTGGCTCGGAGGCTATTGCATTTTACTGGAAGGAGAATGCCCTGTTCACCCGTCGGCTAAAATTAGGGGAAGCTGATTCAAACCTGAATACCAACTTCGTTCTGGATTATAGAAATACCACATCGCCGGTCCCGGCTCTTATGCCTTTGTGCCAGTTTCTCGCCAGTGCCCTAACCTTTGTTGGGTTGGAGTCTGTCGAGCTTTGGCTTGATGGCTGGAAACTGGGGCATTTTGCTAAGAAACTTGCGCCAAGTGTTGACATCAAGATACCAAGTCATGTTCAAACTAAAACTAATGAGGAGCTTATGACAGTATCCAGCGTGCGACAGGAAATTGCTCAGATGGATGCGACATGGATGGAAGCAGTGTCCTGGAAAACCCCAAGCAACGCGTCCCGTTTCGATAGCTCCAGGCATCATGATCCTACAGCGTCGTTGAAATCCTTTTTTTCCCGCCTGACTGGTTCGTCCTCGACTAATAACTCTAATAATACCGCCAACGCCGATAAAACAAGCAAAAATGAAGCCAAGGAAAACCTTCTTGCTACGAGAACATCATCTGTATTATTTCACATAAGCACTGCCACTATCAAAACGTCCGTTGTTCCGTCATTTGCTCGGGAACTTGAACGAGCGACAAAGAAACCTCCACCAAGGACGACGACTCTTGCTATTCTAACGGCATCATATGATTTACGGGAACCCGGGAAGAACAAAAACCCAAGAGATACAGATATTTTTGCGTCTGTTCTACCTTCAAAGTCTGGGAGAATTTTTATTGGCTTTCCTACACATCAGACTACTGGCTTAAATGCACATATTTCTGCACCATCGGTGATCCCGACTGTTGAGAGAGAGAGTATTGATCTCAATGCTCGATGGGTTCGCACTTGGAACTTAGAACTCTTACGAGCTGCAGGAATCGTGTGTAGGATTGCCTTCTCCGCCGAAATGTCGTCCCTCAATAGCCGGATCCGGGCTGGCGTAAGCCCTCTTGGTCGACCGAAGATTCGGAAGGACGATATAGCCCCGCTATTACCGGAGGCAGTACATACTTTTAACCAGTTTGTTTTTCGTGAATCGACTCCAACATCACAGGTTGGTCAGGTAATCGAAGATTCGTTCTGGACCTGCAGCAAAAATGCCATGATTGAGGTATTATCGACTTGCGGAATCCTCCCGTCTCACCAGGTGCGAGTTGCGCCCAAGGATCTTAGTTTCATGGACTCTATACCGGTCATCCCAGACGAACTTATGGTAGGGGCAAAGGATTTTGTGAAGCGCTTGACGGATTTCGGCCTTGTCACTGACATCACCGTGTCGGATATTATCAAAGAGTTGGAGTCAAGTCCTCTTACCCCAGAGCAACTGGAAGAATTTTTGGTGTGGGTGACCAAGAAAGCCTCTACCCGCGAAATTGATCTTTCGACGGTTCGATCTTTACAGCGAGCGGCAGTCGCAAACGACGAACCGCTCGGCGCCACCGCACCCCGTGTTCTTGTCCTTAGCGATGTGAATAGTTTCCTGAACCCGAACAAAATTCCCGTGGAATTACCAATCCCACCATCCGTCATGCCTTTCAGGTATACGAAGAATCTGCCAAAGCACCATCTCGAGGCCTTAGGGTGGAATGAATTGCAGGTTTCTACTTGGATTACGTGGCTGGTTGAAAATGCGAAAAACAGGGACTCGCTTCGCCCCGACCAAGATATTACTCAAATAGCCTCATTTGCTGCCCAGGTGCTCCCGGTGTTATCTAGGCAATGGGATAGCTTGGGTGTATCTACTAAAGGTACCCTCATTGGTCTTCTACGAAATACTACCATTATACCCACCAAGTCTGGGATGAAAAGACCACCCGAAACATATTTCCCCTCTGTAAGGTTGTTTGACGATTTACCTGTGGTCACAGGTCTAAACAACGTCAAAGAGAAGTTCCTCGGCGCCTTGGGAGTTCGAAAGACAGTTGAACTTAACGTTATTTTTGAACGGCTTTTGAACAAAGACGACGAACCCACTGGCAAAACCCCAGCCCGCAAGAAGTGGAGTCACGTTGATTTGATCAAGTACTTAACTTCTGTTCGAGACGATATCCCACCAGAAGACATTAAGAAACTGAAAGAGGCAAAAATATGTACCGCTGTAGCCAATGGAAATGCTAACATGGATGGTGTCCGATATAAAGTTAGCGAGCTTTATGTGCCGGATGAGTCAGTAAAAGCTCTTGAGTTACCGGTACTCTATTGGCCGGGAAGGTATTCACCAGGTAGTTCCGAGGGACGGTTTCTAACCCTCCTAGGGCTCAAGAGCTTTCCATCAGCTCAGGAGGTGTTACAACTTATGGCCTGGGCGGCGTCAGCTGGCAACGCCAAGCTCCGAGATAAGGCGATGGCCTATTATATAACACACCATATTTCCAATGGATATGTCGGTTTTGACGCATCTACGGTTAACATGCCATTTCTTCCAGTCGAGGGGCAAAACAAGCTCAGCACACCGAAACATTGTTACACCGATGATGGAGCTACCTTATTCGGGTTTGATCTCCTAAAAAGAGAGCTTCATCCCCATGCCCCCAAATTTGGAGTCAGCCAGCATCCGTTACTCAGTGGCTGTATTGACATTCTTGTTAGCAAGCCCCCGTCCTCAAAAAAGGAAGCTAGGATTTTATTTGAATATTTTTCGAGACGTCTAGGAGAGCTCAATTCACCTCGAGCGGAGCGCCTCGGTCAAGCACTCATTGTCCCAGTAACCCGGAAGATGTCAAATTCCAGTTCTCTGCCAAATGAGAAGTCTTCACAAGTTACTTACGTTGCACCACGAGATTGCTATCTCGGCGAAAGCGAAGACTACGGAGACATATTTGATTTTGTTGACTTTGGACAGGAAGCCAACTTGTTTCTTCTTGCGTGCGGCTCGAAGCGGGAACCGACCAAGGCTGAAGTTGCGAGCATGTTGGTTAAGGAACCAGGCAGAGTATCCGCGAAGCTTCAAAGCCCTGACAAATATTTAAATTTACTGCGGAGTCTCGCTGAGAGCATTCACTTGTTGAAGAAGAACAGAGATTTGTTCAGGGACATGAAGACAGCACCATTTCTGCTCGCGAGCAAAGAATTACCATCAAAACCGAGTGCTTCTCGCAAACCCGACGAACAATTGATAGATTTTGACGATGAATCCTATGAAGACGAGACGCAAGGCATTAAGGAATGGCAACTTGTAAAAGCTCGTGATGCTATTATCGTCGATGACTATGCCAGCTTTAGCTTATTTAAGCAAAATATCCTTGCGGCCCCGCAAGAAGAGCTGCTGGAAGATCTCTATGTAGCCCTTGGCACCCCATGCTTGAGTGAGCTTGTGGAAGAGCAGCCCCGATGTGGAGCACTGGCGCCCGATCAGCGCATTGCAGTCAAATTGCAGAAACAAATTTACGAGCGGTCGCGCTTATTCCTCCATGACTTGCCTCGCGAGATGATCAAGCATGATACCAAGTGGCTGGAGAAAAACCTGTCAGTTCAAGTTGTGCAGTCTATCTCCTTGAGGCGGTCCCTTAAGGGGCGCCATGTTTCACATGTTGAACAACGGAGCGCTGTTGTGATGCAGACCCGAACCGGCTGGGTATTATCGATCGCCGCTGGTCGAGCAGATTTATACCAAGTCAGTCAGGCACTTGTCCATGTCATTCTCAATAGGCCGAAGTTACACTCAACACTCACACTGGAAATGTTGCTCAAAACTGATCTGCTCGAGTTGCGTGCTCGAGGGTATAATGTTGAGCGTATACTACGGCAGAAGGCTGCTGAAGCCAGGATGGCGGAGACTAAGCGTCAGCAGCAGCTAGAAGAAGAGTTAAAGCAAATACAAGAAAGCGAAGTTGCTTGGAGGAAACACCAGCAATCTAAACAGCAACAGGACCAGCGCGAACAGCAGTCGATGCCTGGAGATTTCCCCAGTTCTTCCCCGCCTCATGAGCGAAAGTCTAGCGTTGACGCAGCATCTTCAGACGCAACATCATCCCACCCAAAGAATGGAAGAGGGCTTTTTTCTGATCTCACTCGTCGTTTGGGACTGGAAGATCTCTCGCGATCAAACAATCCGGTACAGTCCGCTCTGCAAGGTTTCCGCGATAGGGCGCACCGCCCCACCTCTTCATCCGATGCCCCTCCTCCACCATACACCACTAACGAAACGGGTTCGACACGACATCCCAATCCTCAAAGTGTGACATCACCCCACACACTCCAATCAAACTTGATGTCTGCCATCCAAGCATGTCGACCGCATGGATCGTCCACACTTTATAGCCGTGGCGAGCAAAATAAAGTTATGGAGACCAAGTCATACTGCGACGAGCGACCCAGCCATGACCTCTTATTTGCAGCCGACTCCGCTTCGGGAATTCGGATATTCGTGACGACCGCTGTCGATAATCGATCTACGTTTTTAACCGCGAATTCTGACGGCCTTAACACTTTTGCATCAATATTGGTAGATTGCGCTAGTGTGTTTTCGCTCCGGTTAGACAGCGTCAGCATATTTTATGACCCTGCTGGGAAGACCATTGCGTTTAACAGCCAGGGTAGCATTTTCTGCAATTACCTCTATTTCCAGCAGCTGCATCAGTCACGAATGCTGAGCGGAGGGCCGCAGTGTCGCGACGAGGCGCTGGTGTACTGGTGGGTCATCTTCTGCCATGAGCTGGCTCATAATCTGGTTGCGGACCATAGTTCGGATCATAGTTTTTATACGTATGTTTGTCCCCATTTCTTCCCACTCTTCTTTTACCCACTTCGGCTTTCCCATTTAAAATGTAGGAATTCTTTTTTCCTGACCCATTGCTAATCTGATTTTCAGTGAGGGCTTTGTCGCGCAATACTTCGCGAAAGTTACACGGAAGATCGCAGAGTACATGGCGACCCCGACTGCACCGGCTGCATCAACAAAGCTCTCTTCTCCCGCTACCCCTGATAAACGATAATTTTCGCTCTTGCTATTTCCTTGCTCATTATCACGCACGCTACGCATTAGAGATTTATGATGGCGTAGGTAATCGTTGCGACGCATTGCAAACAGGCATCGGGCAAGCATCTAGATCTGTAGAATTGTTTTTTGAGGTGTTAGGCGTTTAGCGGGATTGCAGTAGATGATGAATAACCCCTTTCATAAATACATAACACCATGTATGTATGTATATCATGAAGTGCACTAGGCCAATGATAATAATAATTGGATAGAGGACAGACTCGTCCCTTCAGTACTTTGGAGAAATGGGTCCTCAAATCCCTCCCCTTTTTGCAATATCGGCGTTTCAGGGGCAGTTCAATATCACGTGACTGGACACTCAGCCAACTGCAGGCAATTTCAGCAGATCTTCAGCTGGAGCGTTTCACAGATAAATCGGGCGAAGATATATACGCACAGTCGCCTGCTTAAGCATATATAGAGTCCTGCATTACAGCCTACACAAGATGCGACTTGCATCTTGTCCGTCCCAGCGTTATTTCCCTGCGAAAACGCGTCTGCCCAGCATGCTTCCTGCTCAAAGCTTATTCTTAGTCATGGCACGGAAAGAGGCGGGCTTCTTTTTTTTTTTTTCTCCTACAAAACAAAGCTCGTTTTATTCTCACACGCTCTCTCTCTGTTCAACGAGGAGGATCCCGAGCTGCTTTCGGGACTTGATATATCATTGATAACTTCCATTTTACCTGATACTTTGTCTGTAATCGGGGTTCCACTCTTTTGCTTCGCGTGGCTATATTCTCCGCCTGGCATTGTTGCGCATCAGCTAGGCCAGTCAATGTGGGGATAGCTCCTCCAGCGAACCAGACATTCCTATTTTTCTTTATTTCTTTATTATTGTTTACTTTTTTAATGCATTTCGGGCTGCCCACTTCTGTTCTGAACAACTAGGCTATTCGAGCCTTGCCTCCTTGTGTCAGAGCTTCATATGCTGCTTGAGAGCTAGCAGTCTTCTTCGTGCGGTCACGACACTCCTTCTGGGCCCGGACAACGAGGGACAACAAGGACTCCCTAATACCTTGGTATCGAGGAGAAGCCCTGATCCTGTTCATTTTTGTGAGCTTTCAGCTTTCCTGGGCTTCGATTGGTCCGTCTACCATCAATATTGGTTAAACGGCCACCCACGGGGGGGCGTACGCTTTACCATCTTTCTGAGCGGAGTACCCTGGTGAACACGGCCGATTCCACTATCATTTTTACTTTCCCTTTTTTATTCCGATACCTACTTCCTAGTTACCGCCATGACACGTAAAAAGCCCAGAGTCAACAAAGGTCCGGGACGTATTTTATATATTGATGCCTACGACTCGTTTAGCCGTAACGTCGTGGATCTAATCGAATGCACGCTGGATGTTGTGGTTAACGTTATGAAAATTGATGATCCCGAATGGCCAGAGGACACAGAGGGTTTTATTAATGGATATGATGCCATTGTTGCCGGGCCCGGGCCGGGGACTCCAACAAATCCGCAGGATGTGGGCATCATAGGCGATATATGGGAGTTGGACAATGTTCCAGTTTTGGGTGTTTGTCTTGGGTTTCAAAGTCTCTGCTTGAACTATGGCGCATCTATTCGCAAGCTCCCCGAACCCCGCCACGGGAAAGTGGTTACCTTTGCGCATTCTGGAACGGATATCTTTGATAACTTGCCCGCAAGTTTTGACGTTACGCTGTATCACTCGCTGCAGGTGGATTTGGGACATGAACTAGAAGCGTCCGGGGACCTCTCTGACCGCCAGCTCTGCTGGAGTTCAAGTGCAAAGTGTCCAGATCTGCTACCGCTCGCGTGGTTCCGGGATAGTGCAAAACCGGGTGAAGCTAACCTGATGGCTGTACGCCATCGCGTGAAGCCTTTGTGGGGCGTGCAGTTTCACCCTGAATCCTGCAAATCCGATACAGCCTGTCGTGATATGATCGAGAACTGGTGGACGTCTGTTGTTGAGCACAATTCTAAATTTCGCTCCGTTATCAGGGGGCCGTTTAAATTTCGTGATCCCTTGGCTATAGGCGATGTCTCTTTCGAGGCCGTTGATGAAATTCTCGAGTGGTGCAGTTCGTCAACTAGCACTTCATCATATCGAACCTTCGATCGCGGTTACTTGACAACGGAGAAAATATGCGAACTTGTTGATGCCCCAGAGGCGCCATGTGTCGTTCTAGATTCCAACTCTGGGTACAGCATTATATCCGTTATTAGCCCTGGCTCATGGTCGCTCGAATACTCGCTTTCCACGCGAACCAGTACGTTCTCCCGTTTATCCGGCTTAAAGTCGAGTAAGGAATACTGCCACGAACACTACCATGTTTGGGAACTTTTGCGTCGCATCCTCTCCAAAAAGAAAGTGTTGACAGGATGTAGTTCTCTTCCATTTTGGGGTGGTTTTATGGGCTATTTCTCGTACGAAATGGGCCTTGCCGATCTAGATAACGAGATGACCCCAAAAGTGACGGGCAGCGATGGCGCTACGGATGTAGGTCTGATATGGGTTGAGCGAAGCATTGTGATCGACCAAAAGGCCCAAAGAATTTATGTTCAGTCAGTTCGAGAGTTTGACGAGCAGCCCGGTGAATGGATAGATCTTATCACGAAACGTCTTCTCGGATTCGCATATACAAATTCAATGGATAGTATCATGCTCAATCTCGCAGTTACTTCCCATCATAGTGTCGAAGATAGTAACTACCTCCTACGGATGAAGCATTCTGATGAGCAATTGGCGAATATGATGGTCAAGGGATCGAAAATCATCAAGCCTGACGAATATGTTTACAAGGCCAAAATTGCAAAATGCCAGGAGTATATTCGTGACGGCGAATCGTATGAGCTTTGCCTGACGGATCAAACAAAGGTGGCTCTCCCCCGGTGCCAGTACAGGCAAGAGGCGACTCTTCGGCCTTGGATTTTGTACAAAAGACTTCGGAAATATACACCAGCCACCTATGGCGCGTTCGCGAGAATCGGCAGTGCGGCGATCATCAGCAGCAGTCCTGAGTGCTTCTTGCAATATGACAGGAATTGTCAAATTGACATGAAACCGATGAAGGGCACAGTCAAGAAAAGTGAGGGTATGACGCTGGAAAAAGCCAAGGAAATTTTAGATACGCCGAAGGAGATGGGTGAGAACTTGATGATTGCAGACCTTGTCCGGCATGACCTCTTCAATGTGTGCAACTCTGGTGGCGTGACTGTCCATAAACTGCTTAAAGTGGAAGATCATGGCCGGGTCTACCAGCTGATCACCCATATCAGGGGTAATCCGCATACTGTTTCGCCAGCTGCGAAGCACTGGGAGTCTGCGAAGCTACGAGAAAAAACCACCACGCATGATTATTCCGCTCTTCGCGCATGTCTACCCCCGGGATCCATGACCGGTGCGCCGAAGAAACGGTCCTGCGAAATTTTACAGAAAATTGAAGGAGAAAAACGCGGTATCTACTCTGGCGTGATGGGGTACTTTGATGCTGGGGGTCGGGCATGCTTTTCCGTTCTCATCCGGACTGCATATTGCTGGAACAACACCATGGATAAGGAAGAGGTGTGGCGGATTGGTGCTGGAGGGGCAGTTACGGCGCTGAGTACCCCTCAGGGGGAGTGGGATGAGATGGTCACGAAGCTGGACACGGTCTTGGGGATATTCCGCAGCTCGGCAGAGGGCGAAGAGAATGGGGTTGCAGATGCGGGTGCGAATAAAAATGGTAATGCTGCTGATGCTGGCCAGCAGAAGAAGAAATCTGTGCTGCGGGAGATACTCCGTGATTATCCCGGATATGGTCCGGATCTCAAGCACGCCAATGGAAACAAACGTCATACAACAACCGAGGATGAGGTGTCTGCAAATGAGAACAAACCCATGTCCCCTGGCCGACGGAGCTCGAGGACTTAAGCGGCACGGTGAAGATGGATGGTTTTGGAACCACTCTATTGTACAGTATATTTCAAGGCTCGCCTTTTTTCCTCTCATTTATTTTGTTTTTCGTTTTGGTCAATCGTTGAACATCCCTACCCATTCATCATTAGGTAGACGACATGGCATTGCATGGTTAATGAATTATACATTTTGGGGTTGGAGGCGTTTCAACACAGCGGGGGGTTTCAACTTTTGTGGTTGGGTGTACTATTATTATCATTCCTAATAGATAATAGAATGCTTTTGGAAGAATGAATCCCCCTTTTGTAGATCCGCGAAGCTGTTGTTGTGGTTCGGCCTGGGTGTTTCTTATTAATTAACAACCCTGTATTTTTAGAAGCTTATAGTGTAAACTCTCACCCTTTTCACCACTATCTACAACACCATCGCCATCAACTGAGATATACAGCACAGATTTTCACAGTAACCACCAACGTAGACAAATCCTCTCTCCTCCGTTTGTAGTTTTGATATGCCGGCAGACTGCAATGCACGTGACACGTCCAGAAAGAAACAGCAAACGACGAGGACGAGAGCATTCACCTCTTCTCACCATTCACGAGGAGACTTCTCTCCGTTTACAACTCTCTGCTTGCTTATGTTCTTTTGATCTTTTTAACATTGCCCGCCCGCTGCAAGGAATTCATTCATATCTTCCAACCAATCATGTGGTACTGCTAATCCATGGAGTTGGGCTGAAGCTGCTGCAGGTGTGGGTGGTAGAGATTTCTGTTCGTCCAGACGACAACCTAGGGCTGGTTGTCTTGCAGGGGAGAGGATTCTCGCTGGAGGCCTCAAGCTGCTCATGTGTTATTTTCTTGCTTGTGTTTATATTGCTGTTGATGCTGTTCTTTGTTGAGATATTTTTTTGTTCCCTTCCTGCTTCTTCTCTTTCAACTCGATCACAGTCGACTTGATCCTTTTCTCTTGCCACACTGCGTTTCTGTTCCAATCTGTCCCTCGATCGCCAGTTAAAGGGGCTTCTGTCTACCTGCCAGGTACCTCTCAGAAGACAGCATAGCAGCAGCCCTTGGTACCAATACTGAGCGCCCTTTTGCCCACCGCGCGATGGAGATCTTCTGTCAAAATGTTCCAGACCAGGTTCAGGACACCCATTTGAAGCGACAATTCAAACCTGTACTTGCGCCATTCGGTATCCACTGTTTCACCTGCCGCAAGCTCCCCAACGGCAAGGCTATCTTGACTATTGCCGATTACAATAAGGCCTTGAAGCTGCTTGATACGTATGGCCAAGTTGGTGGCCCAGGCAGGGTGCGAGGACATCCCAGGAGACGACTGGAGTTGTTTGGCCTGACTATCCCCATACAAAAAGGTCGCAATGCTCCAGACGAGTATGTGCTTCGCGCATTAATATACGAGGAAGAAACCAGGCTTTCGCGAGGGGCAGTCTCCGGAAATGTACATGTACAGGCACATCACCAATCGGCGCCTATCAAGCGGCTCAAGAGTTTTTTAATCACCTCCATGTCCTGTGGTATGTGGGATTATCACGAGGGAAATCCGGTGTTTATCGAGTGCTATCGCGCTGGGAAGAATGGCAAGATCGCGTTTGGTAAAACTGCTGTTCGGGTTGCGCTGGAGACGGAGCACGATTCTATCTATCATCTTGAGTTCACCTACTTCAATATATCCGGGTCGATTTACACGGGAACGCTTAAGGCACCTTCTATAACCATCACGGCTGGTACTGCCCCGAGACTATACAAGACTGATCCAACAGATGTGTTAGCGGCCAAATTTGTTACTTTGGCTCACTTCCAGCAAAGAAGGCAGCGAGGGCCTCCGCCGAAAACTAGAGTTGGTCATTTTGGCGGTGAACACGAGTCTCTCGCCGGCACTTGCTTTGTCTATCGATTTCTCTTGAGGGATCCAAGGGACCTCAATGCTGTTCAGGATCTTGCCAACGAGCGCCATATCCCCCCTATTGCTAGGTGGCTCGACCATCGCGCAATGTACGACGTGTCGTTCTCTACCTTAATGGAGAGGTTTATGGCCTTCTTATCTCAGGAGCGTCTACCATACCGTGTCAGATTTCAGTTACAAAAACTTGTGTGGAACGGTGACATATCGCCCGCCAAAGCAATTTCCTTTGCATCCCGCGTCCAAGCCGCGCTGGGTGTTGAAAATCTGGATATTGTCGTTCAAGCGCTGATAAAACTGTCACAGAATGTGAACTGGCCGTCCCCGGACGTGGAGCCATCTGAAGTTGGCGTGCCTGCGCTGGTAGCGACGTTCACAGCTGCACTTGAAACCGCCGTTTGCGAGCACAAGATGGCCAGCACCCACCGCCAGACCGACCCCAATCACACCCCCATCCACCGTGCCCAGGTCACGCCTTGCGGTATTTACCTGGATGGACCATACATGGAAACCAAGAATCGAGTTTTGCGCCGCTATGCTGATCATGTCGACCATTTCCTCCGTGTCGAATTTGTGGACGAAAGTGGAGACCCTGTCCGATACGACCCGCGTGCATCTGTTGATCTTATATTCCAACAACGTTTCAAAGGTGTCTTGAAAAACGGAATCAATATCGCCGGCCGCAAGTTTGAGTTTCTTGGTTTCTCTCATTCGTCACTACGTTCTCAAACGTGCTGGTTTGTGGCATCTTTTTATGCAGATGGAATTTTATTCAATGCCACAACTATCATTCAGAGCCTGGGTATATTTGATCATATTCTCTCTCCAGCAAAACAGGCGGCAAGGATTGGGCAGACGTTTTCCGAAACTTTAACCTCCATTCCGATATCCAAAGACATTATTTCTGTATCAACGGACGTGGAGCGGAACGACCGAGTCTTTAGCGATGGAGTTGGTACAATATCGCCTTCAGTGATGTATATGATCTGGAAGGACTATTCGCTACGGGCAATGGTGAAGCCTACTGTCTTCCAAATCAGGGTTGCTGGTATTTATTTCCCCTTTCAATTCTGCGTACTTAAAATTTCGAAGTTGGCCCAGGATATATATTTCTCATTTCTCTAACCTTTTTTTATACAGGCGCCAAAGGGATGATCTCTCTTGATAGCAGAAAGAAGGGGAATTCCCTGGTCCTGAGACCCTCCATGATCAAATTCCATGTGCCAACCTCCTTCAATGCTTTCAATATCGAAATATGTGGATCGGGGGTAAGGCGGCTACCGTTCTTCCTCAATGCTCAATTGATCAAGATTCTGGAAGATCTAGGCGTCGATGATAGCGTCTTCTTGAAGTTACAGAGAGACGAGATTTTGAGGCTCCGTGCGACAGCGACGTCGACGGTACAGGCTGCAACATTTTTGGAAGACACAAATATCGCAAAGTCTGTAGGTCTCCCCTGGCTTATCTGCATCCTAGAGGGCATTGGACTCCGCCACTCCGATGACGAATTCCTGCGTCGAGTTATGGAGCTTGCTGTCTTGATCAAGTTACGAGATCTAAAATATCGAGCTCGGATCCGAGTTCCTAAGGCCGTGACGCTCTTTGGCATTATGGATGAAACCGGGGTCCTAAAGGAAGGAGAGATTTTCTGCACGAGTTTGTCCGATGAAGGACGCAGGGAAGTTCTTGTGAATCCTATGGTCGTTGTGACTCGTTCCCCAGCCATGCATCCCGGAGATGTCCAGATTGCGAAAGCCGTCGATGTCCCAGCCGACTCCCCGCTCCGCAAACTCCACAACTGCATCGCTTTCAGCCAGCACGGTCACCGTGACCTTCCCAGCATGCTGAGCGGCGGTGATCTAGATGGTGATCTGTACAACGTTATATTTGAGGATACATTAATTCCTAGAACTATTAGTACCCCGGCGCAGTATCCCCGTGTACCAGAAAAAGTACTTGACCGGCCCGTCGCACAAGAGGATATTATAGATTTCTTCGTGACGTTCATGCAGCAAGATCAGTTGGGAAGGATTGCTACGATTCACCAAACTATTGCGGATCAGAAGCCTCACGGGACCTTTGATCCGCAATGCTTGTTACTTGCAGAGCTACATTCTACTGCTGTGGATTTCTCAAAAAGCGGGGTCCCTGTACGTTCCATATTAAGCAACTCCTCAAGCTATATTCGAGAACCTGTTCCGATATATATATTTTAGATTTCATGCTAACCGCCCATACTTTATATGAAATAATAGGTTGACTTAGGGCGCATCCCCAAATTCCCTCGTTGCCGTCCAGATTTCCAGGCCCCTGGACCCCGCGTTCGCATTGCAGAGAGCCTATCTCTGCTCGAAGAACATGACCGGATGACAGTGCTGGACGATGATGATGAAGATGAAGACGAGCGCCCGCCTGCAAGGTACTATAAAAGCGACAAGATCCTGGGGAAACTGTACAGGGCTATTGATGAGGTGGAGTTCCTTCAGCATCGGCAGAATGCCAGGGAGCATTCATTGGCGAAGGCTGCTCCTAGTGTGCTGAGGGGTGTCTGGGCGCTCGTCCAAAGTGAGACGGAAGGGTTTCTGTGGGATCATCACGTTGAGAATGCGCTGGAAATTCGGCAGATGTATGTGATGGAAATCGCTATTCCTTTTTGCCAGTTGTTCTTCTTCCTCCTTTTACTGACGTTTTGATGCGTTCCGTCTATTTTAGTTACGAAGATAACCTCTTGGAAATCATGGCTCGGTACTCCTCCACCCCATGGAAGAGCTCTATCACCGAGTACGAAGTGTTCATTGGCACTATCCTGGGCCACGGACAGAAACTCAATCAGCGGCAGAAGGAGGCGTCCAAACAAATGAGGACGGGTACGTTGATTCCCGTGCATAACTTACACTTTCTATATTTAAAAACGCTATACACATCTGCGTTCCCCATATTACATGCATTATCATCCTCAATTACTTCAACCATATCCATAAACCACTAACTCCTCGTAAACCCAGAATACGAGAATCTCGTCCAATTCGTCACCGCCATGATCCAAGGGCGGGAAGACGGCGGGATGGAATCGCTCGAGCGGTCCATCGCCTGCCTTTACATAGCCGTTGAAGAAGAGGGAAAGCAGAATAACCACTCCTCACGGGTATCCAAACGGGATACCTCCCTCACTCGTTACCGTCATAATTTTGAACAGAAACACCAGGATCAATCCAGGGATGGCTACGGGGCTGATAGGCAGGGTAAAAAGCACAGGCTGCTTAGTTTCCCGTGGATTGCCGCAATTGTGTGTCTGAGGGAGGTTGATAAGTTGCAGCGAACTATGCCGTTTTAAGGATATGTCCTTTACAGGAGGAGTACAGGAGGAGAGATAGGCGCATGATGGGGTTCTTAGAACGCGGGTTGTTGTTCTGATGTGATATGGTAGCCGGCGCGCGCGTATGAGTGAGAATTTTCTCAGGGAAGTGAACGAGTGACGTGGCTACGGTTCAGCACAGAATGGAATGGGTATTCAGCTTTATATTCTCCTATTTCACTATTTGTTTATCCTTTTCGTCACTTGCGTTTGTGTGGTCTTCTGGCTTTTCTCGGCAGGCAGGTACAGGACATACATATCTCTCAGCGAGGTGTTGGCGTCGGCAGTCTAACGGATCTTGTTCCTTTAATTTTGCTTGCTCATATTTGCACTGCGATGGCGATGGTCGGGTGGGTGGCTATTGTTTTACTCTCATACCTTCATTAAATAATGTATTCACGAATACTACTTTTTCATCCTCTTCTTCCTACTCAATCCTTCCCCACCAGATTATTTGCTTAAATATTGAAATATTGCAAACCCATTCATGGAAACAATCCTCGTCCGACTGCAGAACTTATCATGGTGGCACTGCGGTTTAAAGATAGCGCTGTATTATTATTATTATTAATTTAAAATATTTTTGCGCTGCGAAATAGCACTTGGAATGTAGATGAATGTAGCAGGGGGAGGTTAGACGTATTTTGGTTACATATCGTTACCACGTTTGATACACTAGTAAGAAACATGAAGCTCTCTCCAGCTCGGACACCAAGCAGCATCATTTTTAAATCATTTTATTCACATTTGTTTATTTGCGATGCGCTGAGCGGGAGACTATAGTTCCCCAGCCCAACCATGCTCTACGCCATTTATTAACATCCCAATCTCCCCGTCCAGCCCCCCAATCCATATATTACCAATTCCCGCCTCCCTAGTTCACCATGGCGGCCCAGTCTACAGTCCCGCTGGAGGAAATCACCTGGCGCTCTCCCCTCCATATACAGGCGATGGGTGGCTTCCTTCATTCAAACAACAGTAGGTACATACCTATACATATATCTAGTTATATCTATATGTCTTTATTACTGTCAGAACTGGGATACTAACCCAATCAATCAAACAGTCCTCTTCTACTTCGCCGAATCACCCTTCTTCGACCAGACATCCAACAACGCCTCCCTCGCCATCCAAGCGAATTATAATGAAAATTTCCGCCCTTTCATCGAGACACGCGAGGCTTTTGAGGGCCGGTTAAAAACCATGCAGGGTCTGGAGTTCATGGTCGTGCATGACCCACTGCAGGAGGCGGCGGCAGCGGCGGCGGCGGCGGGTGGGAAACAACAACGAAGGCAGCAGGAATTGTCCAATGTGTGGGTTATTCGGAAACAGATACGAAAGAAGCGGACAGGGATGGGATCGGGGGCTGCGGGCGGCGATGATGAGATTCAAGTGCTCGCGACGTACTTTGTTGTGGGGGATTCGGTGTTTATGGCACCGTCGGTGTTGAAGATTGTGGGGAGTCGCATGGTACGTGGACTGCTACAGGGGAGATAATATTTTTATTACTTTGATGCGGAATAACTGACAGCTGCCTTGGTAGCTCTCGACGGTAACCTCCCTAACAAGAGCCCTCTCTGTCGCATCGCCCCTACCCCTCTTCTCCCCTTCATACGGCCACACATACATGTCCCCCGTTCCCAAATCGCTCGAAGCATCGCGCCCGGGCGTACAGCAATCCGGCCAACAGAGCGTCGCCAACACTCCCATGCCCGATGCATCCTCACAATCCAAGGGCGGAAGCGTCCTATCTGCAACCGGAACAACACAACAACCATCAACCTCTACATCGCCGCTAGCTACATCCTCATCAACAACAACACAAGACTCGCGCAGCCTCGCTGAAGCGTTCAACCTCCTCTCCCGCTACGGCGAGGAATACATGGACGATGCACCTTTACTTGGTGAGCCAGGTTCCTTCATCATCGGGAAGGCATCTACAGAGCCGCTGGTAGTGGGAATTCGCCAGCCTATGGGTAGCAAGGTATCCAAAGCCCCCACGCCCGCTCCATCTGCTGGTGTGAGTAAACCGGGAACACCAGCAGCAACAGGAGCAGCAGCAGCAGCGCCGCCTACTATAAAAACTGATGCGGCTACGCTTGGGGCAGGGAAGGCGGGGAGAGGAGGGGAGAAGAGTCCTACTACTCCTGGGGGAGGGAAGGAGAGGGTGAAGCGGAAGAAGAGTAAGATATCGTCTGCTACGGTGGCGTCGTTTCCTACAGGACCGAGTGTGGGTGGTTCCTGATTTTATATGGATGGGATGTTTTAATTCAAAGTTGACGCTTGGCTTCTTATTCTTTTTTATCTCATGTTTAGATTGAGCGTTGATACCTGGGTTTATGCAATTGGGGGAGGGGGGGATATACCATGAGTTCACGAAATACGGAAGAGGCGCAAACGGAGGGAGGTCTATTTATGTAAAGTCTTCAATTTTTGCACATACAAATTTCACACTTATTTCACTCTCTTTCTTTCATCTTACACAAAGACAAATTTGCCACGATGGTAGAATATATGTCTCCCTTATTAAACTTCCGTATCGCCGCTACCACAAGAACCCTGCGCCCGCCCCCCGGTCCCGCCGTTTTAAATACCCCTCGCCCGCCATGACAGGACAACACACAACTGTAAATGTATCTGTGAGTAATTGCTACGTACCGTCATTATCAAGACTTATATCCACCGTCGCCCTGTGTTTCTTTCCTACCTCTGCCTTAACCGACTCAATAATAAAGCTCTAGAAGTTTAGAATCTAAGTGTTCGCTCGTTCCCCGCACCTGAAGAGTGAGTCAAGCCTTTGTTATTGCCCCGCCGTGCTTGGCTAACTATCTAGCAACTATATCGCCATAAGGTGGACGACCCTCGCGCGCAGCTCTCATAAAAAGACAGCCTCATATAAGTATTCGAGAAACTTATTTGCAAAGAGTTATTAGCCGTGGGGCGAAGCCGTGCGACCACGCCGCCCTCAAATCAAGTATACCGTGACCCCGTACCTGAATCAATATCGCCCAACATGGCTACCACCGCGGCAAACACCGCCCATCCTAACGCGGGGAAACCCACTGTAATCTGCGTTTTGTAAGTATATTTATAATTACCTATCTCCTCTTGCCCGATATATAAAATAAAATACTTTGTACACCAAACAACTAACCCGCACTGGTCAGCTGCGGCGCCCACAAGGGCACATCTCCTGCCCACCTCGCCTCCGCCCGCGCCCTCGCCCACATCTTCCACAAAGCAAACATCACCCTCGTTTACGGCGGTGGCACAGGGGGCATCATGGGCGAGCTCGCACGTACGCTAGTCTCCCTCTCGGGCCCCAAGGCCGTCCACGGCGTGATCCCCACCGCCCTCGTAAAGATCGAGAATGGATACCGGACATCGCTTACGGCTACGGATTCGCAGCTGGGCGGGAAGGCGCCGGAGCGGGTAGTTATTATGAGTGATAATGGTGGTGATGCTGGCAAGGCGGAGGGGGGAGGCCAGCTAGGGGAGTCGGAGTATGGCCTTACGACCCTTGTGCCGGATATGCATACGCGCAAGCGGATAATGGCGCAGAAGGTCATGGATGGAGGTCCGGGGAGTGGGTTTGTGACTCTTGCGGGCGGGTTTGGGACGCTGGAGGAGGCTATGGAGATGGTTACGTGGAATCAGCTTGGGATCCATGATTGCGGCATTGTGTTGTTGAATATTGATGGGTACTGGGATGGCCTGCTGCAGTGGGTGGAGAAGAGCGTGGAGTCTGGGTTTGTGAATAAAGCGAATAAGGGTATCTTGGTGGAATGTCGCAGTGTTGACGAAGTTTTGGGGGCGTTGAGGAATTATAGGCTTAGCGAGGGGAGGTATACGCTGGATTGGAAATCTACTTAAAGGGGGATAAAAGTAAAGACTAAGGGAAGGATAGGACGGAGGTGTTTTTGTCGGTACCCTCGTTTCGCCCGGCTGAGTCCTTTCATCATTAGAGACATGAATTATTCCGGCGTTGCTTTTTGCTGAGTGCGGGTTGACGTGATGCATTAGACATGCACACGACCGGTCCGTGTACAGTAGTATATGTACAGGGTTAGAATATGCCTGCTTTCCATAGCCAGAATTACAATTAGTGTCAGCTTATGAGAGTAGATGTTAAGTTCAAATCGCGGTGATGGAAAACATCATCTATTCCGATTAGTATTTAGCGGATCATGGCTACAAGGAACATCAAGAACAGAGATCGCATTCAAAAACAGAAAGAAATCGAAAACCAGCATCATCCATCGTCATATATTATCATGAGTCCACCTCCATGGATTGCCCCTCCGCCTCCCCCTCCGTCTGTTGTCCATCAGAACTGGCACTCTCCAAAAACCCAGAAATATCCAGACCCTCATACAACCTAAAGGCCTCAACTTTCCCTTTCCCCGCCCCACTCGCAACCCCGACAACGCCGATCGACGTATTATCAACCGTCAACTCCTTATCCTGCGATAGACTCTCCTTCAACGCCCTAAGCCCATGCTGAATCAATTCCTCCCTCCCGCAATCCTCAAACTTCTCCAAATGACGCTCCAGGTACGTCCGTGCCATTTGACTCCGCGCGCCAATGGCACAGGCAGCCATCTCCTGCGTCATGCCGGATGGTTGGAATTCGTATAGATGGGGCCCTGCGTCGTCGATGCCGGCCACGAGCAGGCCGACGCCGTAGGGCCGTTTACCGTACAGTTGGGTATTTGACTGGGCGCGGTCGCCGACTTGGGAGACGATGCGTTCGAGCGGGATAGGTCTGCCGTAGGTCATTTTCGAGGCGAGGGATTGCTGTTTCATGAAGTTGGAGAGGACGCGGGCGTCGGAGGCGAGGCCGGCGATGGCGATGCCTAGGTGCTGGTCTATAGGGATTACCTTCTTTTGGTACGAGGATAATTCTTCGGCGTTGCGCTGTAGATATATTATATTAATACGTTAATATGTGGTCTTGAATGGTGGACGGAGCGTTGGTCTGGCATCGTCTCTTACCTTGAGAGCCACCAGGACGGCATGTGTCTTGCTGACGATTCCGACGACGACTGAGCCCTGCTTTACGGCTTCTTGGGCATATTCGACTTGGAAGATGCGACCCTGCGGCGAGCTGTAGGAGGGATTGCCTGGTCAGTGAAATTGGGTCTAACTAATGGTGATAGCATAGGGTTGTCTGGCTGCTTACAAGGTCACCGAATCGTTGTCGTAGTTGTTTCTGAACATAGCGAATAGACTCTGGTAGCTGCGGGGCGGGTATTAGAGAAAGAAAGCAGCTATTCCAGATATATTTCTGATATAATTAAATGCTGCAGCGCAACTTGGGTGTAAATAGTTTGTCTGGAGTTTGATATCTCGCAGGCAGACCAAAGTGACGCGGTAGAGCTTCAGTCCAGATCGGGTTAGGCCGAAACGGGCGATTTATGTAATCTGGTCCACGGGCTGTAACGAATGTTACCGTAGTTCATACGTTAGTTACATGCTACGAAACTGTGGCTGTCCGTCATGGAGGACGAGATGTATGTATACGGGGATTGCTATTTATGCCCTGAAGTAGGGCGATTATTTACTGTGAACTGAGCCAACATCTACACAGTGTATACTACATGGCTATATCATCATCTACCGCTTCATATCATCCACTGAAATCTAACTCATTGCACACTTTCAGCCGTGGTGATAGTGAAATCAAACCGCTCTCAGGTCATCATCAGAAACTGATCAAGCAGTATCGATAAGGTTCAAAGGCTACCTTTCATGATAGAACAATTCTCGAAACAATCACGCCCCAGAATCTAATGCCCACAGTAGTAGAAAGGCCCTTCAAGGGTGAACGCAATGGACTTCCAGAGCCGATTCCCACTAACACATATTCAGCAGCGGCACACAGCCTTCAACTTTTGCACGAGAGAACTATTTCCGCAGATTCTCTCCGTGTGTGTTTGGACCGTAGTAAAATTCGTACCCTTGCCTTGCCGTACCGCATATATATTCAATACTACAGCGCATAAATATCCATTCGGCATTGTAATGTTTCGGTTCAGGATATATATGTCCACTGTCGTCTGCCTCGAGAAAGCCTCACAAAACACCAAGGGCTCTGCAACAGGTCCAATCTTCAAAGAGCAGGATGATCTCTCTTCATTAACAAATTCCAACCCCGCTGTTCAAAGTCGTCTATCGTGCAATCCTGGCGAAGTCCAAGCTCCAGTCTCCCACTAAAGGCATCCACCAGTGCTTCCGCTACGTTAGTGAGGAGAGCATGGTGTGGAGTTTCCGAATTCCAGTTTGGGGTTTGTCCAGGATAGCAGGGTTCCTTTCAATATCCTCCACTGATAGCAGTAAATATGGAAGAGGATAACATCATTGTGAATACGGTTAGTTGCTGATTGCTGCTGCTCTGGCGGTCGACTGGAGGAGGGACATTCCCAATCAACATAATGGCCACCCTCTCTTCACCTCACATCCGCCACATAAGTCTCGTCTTGAAGCAGAGGCCTGGCTTTAAAAGGTGTTCATTGAATCTCTTTCCGACGTATATAGATGTCGTACACTCATCGATGGCAGAACTTTTATATAAGGCGAAGTCCAAGTTCCAACCCATGGATACGGGATAAGATGGAGCCTTTCCAGATCGAGTTAGTTCAGTACTGCCAATATGCCTGTATCGTACCATACCGTATTGGATCCATGGATCGTATCCGACACCAGCTTCGGCGCTTCGTTGCTATCGCATACAGTCAACAACCTGATTACTCCATGTGATATCACTTGCTTGTAGCTGAGTTATTGCTACAGATACTCATTTATTTCATCTACTGTTGTCACTTCTCCGCCTGCGCCTGCGGGACTCTCTGCTATACTCCTTGGATTGAAGCTGGGGCGGGCTTGACATCATCAACCGCCATCGCCTCTCCCTCACCTCCTCCCCCTCCAGTCCCCCTCCCGCCTTCATCCTCCAAGGCATCATGACAGCCGGACTAAAAACCATCATCGCCCTCTCTTTTGTACGATTACCCCTTTCCTCCTGACCCCATCTGATATACCACAGTTGTCTAACTGCTCCTCCCCGCCCGGGGTAAAAACAGGTCCTCGCAATCGGCTTCCTCTTGGTCATCCTCTCCGCTGCACTATGGCATAACTATCTTCCTCTCCTCGTCGTCGCCACATATGTGATCGCCCCGCTACCGAACTGGATATGCGGCCGCTGTGCAAACCCTGATGATTTCATGGAGAGCGCGGGGAGCGCCGTGGTGGATTTCGGAAGGTGGTGCACTGGCTTCCTGGTCGTGATGGGCATTGGTACGTTTGTCCCCATAAATGCTGTTTTTATATGCATCAGCTGCAGTGATACTCTATACCCTAAAGATCTCTCCTAGTTGAGCGTCTTTGAGGACCTATCTGCGTTCAAGCGGCTTGCTAACTTAAAACGTGATTGCCTGCATAAACAGCCCTTCCAGCTCTTCTGGCGCATAGCGGTGCCATCCAGATTCCCGCGATGGTCATGTCGATCCTGGGCGGCCTATTGATATACACCACCATCATCAGCTTCTCGATGTTTTTCCAGGAGCAGGAAGAGTTCTAGCAACAGTTAGAAACAGGACCAATCTGCCGTGTTTTTGTCCGCTTTCTCCCCGCCTTTCTTACCCATATTCTCCCATTATTATTAGTTTCCCTCCTTCTCTTACATCTTATTTACTCCATGGTAGTTTGCCCTACGAGAGGAGCCGGTGATTTGTTTCTTTTTTTTTTTTTTTTACGTTTTATGTTCTCTCCTTCGCTCGGTTGCATTTCATGACATTTCTCTCCGGGGGTCTTGGGTATTGCTTTCTCTCTCCTGTTTCGTTGTTTTCTTCGAATGTGTGTGTGCTTGCATTTGCTATTCCACCTTGTGCCAAGGTTATATTACACGCCTGGAAGGTCATTTTCGAGCTGCTGTATGGATGCTAATACCAATATACTCCCATTTTCGATTTTCGCCAATTTACCCCAGGTTGACACATCGAGGGATCGCCTCAAACATTTATATCGGTCTTAATTTTGTACGCTTCTTCAATTGCACGGCCTCTACCTCTTTATATTTTTAGAGTCCTATAACTATGTACTGTACAATATTTTACCTATGCAATTTTCATCTCTGCCATCGAGAGTGATACCCACGTGATATCGCGAGGCACCAAACGTCATTTCCAGCTAGACGCGGCTATCAAACGCGAACAAACTTCCAAAGCCTCAACATTTGCGGTGCGTAGGATTTAGAGGCATCCTTATTTATGTTATACTATTTTAAAATTGATACGTCTACCCATAGGCATTATGTTTCATAAAAAATCAATCCCACCCAATTGTTGAAACTTCTACTAGCGCGCTTTGACCCAGATGGAAGTCTGGTCAGGACCAGTCGCGGGTGCTGGGGATCTCTCGGATGGGAAAGGTACGTGCTATGCGCAAGATACAATCGAGTTGGAATATGAAGAAGTTGATTAAATTAACACCGTCTGCCCACTAGGCATCTCGCTGCTGGTCGACCCGACTTTGCTTAGCCACTGCGCCCTACCGAAGGAAGCCCAGCTCTCCCTCCGTTCCTTCGTCAATCCAACCCTTATCCCCTATTACGCACGAATTGGCCCCGCTCTCGAGGTCCATATCAAAGACTTCAAGTCGATAGAATGGTGGAAATGCAGACTATTAAGTGACGTCAGCGCCGAGGACGAGGGCGAGGACGAAGACGCTGATGACCGCTTCGATGACTCGCTACCCATCCAGTGCCCAACAGGGGTGCTTTTGGCTGTTGAAACGCCCCATCGACGTCACAGTACTAGTAATGCGCATAACAATGATGTGACGGATATCCTTGTGTACGGGGTACTTGATTTACCCTCTCTACGTTCAAAGCGGCCGCCAACTCCTCCTCCCTCATCATCACCTACGCTCCCCGATCCCACCCCAAAAGACTCAAATGACGATGAAGTTAGCGCTCCGAGAAGGGAATTGCGAATCCATGCGGTTACGCTTTGTTCGGGACTCATTGCGATGGCCGAAGCCCTACCATCCCCGCCACTTAGCCCAGCTCCAGCCTGTTTCGCGGATAATAATGATGATAATGATAATGACAATGGAAACGACTATGATAACGAGACATACGCTGAATTCCTACCGGAACAGCAACCTCCATGCCCCAAACGGAAGCGCATGGCAAGCATCTTCGACGCAGCAACTGAATACCATAAGAAGGTCCGACGGAAAGGTGGTGAGGCGGTTGCGCAGCTAATGTCACGCAGCCTGTCGTTGACGCCTTCGTCGGGCCATCAGTTGTCGAATTCGGCAATTATGAAAATTAAGAAGGAGCCGTTGGATACACCCTTTTTTGATAAGGGGAACTATATTAATAACAATAGTAATAGCAGTACACATAAACCACGAACGTTATCGATCAGTAGGATAACCAAGACACCCAAGCAATCTTCGTCTGCTACACCGGTAGCGGCACATGTACGCGATTCCAGTTCGAACAGCGGTGCACGCCCACGGACAGCGAGTGTATCGAGTTGGAGAAACACACCTGGACCGCTTGTACCACATCAACAGCAGCAACAGGATAGGCACATACACCATGAACCACAAACAGCCTGTGCATCACCGTCTGAAACAATTTCAGCAAACAAGGCACTATTAACACGAACCATCCTAACATGCATGCGTCTGTATGGGTTCCATCGTAATTCGCGCACGATCAATCCAGCTACCACTTCGAGCCATTCAAAACGGCCGCCGCTGCCGGAATCGACAGATATGGATTCCCCAGCTGCACTCCCGACGAAGACAACCATGACCTTCGCAGAATCACAATCACGCGCGCCAACAGACAAGCCCTCGCAATCGCACTCAAGGCCGTCAACAGCTACCACTATCCCTTCTGCTGCTCCACCCGATACAGATGAAGACGACGATTTCAAAGCTATGTATCATGCTACGTATCGCGCGGCATCTTTCGCGCTGAGGCGGTATTTGAAGGATGTGACGAATGGGTCTACTACTACGGGAGGTTCAGTAGTGGCGGGAGCAAATGGATTAAATAGCGCTTCTTCCCAAATAGGAGGGATAGGTGTGCCTGTACTAGAAAAGGGGAAAGCTACGGATCTTGTGGATGGTGTGTTGAGGTTGTTTTGTGAGACGTAGGGACTATATATATTCTTTTCTTCTTCTTTTCTTTCTGATGGAGCATATCCCCTGTTCAATTAGGCTAGAATACGGCTTCATAAGTCTTCATAGAGATGTGTCCTTACTCAAGATTCACCAATGTGGAGTATATTCCAAGTTGTAGGTAGCAGATATGGAGAGAGGCGCAACCGCCCCAAATATGTCGGACCGACAATGTCCGGCTGCGATCATGAACACGTGACCAAGCTCCATCTGACGTCGCTGCTTGATTGCCCTCGGCGGTTGCGGACGAACTGAACAAGATATCAAACTCATCCGCTGCGGATTCACAGAGGCTCACCGCGCAGCATCCGAACATATTACGAGGGGGAGATTATATGCCTGTGCATCCTTCTCTTCACACTCTTTAACAAATAGATAATATCCACTTACCCCGTCCGTCGCATCGCGCTCACTCTTCCTTTGAGTCAACCATCAAGCACCAAGCATCAACATCCTCACATCTTCGCTCATCCGCCATGGACGACTCGGATACCCGCCTTTTCCGCTTCACAAAGCCACAATGGCTAAGTAGTGCCAACGCGCGCACGGCGGGAATCTACACTTCCGGCGCTCTGGTACGCATCCGTTCTCCCAAACCAACCAGCTAGGGCGAAAGCCTGCGCCAGGCTACTCTCTATCTATCTATCTATCTTCTCATTTCCCTACCAGCCAGCTAACGAAGAACCCCCATTACTTGAAACCAACGTAGTTCTCCCTCGGCTTCTTCTTCCTCATCGACGCCGCTTCCTACTCCCGCAGCTACGGCGGGACCGTCCACGTGAAGTTCGTCGACTGGATTCCCGGCATCTGCTCTGCGCTGGGCATGCTGGTGATAAACTCCATCGAAAAGTCACGGTTGAGTGCGGATTCGTATAGTTATTCCGGGAATGGGGTTGCGTGGAAGGCACGCTTTGTGCTCTTTTTGGGCTTCGCGTTGTTGGCGGGGGGGTTGGCGGGGAGTGTGGTATGTTTTTTTTTTCCTTATTGGGTGGATTTGAGGTGGGAGGTGGGAGGCGACGGAGATATGGCTAACATGCGTTATCTATAGACTGTGCTGGTTCTCAAATACGTTATTAAGGACTACCCGCTGCAAACGGTATACTTTGGGATTGCTAACGTTATCGCTAATGCCTTGATCATGATGAGGTGGGTTGTTTCCTCCCCCCCTCCGGCAACGTGAGCATATGCTGACGCCTGCTGTTACTCCCGACTTTAGCTCCGCTGTGTTATGGGTATCGCAGAATATGGAAGAGGATTATACATACAGCCTGACATTGTAGGATGCCGTCGATATCACGGTATAGACAAGCGCTTTTATGTCTTCCTGGAGAGCTTTTGGTCGCGATTAAATCCTTTCTCGTATTTCAGCTATCCTTATTTCCTTCTCTGCTTCCCCTTGTCACGTAATTCTCGTTGTTTTTGGGTCTGAATGATTCGGTCGTTTTACGCAAGTTATTCCCGGCGTCTATGGTCCAATCTTTAAGATAATGTTTTTTTTTTTCACATGCATGGAGAACGTTTATCCTACTCCGTTATTCTTGTCATTGTTTATCCCATTTATGGCTCGGATTTTTGTTCAAAGTATTAATCCGCCCGCATTCGATCTATGATATTCTTTATAACGCGCTAGATAGCAATTACGATGCGGCAATACTGCATTAGGCACTTATCAAACGATCAAACACGCTGCCTTGACTGTAACACGTAGGTCATGATAGCACGAACTTCTTCATAGAGAAAACAATAATTTTATCCATTTTTTACCCCGCGAAACGCCCATGTATATATCCTAACCCATGCACATAAATAAATCCATACAACCAATGAAAAAGCTCACAGCCACCTCTCCCCAAAAGGGACGCAATAACAAAAACACCCCAATCCTGATATATTTATATTTATACTCGTTACTCCAACGCACGCCTCAAAAAGCTAAGCAACTTATCCACGCCATCCATGTCGCTGGCGTCAACAGTTTCTCCCAACTCCTTGCGGACTTCTTCGGGTATATGGCGCAGCAGCTCATCCATGGCGGGCTGGTGATTGCGGATGGCGGATGAGAGCGCATAGACGGCCTTGCGTCGCACGGTGGTTTCCGGGTCGTTCTGTGAGAGGGCGAAGAGGGTCGAGAGGGCTGTGGGGGCTTTGGAGAGGAGCTGTTATGTAGAGAGGGGTGAGCTTGTTGATATATATATATATATATATGGTTTCCACACGGGGAAAAAGCGGGAAGGGGGGGAGGGGGTTAAAAAAATAAACGAAAATGAAAAACATACCATCCCCTGCGCTCCCTCATTATTCTGCACCGCCGTCCCAATACACCACGCCCCCATCATGCGCCTGCCCCCGTCCTCCGCCGCCAACTCTTCCACCAACGGCTCCCACAGCCCCAGCACGCCCAGGTTATTCGCGTTATCCAGGTTCTCGACCAGCTGCTCGAAGTTATCGAAGGCGATCAGTTTGTCGTCTAGAGATGTGGCTGGGGAGCGGATGGCGGCCATGGCGTTTTTCATTAGCTCGGCGTCTGAGGGGGCGTTAAGGAGGAGGCGTTGGAGGGCTGTCGGGGAGAGGGCGCGCGGGGCGCGGGCGGGGGGGTTATCTGTTTCTGTGGCGCTGGCGGTGGCGGTGGGGTTTGGGACGGAGTTTTCGATGCTCCATTTTAGGAGGTTATTCATTGAGGCGTCCATTGCTGTGTGTATATATGTGTGTATATATGTGGGTGTACGTGTGTGTGTGTGTGTGGAGGAGGGGTGGGAGGGGTGAGTGGAAAATGTAGGGCGGAACGGAGAGCGGGGGAAGAAACAGAGGACGCGATTTTTGATTTCTGTCTCTATATCTTTTTAAACTGTGTTTCCCAGTCTATATCAAATGGCGACGGAAAGGAGTATGTTTAGATGAGATATAGAATTCGGTATTTCTGCTCCAGGCTATTATTCTAGTTACGTCGTTGACCAGAGGAAAAAGGAATTCCGATGCCAAGACCTGTCAACGCATTCTGGTGGCGGCGGGTTTTTTTCTGGAATATGCGGCACGGTTCCAAGGCATTCGGCTGCATCACCAATCATGCATACCTGGCGCAAGGAGGCTTTCTTGAAAATAAACGGTTTTCAGATTTTAATTGGTAATTTTTTTGAATTGGGTAGCGAGGGTTTAATAATGTTTTGTGAGAGCTGGATTGGATTCGGGTAAATATAAAAATTTAAAACATGCGCTGATATGTAGACGTAGAAAACAATATATATATATATATATATATATATATGTAATATGAAAGCTTCATGTTTCATTACTGTCTCGACTTCTACAGTATACTCATCTGATTCCTTTCATGGCCAGCTATCACCACGCATTCCTGGGGAGAAATGAACGACGAGTCCAGGAGTTCATAGAATTGTTCCCAAGATGGCCTGTCCTGTTCGTGTCCATCCATCCACGCACGGTTGAAATTCCACATCAAACTTACATGTATACGCCTGACATATCGTTGCCTGCTCAATTGAAACCAAGTATCAACTGCCATTCGTTTTTCTCCCCATGCGAAATATCGAGTAAGTGGAGGGAACCTCGGTGTTTGTGCTTGCGGGTAGTTCTGCGCGCGACGAAAAATTGACTGGTGGTACCCGGTTCTTGGATGATGTTCAGTCCATGGACCGGATCAGATCAGATCAAATCGAATCAAATCAAATCAAATCAAATCAAATCAAATCAAATCAAATCAAATCAAATCAGGGCCTGGCTCGCTTGCTTGCTTGCTTGCTAGACGGTTGGATGGCTATGTGCTCCATCCTGCGTCCCAGCATCTGGTGGCTAGTTAGGGAGCCGACGGCTGTGGGCACATAGGTATGTATTTTCTTCGAAAAGATTCCGAGGCGGCTGGTTGGGTTCGTATATCTAATATCTGTTCTCGTATTGGGGTTTGCCATTAGTTTTCCCTGGCAGGGTATTTAGTCTTGAGGGTGTTGCCATATAGTTAGACAGGAAGGGATCATAATGGTATGGAGGAATAGAGAGATGACGAGCTAGCCAGGTGCCATCAGTCGATAGTCAGTGGCTCCATATCTCTGCGTGGTGGTGCTCAAGGTGCTCAACCATCCCGGATGCCTTGCAATTGAACCGAGCCACCCCGCGATGGTTATACCCTGTCCCTGGAGCAAACAGAGGTTCTTGGGGATAGGTGCAAACAACAGGTTGGGTGAGATTAGGTTCCCAGATTCCGAGATAGGTGCCTTTTCTGGTGGGTTTTTGAGTTTCCTTTTGCCGCCGGACAACGCGCGTCCCTTGTTTGGCGGATGCCTTGTGGAGAGCTTGGGAGCGCGTCAAATGTGTTATATCCATGGATGGCGATGGATGCGATCCCATATCTTAGTCAGAAGCTGTCAGTTGGGTAAATAGTTAAATAAAGAAGAAAAAGGTGGCTTAGGCGGACTAGTTATTTAGTTCAACTAGTAACTACGTAGTTATGCCACGAAGTCGCAGTTCTCCGCTGGCCAGCAATAATGCAGCTGGATTTTATCATATTTTGTTCAGCTGGTATAGACCGCAGCGGTTAGAGCGAGAGAAGGGGAGGGGAGGGGAGGGGGAGATTGACACAGGCAGTACAAAACATGCAGGCAGGAGTTGTATGGGGCCAGAGGTACCGTGGATGTCCCTTTTTCAACCCCGCCATGTTTTAGACACATGGCAAGATACCGTAATTAAGCAATACGGCGCGGATACCGCCCAGCCCAGCGCAATGGGGCCGCACACAGCAAACCAGATATGAGATATGTTCAGATAGTGACAAGAATCGTGTATGCCTGGGAAGAAGAGAAGAGAACAGGCAGTGGCATTTCCCTCTGTGTTATGTATTCGTCATTGCCCTCCATCTCTGCGCCGCCCACCAGAGGCAGCAGTGTTTTCCAGGGCCCTTGGTAGAAGTTGATATAGCCCTCCGGCGCCCCGTAATATTACCGCGCAGTACGGCCCTGCGTCTTCCCCCAGCCAACAAACACCGCCCTTCCTTCTTCTCGTCGCTTCTTCCTCTTCGCTTCCTCTTCTCTTCTTCTTCTTCTCGTCCTCACCAACCTCGAACTTCCGCCAACTCAACCTCTCCCCATCTCACAACTCTCCTCCCTCCATTCCGCCTCGCCATCCACTTCTTTTCTATTCTATTTCTGCTTTCTTTCTGTAGTCCCCTTTTGCCATCTCTCTAATTCACAATGGAGGGTAAGTTCTCGCCCTGTCAGCCCCCAGTTTCTCCCCCCTCCTCCTCCTCCTCCTCCCCCTGGCCTGGTTCTCATCCATCCTAATCCGCTCTATCCACTCTTCCGAATAATGGGCTAATATGTTCTCTCTCGACTCGTGTAGAAGAAGTTGCTGCCCTCGTTATCGACAATGGGTATGTCTTTTCCGTCTTCTCCCCATCTCACCCCCCCGGATCAAGCTGTCTCCCCCTTTGTGTTGCTGTGTTTCCGCGCCCCCTCCAGTTTGCGCACTACTACGCACTACGCACTACACAGACGAAACTTCCCTGCCAACAACCTCGAAATCTTGCTTCCCCCTCAAACTCGATCTCATCCTTTCACGCTACTTGGCCCCCCTTTTTCTGGCGGCTGTGTACAGGATAGGTTGCGTTGTGGGATTTCGCAGTTATGGCATGCTAGCGATTTTTGGAGAAAGAGGTCCTCTGGTTCTGCGATGCTGACTGACGTACCTGCAGATCCGGTATGTGCAAGGCCGGTTTCGCTGGCGATGATGCTCCACGAGCTGTCTTCCGTAAGTCTTCTCCCTCTCCCCCTAAATACCTAAATCCCTAAATCCCTTATCGTAACGTGTGGGTGTTACATTTTGAATTATCCTTTTTGTCTGCTAACATGGAATAGCTTCGATCGTCGGCCGTCCTCGCCATCATGGGTAAATATTATTCTCCCACCCGGCCTTCCGCCAACTCCCACGAAACTAAATGAGATATATATATGGACACCAAGGAAACTAACCCCACCTGTAGTATTATGATTGGTATGGGCCAGAAGGACTCCTATGTTGGTGATGAGGCACAATCCAAGCGTGGTATCCTCACCCTCAGATACCCCATTGAACACGGTGTTGTCACGAACTGGGATGATATGGAAAAGATCTGGCATCACACCTTCTACAACGAACTCCGTGTCGCTCCTGAGGAACACCCTGTTCTGTTGACTGAGGCTCCCATCAACCCCAAATCCAACCGTGAGAAGATGACCCAGATTGTCTTCGAAACTTTCAACGCCCCCGCCTTCTACGTCTCCATCCAGGCCGTCCTTTCTCTCTACGCTTCCGGTCGTACCACTGGTATCGTTCTCGACTCCGGTGACGGTGTTACCCACGTCGTCCCCATCTACGAGGGTTTCGCTCTTCCACACGCCATTTCCCGTATCGACATGGCTGGCCGTGATCTGACCAACTACCTTATGAAGATCTTGGCTGAGCGTGGCTACTCCTTCTCCACCACTGCTGAGCGTGAAATCGTCCGTGATATCAAAGAGAAGCTCTGCTACGTCGCCCTCGACTTCCAACAGGAGATCCAGACGGCCTCCCAATCCTCCAGCCTGGAGAAGTCCTACGAGCTCCCTGACGGTCAGGTCATCACCATTGGCAACGAGCGATTCCGTGCCCCAGAGGCCCTCTTCCAACCGAGCGTCCTGGGTCTCGAGAGCGGCGGTATCCACGCCACCACCTACAACGCCATCATGAAGTGCGACGTCGACGTCCGAAAGGATCTCTACGGCAACATCGTCATGGTGAGTTCATAGAATCCTATCCATATTCAGCTCTTTTTTCGAATCCTAGCAAAATACTAACTAATTGAACTAGTCTGGCGGTACCACCATGTACCCCGGTATCTCCGACCGTATGCAGAAGGAGATCACCGCCCTCGCTCCCTCGTCGATGAAGGTTAAAATCATTGCCCCGCCCGAGCGTAAATACTCCGTCTGGATCGGTGGTTCCATCTTGGCGTCTCTCTCGACATTCCAGCAAATGTGGATCTCAAAGCAGGAGTACGACGAGTCTGGACCTTCCATTGTCCACCGCAAGTGCTTCTAAGGTATTGGGGGTGTGTGCGTTTGCGCCTGTTTTATTTTTTATTTTTGTTATTAAAATGAGATGTTAGGTTTTTCGTTGTTGTCGTTGCAGTTGTTGCAGTTGTTTTTAGCTTTTAGGAAGAAGGGTATGAAACAATTTTTTTCTCCATCTTTATTTTTTACATATCTTAATTGATTAAAGGGAAAAAAAAACCAAGAAGAAAAAAAACCAAAGCAAAAACCAAATTGCATAACAAATTTTTTAACTCCATAGTTTCCCCCCCCTTTAAATAAATATTCCCCGTTATTCCGCATCCCACCCTCTAGTGTCTGTCTCCGTCTCCCCCTTCGATTCCCAACGACCCAGACGAATGATATGATTGATTGATCGAGCACCCTCACCCTCACCTATCCATATCCCAACAGAACAAAAAAGATCAAACAATCATTCCGCTCCCACCTACACGCAAATCAAATGAATACGCATACACACCCAGCGAGAGCGGGAGATAAAAAGTGTTATTATTTCCCTTTTTCTTCCTTCCTCCCCGCATCGAATCCTAGGAATTAAGGGGGCAGAGTACGCACTGTTGTTCGCTTCATGGTTTAGGTCGATTTGCATTTGCTGGTAATTGAGTATTGAGGATTTTTATTTTCTGTCTTTAAAAAGAAGAAAAGAATCAAAGTCCCGCTTGCTGGCTTAATGTTCTGCACTGGCTAGCTGTTGTGTGGGGATGGTGAGCGAGGGTGGTGGGTTGGTGGTTGGTTTCTTAAGGACTGGCTAGATAAGTGGAAGGCCCGTTTCTTTTGGTTTGGATACTTATTATTATTAAAATTGAAATATGTTTTATGGATTGAAGAAAAATCAGCTGGTTAGCTTAGCTTGCTTTCTCTTTTTATTTCATTCGTTCATGCCCTCAAGTTTATGTGTCAGTTTTCTTTGTGCATGTTCTGACAAGGCACTCCCGTATCTCTCCCTCCTCTCCCCGTCCCTAGGTCTCTCTCAGCCTGGTCCCGAAACTGTCACATAATTTCTATACAACATGGATGGGATAGGTATCTTCCTCCAGTTTAGAAATTAACCTGGGCGTCCTACCCCCCCCTGATGAGAGGGGGGAGGGGCCAAATCTGAGCTACATCCAAGCAGAACCCCTTCATGTTCACATATATCCTCCCTGTATCTCTCTGTTCCAGTCTCTTTTCAGATATTTCTTTTACGTCCCTCGATTGATCGCTAGCTATAGATCTGCCTCGTTCTTATGCCTTGCAAATGGCCACACTCGCTCAGAGAAGCGCATAGTCAGCCTAGCCTACCCGCACATCCTCTCCTGCTCCATATACTACTTGATATCTGGCACGAGATCAATGTTTCCATGTGCACGGAGGAAGTATGTACATAGTTCGTTTCCGATCTGGCCGCGGCTGGCGGGTATTAGAGCATCGATGTACAGTACAGTACATGGACAGCGATGAGGAATCAGAATAGAGAAGAATTGCAGGAAACGCATACGGGTTCTCGACCTCCTCTAACAACAAACTTGAGCCATCACGAACTAGTCTCTGCCTTATTCATGCTGGTTTCCACCAAGTGTTATATTTTTGATGGATTGTGTTATTTTATAATCTGTATTAGCTTTATATGATGGAGAACCTTGGCTGGGGCGCCCGGAGGTTTGTGCAAGAGAAAACCGCGGTTAACTTGCTATGGCTGTTAGTCCTGATGGGAGGAGGGGAGGGGATACGTGAGAGGTAGCTAGCTGGGCTCCTGAGATTTGTTATTTGATGGGGTTTTAGTATTGTTTGATGAGCTTTTTGTCGAGCTTTTGTTGAGTTGGGTGTTTTATATGGCGGTTTTCCGTAGGAGTCGATAAATATTGCAGGTGAATCCAATTTTGCTATTACTTCATTAATAAGATTTTTACTCTCCATTTTTTAGAAGCGAGGCCACTATATCAAAGTGTATTGCACGGCAGCTAGATCAAAACTTCAGCCTGCCTATCAGCTTAGGAGGGATATGCGTAGATAGAAACGCCAGAGTGAATAGTCATATTGCTTCATGGTATCTGGTACGCGCATTCTTCCTCCTCGTCTACGAATTCCGGCTCATTGTGAGCTTTAAAATCCTCTACAGTATATTGGGTGTTTCCAATTACCACTGTTTTCGACAATATAGCAATGCTGCAGTTTGCAAGCGAGAATCGAGGCAGTTTCAAAAGAGAAAAGAAAAAACGGAGAGTGCCAGAACTCAGGGATGCAATTTACCTTGAATAGAGGAGAATAAGAGTTGAATATATATGAAAACTGAAAAAAATTTGCGCGCCATGGGTTCTTACCATAGTGAATAGGGGCCTGAATATCAGCATTATATAGATGGATAGATGCAAATGATGATAAACCCCGGGCAACAGGCCTGGGATTACCCAGCAGGCAGGTAAATATGCACTGTACACTGCAATGTGCCTTGCGTTGCTTTCGTGCAACCGCCGATGATTATCCTGCCATTGTCACCATTAACTTTCTATATAGAGTTGCGCTAAATAAAGCAAAATTAGCGTCGGGAACACCCGCCTAGGAACCACTTTTGACAAGGGAGGCTATTCCCTGGTCAGGGGAGGACATCTTAGAGTCAGAAGAAGAGAAGCATTTTCACTCTCTTCATTAAATGGCAAACTGTAAATTAATATGATTGATGCTTCATGCATATTACTTGAAGGTATAAAGACTGCCCACGATATTTTTCATTTACATTGTTCAAATCACAATGTGCTATATTTATCAGTCAATACAACATCAGCTTCAGTTATACAAGGTTTATTTCATATATTTACAGTTAGCATCAAATTCTATCTATAAAGTTCTTACTCTCCCCCCCCCCCCCCCGCTCTTCAATAACTTTGACTTGAAAGTCCGGAATAAAAGTCCACCTTATCTATCCTACGAACCAATACATCATTACCATGTGCGACATGATCATATCCATCGGATGTTGTGGACATGATGTGGACATCAGTGGCATTTTAAAGTGTACAGAGCGGGACGGGGTTGGCTGTGTCAACCTCAATAAAAAATGGGAGAAGCGTGGTGGGGTTTATTGTCAATCGTGTGAAAACCGACTCCATAATAAACGGGCGGAGTCGAACTGAAGAGAGTAGCTGGTGGAAAGGGAATATATTCACATTCTTGAGCGTTTGGGTGGTGGATACGGCCGGCAAAGAACTTTGCGCTGCACTGGGGGTAAAGAGTGGGACATGGCGAAGGTCGCCTTTTGCGCAAAGAACAACATTGAACAAAGAGAGGTCATCAAGTACTCATTTACTTTCATAATAACATGATTAGTCTTGTATGATGTGTTGCAAAGAACAGAGACATTCTATTTTGAACAATGAACAAGTTCCCAATCCTTCAATTGTTATACCCGGGAAATGTCGGCCAGTTCCTTCTCTAATTTGAGTAAACACAAAAAGGTAGTTTGCTGGAGAATCTGTCATTGCAAAGCTTTTTCATCATTTGAGAGACCACTATCATTGTCCCAGGAAAGATCCAACTCTAAATTTTTTAGAAGACATCTTTGTTTGAAAAGGCGAGAGTAGTCATTTACAATATTCTGTGGGTGCTCAAGGGTAGAGGCGTGGAGCTGAGAAATCACAAACACAAATATTCAGAGAATGAAGGTCTAATCAATCACTTGTATAAATAATGGGAGGTGAGTATTGAATCTTTCATAATGAAAGTGATTAGAAAGCTCATAATATATAATAGTTCATAAAGCACACTATCTTGTAAGTCACATCTTTTGATATGTCTACTAAAATTTATATACACAATACCTAACTATAAAAAATATCTACATTTTAGATATTGTTCAAGAGGACGCTAAGCTTCATAATCTATCAAAACACCACTTCTCTTGGTATAAGTATGTACAGCTCATATTTTCTCTCTTTTATTCATATTTTACTTCATATCAGATATTTGTTTTCCCCACCTCAATATTCCCATTACAACGCTGACATTGCCTTGATGGAGAACGCTAATGTTTTAGATAAAGCAGTATATATCCTACTGCTTGATACAAGCTCACTGCCTCTATTGAGACTTTCAAACAAAACGTCTTTCAGCATTCAATATTTTGCACCCGCTTCGACCATGTGTGGAACCTTTAACCACTACACAAAATGCACCCATTTGATACCTAACGACGACAAAGACCAGAAGTCGTGTTCAACCTGGCCTCATTGCAAAGGGGAGCCTCAGATGGGCATGGAGTTTGATAAATTCTGCCCCCCCTGCCAGGAGGAGATGGCCAAGGCCCCATCCAGAGTGGAAAGAGAAGAGTCGAGCACAGACGATCTGAAACCTGTAAAAAAGAAGGGCTAGAGTACTAGCATTGCCCCACATGTGCTCTGGATATGTTCCCACTTGAGAGAGAACTTCACTTTCAGTCTCTCCAAAATAAGGGCTTCTTGCTGTTTTTTTCTTTCTTTTTTTTCGGCTTATTAGGGACCAGCAGGAGACGTGTACGGAGTGCTTGGCTTAAATACTTTTCCTAGGGGAGATTGCGAGAGATATTTCAGGGGCAGATGAAGTTGGGTGAAGTTGAGGTAGATATCTAGTTCCAATGTTGAGTTAGGGCAGGTTTGACCACGTGGAATAGCTTAGCTTGAAGCTTAATTCAACCTCATCGCAAGCCCGAGTATAAACTCACCCTCAACACTTCCTATATTTCTCATGGTTATATACAAAGTACGGATTTCAATGATGGTATTTGCCAGATCGTGTCCCTGATCCCAGATCAGTACATTTATTCCGTTTCTCCTGTCACCTAGCTTTTCGCTGCTAGATGGATGGAGCCACCAGTATTTGGCTTCACTTGCTATTTTCCTTTCTTGGTCATGTTCATTCCGTTTGCTAACGATCCGCCTACCGGATATCAAAAAATGCAAACTCTTACTTCATATTGCTACGGCAAATCCCACGGGCTATCGTGTGATACAGTTATGCTTCGCGGAGGCTAGTCGTTTTCACTTTGGCTTTGTCACAATGCCTTGCTAGTGAAAGGGAAAAAAGATATAACAAACATCGTGTAATACGTATAATGGCGTGTGTTATACCGCCAATCCCAGCGGCATAGCCGGACGGAACTTTCCTGTCCATAGGGTGGTCGCGGGACCTTCGCCAACTTCCGTGAAGCTCGAGAGTATAAATATGCTCTCACTTCTGGGCTTTCTTGTTTTCTTTTCTTCTTCCTTAACATCATCAATATTTCGAACTTCGCAGATATTCGTGTTGGTTATCAAGCAAACTAAACTACGCCATTTCCTACACTTCGATTTCCAACGTCTCCATTTCTTGGAAAAGGCCTCCTGCACACTAGAAGAACTTCATTCACTGCTCTTCATCCTTCCCACCAGGCTCAACCAAAGTTAGAAACCCTACGTCCCTCCCTGACCCGATCCCTTATTGCATCTTCATCATACCACGTCCCCAGAGTTGCAATCTGCAACCAACTGCGCTTTAGCATTTTTTGCTAGCTGACCCTCGATGTGCTATCAAGTACTCACCTTTTACGGCTGTGGGCATTTGAAATCAGACACCTCCACACTCTGTCCCGATTGCCCTAATTGCGAAAGAGACCAGGTGCTGGTCTATCTTGAAGAAAGGTGCAGGCATTGCGCATAGACTCAGCCAACCGTTCGTTTTCCTTAAGCAAGCAATCGGCACGGCCATTCAAGATATCATACTTCGACATCGTTGTTAAATGTGTTGGCGTTGGACATATTATTACAAGTGTGGGTGTCGAGACGTCCGCCTCCAAGCTTGCCATACCGGCACCATTTGCCCTGTCCCTGTGGAGCTAATTGTTGAGAAGTCCACGATCTGTGCAGTGTGTGAATTCGTTGTGTTTGACTGAGAACTTGCGGCGGTTTCAAGATATCATACTTCGACACCATATGTTGAATGTGCTGGCGTTGGGAATATCGGTATACGTGTGGGTGTTATTACGTCCTCTGGGAAGCCTGTGATCGCGGCCGCATTTGCACTTACCCTCGGGACCTATACGTTGAGCTTGACAATAACTGCTCAATCTGTCGGGGTCTTTGAGTGACTAAGAGCTTGCTCGTAGCATCGGTGGAGTTAGTCAAAACCACCAGACCCCCCCTGTTGGACGATTCGGAATAGGGGTTAACATTCTCTCTCTCTCTCACAGACCCCGTTTCCCATATAATCCGCTATCATGTGCAGAATGTACCTTGTTTACTATAGGTGCCTCTGCGTAAAGAGCAGAACCCCTATCGGTGGGCCGTGTTCGAGACACCCCGACTGTGTTCAAGAAGACTGGAACGTCGAGGTACTCGGTCAGTGGTGCCCTATACATGAACCTCAGACAAACGGCGGACATTAATCCTCCTACACAACGCTTTGCCTAATGGGTTATGAATTTCCCATTCCTTCTTGTTAACCTGTTCTCATTTTTGTTTGCTACGCTCGATTCTCCCGTTTCCGCTCGATGTATCCGGCTCTCCACGCACTGAAGCCATCTTGAGAGGCCATGGCGAATATCCGAGCGCCCTCCCAACAAGTTTCTCTTTAAATTTGGCTCCCTTGGCGACCATTTCAGCCTTGTACCCCAGTTTCACTCGCCCTGCCGATTCCTTTACGATTGTTTGAACGTATGTTTAGTTTTTGATGGCTTCTACTTCCGCTGATTCTTTGATTTTTGATTTTCCCTTCCCCATTTCGGGTGTTTATCTCCGCGTCTCGCTTTATTCTTGCTTGAGTTCCTTTCTCGAGACAGCACAATAAACGCTACCTTTGAACTTATTCCTTTCTTTCCTTTGCGTGATTGCGTGTTCCATGTTCTTTATGATTGTTGAGTTAAACTAAATTGAATATCCACTTAAATTCTTGAAAAGAAAAAAGGAAAACAAGAAAATCCGGTAATTTGATTTACGAATAGTTAGATATTCTCCCCTAATAACTATGAGTAGGTATTTGTTTATATTCGCGGGATTGTCGTAATAAGAATAGGTTGAAATGAAGTGATGTAGTAGTTCTCCACCAACTAAAATAAAAAGTGCCACCTGACTACGCATGCATTTGCATGTGTGGGGGTTTGTAGTTCATGCAGAGATACTTACGCTTTTAACATACCTACTCACGACGTTAACTTATCAAAGAAGGGGGGTGAGCGGCCCATCGCCAAAAGTAGTGTATTGATTTTCTTGCTTTTGAAAATTTACATAACCAATGTACTGAGCACCAAACAGCGAGATAAAAAACCTATCAAAGACAAAGTCATAAAAGACGTACAAAATCCGTAACCAAGCAAGCAAACATCAAGATCTTACTCCCAGCTCTCCAAATTTTTCAACACACAGCCTTCGTCCTCTCCACGCTTAACCAACTCTCCAACAACGAACACCTTCTCTCCCTTTTCCTCCAACAGACTTTTCACGCGCTCCACATCCTCCTTCCCAATAACAATAACCATACCAATCCCGGTATTAAACGCCCGCCCCATTTCCGCCCCTGTAACCCCACCGGTCTTCTTCAGCCAACTAAACACCGGCGGCAAAGACCATGATGTCGCATCAACAAGAGCTGTCAGATGTTTCGGTAACGCACGGGGAATATTCTCCACTAGTCCGCCACCGGTAATATGTGCGAGACCCTTAATCGCACCCGGAGCCGCAGCAAGCGCCGCCAGAAGTGGCTTAACGTAGATCCGTGTAGGGGTCAGCAACGCAGCACCCAGAGACGAAGCTGTAGTCTCAAAGGGCGCAGCATCGTGGTATGACAAGCCCGAGCGCTCGACAATCTTTCGTACAAGAGAGTATCCGTTGGAATGCGGGCCGCTGCTGGCAAGGCCAAGGAGTACGTCGCCCACCTGCATTTTCTCTAGGTCGGGGAGGATCGTGCGCTTTGTGGTATCGATCGCCCCCACGGCCGCACCTACGGCGTCATAACTGGTGCCCGCGTATAGCCCGGGCATCTCAGCCGTTTCACCACCGACCAAAGCACAGCCAGCATCGACGCAGCCGGCCGCAACGCCGGACACGAATGCGGCAGCGGTGGCGACGTCGAGCTTGCCGCAGCTGTAGCAGTCGAGGAAGAAGAGAGGTTCGGCGCCCTGGACAACGAGGTCATTGACGTTCATGGCCACCAGATCGATGCCGACGGTATTATGCGTGCGCATTTCATGGGCAATGACGAGCTTTGTGCCGACTCCGTCGATAGCGCCTATTAGTGTTGGCGAGGAGGGGTGGAAGCCTGAGTTGCAGGTGGAGAGGGAGAAGGTGCCGCCGAAACCGCCAATTATGGCATCAGTTCCTGGGCGTCGAGTCTGTGCGACGTTGGCTTTGATTTGCTTGACGAGGTCGTTGCCCGCATCTATGGAGACGCCGGCAGCGGCGTAGGTGAGGGATTCAGCGTTGGAGGTGGAGGTTGCGGTGGTAGGTGTGGATCTGAAGGCGCGGTGCGCGATGTCCTTGCGGTAATGCATCCCTTGGAAGTGGATGGTGGAGATGCCCGTGTAGGAGTTCTTGACTGCATCCTCGAGGGTGGCGGCTGTCGACGTCGCCGCGATAACTCGGCCACCAGAAGTTTTAAGTTGATTGTTTGTTAGAGTAGTGCCTGCGTGGAAAATTAGGGTATCTGCGGCGGGTGTAGCTAGAGAAATATCTCGACCTTTAGCGTAGGAACCTGGATAGCCCTCCGCGACGGCGATTACGGTTGCGGAAAATTTAGGCTCGATTTTTATCGTCACGCCATCAAGCCAATGATCAGTACAGGCAATCATCACCTCAGCTAGATCAGTATCATCGCTCAGGAGGGGCAAAAGAGTCTGTGTTTCTGGGTCACCGCCACGGACGTTATATTCGAGGACCTTGGGTCCGTTCTTGGTCATCATAAGTCCCGTGAATAGAATTCCAACGAATGGGAAACCTATAAGTTTGTGTCAGTCGCATGTGTAGAAAATATATGATTTTGGGCGCTGGAGGGACCGTTGGGTTTACCTTCTCTCCTCATTCCGTTAATGGTGGGGATTATGACAGTCCTGTCAACCTCTTCAAGGACTTGTTTTGATGCAATTCGAGTTGGCGCATAGCAACCCATGCCTCCCGTATTGGGGCCTTGATCTCCGTCAAAGATGCGTTTGTGATCTTGCGCGGGTGGGAGAGACCTGACCGTATACCCATCGGAGAATGTAAGAATGCTGAGCTCGTCTCCCTCAAGAAATTCTTCAATCACGACTTCGTCTCCCGCCTCTCCAAACTGTCGGTCGAGCATAATTTCCCGTAGAGCCTTTTGAGCTTCTTCCTTCGACTGGGGGATAATAACCCCTTTCCCGGCAGCAAGGCCGCTAGCTTTGATAACAACATCATGACTGACGGAGTCTAGATATTTACTTGCTGCTGCATAATCGCTGAAGTTTTCGTAGGCCGCGGTTGGGATGTTGTGGCGTTTCATGAAATCCTTAGAAAACGTCTTTGAGCCTTCCATGCGTGCAGCTGCCTGCGAAGGACCAAAACACCTGATTCCAACTACAAATGTTGTTAATTTTCACGTTCACTGCAACTTTTTCCTCTTTGATCATAATTTATAATTTTCTTTCTTTTCTCTGCTTCTTTGCCGGTTCACAGATCTTGAGTAAAATTGAAGCAGTAACTAACCGGATTGAAAGAATTTCTGTATGCCATCCACCAACGGGGCTTCAGGGCCCGGGACGACAAGATTAATATCGTTCTTTTGAGAAAACGCCACCAATCCCGCGTAGTCGTCGACCTTGATGTCGACGTTGGTTATCTTGGAGTCGCCTGCGGCCGTACCTCCATTTCCAGGAGCAACATAAACGATATCGACATTTGGCGATTGGCTGAGCTTCCAAGCAAATGCATGCTCTCGACCACCACTCCCCACAACAAGGACACGCAGTCTTTCCTGCAGCATGTTTGCTTCTCTGCCCTTGGCCTATGAACTCTAGTTAGAAAACGGTCCATGGTGGCATGTGCTGTATGCAATTTAAAGGCAAGAGGACGGTAACTGGGATTGGAAGCATAGTACATGTACAGCATGGTAATATAGAAGAAAATGAAAAGAACGCTAAATAAGAATCAAAGTAGGCACCCCCAAAGTTCATATCATAGAATAATCCAGCCCAAATCTCAAGAGTGAAGAATGTATATTGCGCATATGCTATTCAGAGCGGCAAGAAACATATTAAAAGCAGCAATTAAAATCTTCCTCATTGTAGCTTATCAACATATCAATACCAATATTAACCTTGAGGTTCCAATTGGCACTGGTGGTCTGATTCTGAGTTGATATCAAATGCGTCATGGAGGGGGACATTTTCAGCATGGCAGCATGGCGGGGTTAACTGGGCCTTGAACATAACGAAGAAAACCCCCAGAACACGATGGAGAATACAAAGGAAATAGCATCAAGACAAAGTAACAAGGCAAAAGAGATCTCACTTACAATCGGGGAATATAAACGAGAAATTGGCAATATATCACGGCATCAAAGCCTCAAATGGTTCCTGCTTCCTCAGTTGGGAAATTTTTGTGGCGGCGGACTTTTTTGCGCCGGGACTGGGAAACATTTCGCCGACGAGTCAGGGTGCAAATCTAATCTACTATGGATCTGGGCAAAATTGAGTCAACACTTACATACAGATTACAGATGCTGGTATAGTAGAGAGGTATAATAGGGCAACTCAGGTCGTTGAAAAGCACCTATTGGCACATTTAATATGGTAAACCAACACACACAAAACCAATTTAAAAGGCATGATCTCACCGTCCAACCGGCTGTATCCCGAGATTTGTATGTGCTTAGCTAATGTAAACCTCCTAACCCAAAAAAGAACTAGCCCCCCACGTGACTGATACGCCTAGAAAGCGCCGGCAGCAAAGCTAGCCCTAATCCTTCCTATTCTATCTTGCTTTTCAATCTTCTTTCCTATGCTGCAATCCCTCATCCAAGTCCTT
>PDNC01000200.1:0-31037 GCA_002572885.1 Blastomyces parvus
ATATACAGATGACTCTAAAAATGAGAATATGAATAGACTAAATATAGAAATTGCATACACTGAAGATAATCATGAATTTAAGTCAGATTCATGAAATCTGAGTGATGAAGCTGAAGTTTTTAATACTGAGTTATTTATAATTATAAAAGCTTTTAAACTAATTGAGTTAAAGATTTAAAAAAGCTCTGATCTAAGAGATGTCTGAATATTTTCAGATAGTTAAGCTGTTTTAAAAAGATTAAAAAACAGTCAGATTCATAATAATCAGATAAATCTTAATTTGATTTTTAAATCTATTAAGAAAATTCAGAATAGAAGTAAGATATCTATTCATTTGCACTGAGTTTCAGCTTATATAAATATATATAAAAATGAACTGACTGATCTAGCAGTAAAAAAAGACATTGAACTAGATAGATCTATTCAGAAAATAGTCTTCTGATCTTTTATAAAAAGAAAGATAAAAGAATTATATTTAGAGAAGTGAAATGAAAACTGAAATAAACAGAAACAAAGTGTGCATTATATAAGATTTAAAACTAAATCTAAGTGAAAGTCTTATTCAATAAAATATAAAAAGAAGATTTTTCTCTTCAATAATTCAGTTAAAACTTGAATATAATTATTTTAAGTTTTATATAAAAAGATTTAGTAATAGATTTAATACAGATAAGTACTTTTTCTGTGATTCAAGAGAAAATTCTGAATATCTAATAATGAATTATTCATTATATAATAAAATCAGAGCTGAACTGAGAGAAAAGTATGAATTAAATCAGATAAATATGAAGTTTTTATTCTCAACTGAGAATGAAATTAAGTTTTTATCTGATTATCTCTTAAAAACTTAAATAGCTATAAGACAATGACTGAATTCTTACTTCTATAAGAATAAGAATGAGAAAGAAATATAAATATAGTCTGTTAAAACAGCTATAGAGTCTGTCTTTGAAATTTTCTATATTTTTCTTTATTTTCATTCTTTCATATTTCTCTGTTTTCTTTATTCTATTAAAAAATACTATTTTTAATATCTAAAATTCTTATTTCTTTTGTTAAAATATGTCTGAGAAAAGCTGTTATAAAAACTGTGTATATAATAAGAAGTTTTTATATTCTGTGTGAAATTTTCTATTAGTGTATTGAAATTGATATTTATATATTAGCTAGTTAGATACAGAAATTCTGAGAACTTTCAGTTCTCAGATAGATGTCATAGTCTCTGACTGCATATATCTATAATTGAAGAATAATAATAATAATAATAAGAGATTTCTTAACTTATCTTTCAGAAGTTTCTGAGAAAGTTTCTGTGATAGTGTCTCACTTTCTGAGTGTATCAAGATCTCATAGTGACACTGCACAGAATGCTGCTTATCTGTGAATATTTCTTTATCTTTATAATATTATACAGAACTCTGAAATCAGTTTATAATCACTTAATAATATTATCTGAATACAGTATGTAAGAACATACTGACAAGTATAAAAGAATTTCATATTCATAGAATAATAGATAATAAAGAACTCTACATTTATACAAAATTGATAGATATTATTCTGTATACTAGAAGATATCTCAGCAGTGTCACAGTGACTATTCTCACTACTATAAATAAGCAGATATCTGCTGAATTACTATATAGCTAGTTAGACTCTGATACTCAGATTCAGAGAGTCAGTAATTCATCTTCTTTATAATAAGATATCAGAGTTACTTTCATTCTCATATAAACTTCTTAACACTGTAAGTACTCTTGTTAGTCTGATATAATTTCAGTGATTGAAAAGCTCACTATTCAAGCTACAATAATCAAGCTCATCTGTAGAGCTTCTCATATAATCAAACTTTTATATAACTGCTGAGTAGTAACTATTTTAGTTTTATCATATTATAATTTGAATTATTTAATCTGATTACAACTGAATCAGTTGAGCTCTATTAACAATTATAATCTCACACATCTGCTCTGAGATTAGTAATCTTTTATCTTACTCTGAAAGTGTTCATACACTCTCTGAAGTTGAAACTTCTCTTGAATGATAAGAATTCAAAATTCTTGAATAAGTCACACTCTACAGCATATATTTCTCAGTCATATTACTGTCATCAGAGTCTCTACACTTCTACATCTATAATAATAATAAGAAGATTAAGATCAGAGATTCATTAAATTATAAGAGTAAGACACTGTCTGAATTTCACAGCTTTATCTGTATTCTTGAATGAAAATTTCATCTCAACTCACATCTATTCAATACTCATGAGACTCAGATTATATATATCACTAGTCTTCTTGAAGATATCTCAGCAATAATATAAATCATAAAAAAGAGAGAACTTGAATGTATCAATAATATCATAATATGAGATAATTTCAAGAAATTTCTTCTTAATTAAATTGAGAATCACTGCAATTGTGACTTTATGATGATGCAGTGATTCAATATACTATATCAGTGTGAAGATGAGAATTCTTTCAATTTCAATGTGAGATTTAAAGAATATTGAGAGAAACTGTCTGATGATTTAAATCAATTAAAGATACAGCTTTATCTTATAAAACTGACTTATAAGATGTGAACTACAATATTATAATATCAGAGTTCACTTATTAACTGTACTGAGCTTGTTAATCTGACTTCTTAAATTTATTTGAATAATCAGTATTTTGAGAAGAAGAGCAGTAAGCTTTCTCTGAATAAATTAATAACAGAGTTAAAGTGATATTATAACAGCTCTGATACAGATAAAGTGAAGAAGAATTTTAAGTATTCTGACTCTTCACTTACTGTCAAAGAACACTAAAAATAATCAGATAATAATCTTTATTACAACTGTGATATCACTGATCATTATATCAGCAATTACTGAGAAATAAAAAAGAGAAAGAACTGAGAAGACATCTTCTCAAAATTAACTTCTCTTATGATAAATGTATCTGCAGAGAATAAAAAGAAAAAGTTAAAAGAGAATTAATAACTCTCACATCTCTGAGTTCATATTATATTAAAAATAATCACTCTGAACAGAAAGATACTGATAAGATATTTTATTAACTCTGAGACAGACATGAATTTTATATCTTATATCTTTTATTATGTAAAGAGTTGAAAAAAGATCAGTTCATCAGATTATGCTAAATTTACTGATGAAATGAAATGTCATCAATTTAATATTATTCAAGTGAATGATATAACTATAGATTCAGAAGAGATCTCTAGAGAGAGCAGTCTGCTCTTTCATATTATTAATTTTATGAATGAGAATATTATTCTGAGAATTTCATGATTGAGAGAGAATAATTCTCTCATTGATTGAGTGACTCAGAAGTGATGATATTATCTTGACTATGATGAGATAATTATAGAAGAATCTGAGAAGTTTCATCAGAGAAACACTTTTAAAAAGATGAAAGCAATCTACTGTATTGTAAGTGATAAAAACTGAAAGACAGATAAATAACTCATCTTATCAGCTGAGTGATTAATCTGAGTATTCATAAAATTAAGCAGATATATAAAACATCTTCTCACAGAATTTAAAGACATTTTTTCAGAAAAGAAAGCTGCAAAGTTTTCTGATATTAAGATATAATATAAGATTTATCTTGAAGAGAGTGTAACAGTATCATACAGATCTCTTTATAACTTATCTGTAAAAGAATTGAATATTCTGCATAAATATCTTGAAGAAGTGCAGATAAAAAACTGAATTCAACTGTCAAAAAGTTCAGCAGAAGCATTTATTCTTTTCATGCTTAAAAAGAACAGTAGACTATATCTCTGTGTAGACTACTGAGATCTCAATAAAGTGACAGTAAAGAATCACTATTCTCTGTTACTAATTAATGAGATGATTGATTGATTATTCAGCATTAAATTCTTTTTGAAGATTAATATATAAGATGTGTATCACTGAATAAAAGTTAATAAAACTGACACTTGAAAAACAGCTTTTCATATTAAGTACAGTAATTTTAAATATTTTATTTTATCTTTTAATCTTTACAATACTCTCACAATATTTCAGATCTATATAAATAAGATGCTGAGAGATCTTGTTGATATCTTCTATATAGTATACTTGAACAACATCTTAATTTTCTCAAAAACTGAGAAGAAACATACTACTCATGTACAGAAGATGCTCAGTTACTTGAGACAATATCATCTCTATATAAATACTGAAAAATGCCTGTTCTTTACACAGAAGATTGATTTTCTAGATTATATTATTGAGATCAATGAAGTGTCTATAAATAGAAGCTGAGTCACTGTTATAGAGAAGTGATCAGCATCTCATATATTCTGTGAGATATAGATATTTCTAGAGTTCATAAATTTCTACTGATAGTTCATCTATATATACTTGTGAATAACTGCTTCTCTTACTGATATATTAAAGAGAAATATTAATAATAAAAAAATGAGACTGTTTACTCTTACAGATGATATCTTGAAGATATTTGAGAAATTGAAAAAAGCTTTTACTCATGTTATATTATTGAATCACTTTGACTCTGATCTATCTAGTCAATATAAGACTGATATATTGAGAAATAATGTCTGCAGAATCTTCTCACAGTTGACACTGTAAGTCTTTCAACAATGAAAGAAACAGAGATTAGTTAACTCTGTGATTATAGATACTGTAATATCTGTAAAAGAAGACTTCTTCACAGAGTCTATAAAATACTGAGAATGAAGATCAGTGATTTTCTTCTTCAAGAAGTTATTACTCACACAGAGAAGATATAATATATATAATCAGAAAATGTTAGCAATTGTTGAATCTTTTAAAATTTGACAACATTATCTGCAGAGTAGTAGATATCTGATATAAGTTTTTATAAATCATGTCAATCTGCATTACTTCTTGATAACAAAGAGTTTGATAGAATATCAAGCTAGATAAGTAAAGTCACTGTTGAAATATAATTTCTATATTCAATACTACTCAGATTAACTTAATCTCACTGATACACTATTGAGACAGTCAGATTATAATATTTTAAATGAGAATAAGAATCTGATATAAGAATCTCTATCATTGCTGCAGAAAAAGCTGACTGCAGAGAGTGAGAATTCTCTGAAGCTCTGAGACAGTGCTGAGAAGATAGCTGTGTATCTTCAGATAGAAGATGAAGAAGAACTTAAGTTTCTGCAGAGAACTGACACTAACAGTTATAAATATCTTATATCATATCTGTCTATCATTAATATAATGAAGAATGAAACAGTCTACAATCTTTCTATCTGTGTTACAAATCTAAGAAAACATCTTATATAAATAAGCAAGAAATCATTGAGCAGAAGCTGATCTAATGAAAGATCTGACAGAAACTAGCAACAGAACAGCAGAACTTAGTTTCAGAGAGAAGACAGATTATATAATTGATAGATCAGTATAATCAGTAGTTTATAATATATCAGATCTATCAGTATTATCAGTAGATCAGTATAACTGATAGATCATGATCTACTGAGTCTATCAGATTTATCAGAGAAATTCATCATATATTTAAACACACTCATTACTTTTAGAATTAAGAAAGCTCATCTTCTTAATCACAATCAATTACACTTTCATATTCTATATCTCAATTATCTCTTAAGAATTATCTGTCTTATCATAAAATACTCTTACTACTCTATTCTCATAACTATAAGCTCTATTTTATATAGATTATCATCTTAGCTATCATTGATTATAGAGATTCTCTAATTGATATCTCTACTACTCATGATAGTGGCACTATTCTCCTTTCTAGTGAACAAGCACATGGCACTTCTCTGAGAGCTAATCTAATCTCTGAGCATAGATGAAAGACTTGCTAGTGAAGAAGAATAGTAGCAATCTGATGTCTTTTTAATTTTATTGATAAATTACAGTAGTGAGATATCTTCACTACAGCTCAGATTTCTAGATTAAAAGAGAGAGTCTCTGAGACAAACTTGAAGAAGATAAGCTCTGAGTAAAACAGTGCTGCTGAGAAATTAAGTCACTGATAACTAGAAGAGTGTGAACTTCTATTACTAAATAACTCAGTCTTTATCTCTTATAGTAGAGTGATATATTAGAAACTATTGAGAATTCATCACAATGATCTACATGCTGATCATTTCAGTGTAGAAAAGACTGAGAAACTTCTGAAATATAAATATATTTAAAACAGTCTTCAGACAGATGTCAAAGAATATATTGAAATATATAATATCTGTCAGAGAATAAAGATGCTGTGATATAAACAGTATAATAAATTAACACTGCTGTCTGTACTCAAGAGCTTATGACAGAATCTATCAATGAATTTCATAGTTAATCTGTCAAAGTTGATGAGAGTCAAAGAATTTGACTTGATTCTAGTAATCATTGATTGCTTTATGAAGATGATCAGATATATTTCTACTCATAAGAAGATTAAAATATCTGAGCTCACTGATCTATTTTTAGATGTTATTATCTGAGATTATAATGCTCTGAAATTGTTAGTATCTGATTGAGAATTTCTATTTATCAGTAAATTCTGATCTGCTTTTTACTATCATTTTATAATAAGATGTCTTTTCAGTACTGCTTTTCATCTATAGATGAACAGTCAAACTGAAAGACAGAATCAATTATTAAAATATCATCTGTGAGTATTCTATTTCTATTATCAGAATAATTGACTGAAATATCTTCTGACTGCTGAATTCACTTATAATAATGCTAAGAATGTTATGTTAAAAATGTCTCTCTTTTATACTTGTTATAAATATAATTCAATCTTATCTAGAGATATTGTGAATGATGTTTTAAAAAGAGAAATAGATAGCTGAAATATCAAATTTGAATCTGAGAGACAGTACTTCTTAATATTATAAATGAAAGTGAGATTGAAACTGTTGAATAAGATCTATAAGAAGACAGTGAAAAGTATCTGTTATACTCAGAAACAGCAGATAAAATACTACAATTGAAAACATCTCTCAATGAGATTCTTGATAGAAGATTAAGTGCTACTTTCAGTGAAGAATATTAAGATAATGAAACTGTGTAAAAAGCTCAGTGAACAGTAGTTAGAATCTTTTCTAATAATAAGAATAGTGAGAAAACAGATATATAAGTTGAAACTAATCTCAGAATTCAAATCAATTCATTTTATCTTTCACATCTTCTATTTAAAGTCTTACAAACAATGCTTTGAGACAGAACTGTCTCAGTCAGATAGTGTAGAGATTGAGAGTAATACTGAATATTTTATGAAGAGAATATTGAATAAATATAAGCACTATAGAAGAATTTAATATCTCATTAAATGAGAAGAATATTCATCATTGAAGAACTTATGAAAATCACTCAAGTATTTGAAAAACACTGAGTAAGAGATTGTAATCTTTGAGATGATGAATAAGAACTGCTCAATAACACACTCAAGATATAAGAGATAAGAACTGTCACTGACAGACTTTTTATTTTTTTCACAGAGTTTTTTAGAGATATTCTTACAGCAGTAAATCAGCATCTTAAAGACACTGCAGCACTCTTCTTCTATTTCTCTCACAGAGTTTTTAGAAGTTTAATGAGATTGTGTAATATAAGAGTTCTCTGAATAATTAGTATAGAGAGAAGAGATATTGAAATTAATAAAGAAATAAATTTTATTAACTTAAGAGCTGTCACTAATCTACAAAAAGTTAAAATCTGTAAAAAATTGAAAAATGTTTGAAGATTTCACTTCTCAATTATCTCACTCTTATTAAACTTCTTCTTCATCTTCAGTGTTTCAGATACTAATATATTAATCTACTAAATAGTTAGTGCTGCAGTACTGTCAGAGAATAACATATAAATAAAAATTATATATAATGAGTTAGTTGAGAAACACAACTTATTATATAATATAATACTCTCAGAATCTGCTTCAATTAAAGTAAGATTCTTCTTAATAAATAATTTATCTTCAGATCATCATCTACAGCTGCAGCAGTGCTGACTGACTCTCTTTTTTTTTAAGACTGATATTACAGAGATATACTTCTATTTTCTTCATTTAGACAGTCACTTTCTTCTATAAATGAGTAGAAGAGATATCATCAGTATGAACAGAATTCATTAATATTTAAAGCTCTGTAAGCTGTGATCTAAATTTAACAGAAATCTAGATACTGTCTAATTAGTACTGATGTAACATTTTTCTAAAAAATAGAACTTATAAAAAGATAAGAGTCATTATTTTCTCTGTAATAAAAACAGTGTATGCTGAGAGATAGATAAGTATATAACTTTTCACTCTTCTTCAACAGCTTGATATAATGTAAGCAGATAATCTTATCAGTCAGAAGCTGTTACAGTGCTTTCTCAGTAATCAGAGAAACAGATGAAGAAGCAGCAGAGAAAAAGATAGAGAGAGTGACAGTTGTAGAACTTCATGAATTCAATACATGAGATTTCAGAGCAGAACTCTGAAATTCTGTATAAGAGATACTACAGAATGAGCTCAATAAAGCTACTGTTCTCAACACTGAACTTATCTCTTATTCTTAATTCAGCACTGCAATGACAGCAGTGAAAAAGAAGAAGATAGACAGAACTGTAATAAAACAGAACTCTGATATCTGATTGAGATTCAGAGAGTGAGAGAGCTGAAACTCAGATAACATCTCATCAGCACACACAGAGAGAGCAGAAGACACTGCTATGATAGTAGAGAAGGCAGAAATAGACAGCTGATACAGACTCAATGAACTGTCTGCTAAAAAGAAGCTTCACTTCACACAAAAAGCAGAGAGAATTGACTCTCTGAGAGATGAATAATTGAACTCAAAAAGTGAGCTAAAAGAGTTGATAAATCTTCTCACTGAAAAGCTGATATTTTTTATCATAAGTGACAGAGTTGTAGAAGCAGAGAAAGAAGAAATAGAAAATAGAAGAAATATCAGAAAGAGCAGAGCTCTCACAGCTGATTAACACTAAAATCTCTATCTTCATATTTATTCTGATTATCTTGACTGTATGTGAGACTGCTACTACACTGTGTAGATATCATTTTCTCATTAAAATATTTATATTAGAATATCTCTACTATTTTATATAGACAACAGAACTATAAACTTACTATTAATAGTAGAAAGAGAGAGAAAAATTGTGTAACTTAAGAACAGAATATTTATTAATAACTTTCTATCATCACTATTAGTTTTACTCTTAAAATATATCTGATTTCACAGTAAATTATATATATAAGAGAGAAATATAGAAACACAGAACTAGACATATAGTTAGTTATATTTTTCATATTCTTATAACTGTATATAAGAAATTCACTTATAAAACAGTTAATTTGAATAATATTGAAAAAGAAAGAATTTTAGCTATTAGTGAAGAATCAATATATAAAAAACTTATCTGTTTTTTACTACTGTACAGTATACTGCTGTATAACTATATACAGTAACTATTACTATATAATAAAGAGATCTCTCAATTCAGAAATACTGAGAGTATAGAGATTACATCTCTAAAAGAGAGAGTATTATCACACTTTCTAAATGTGTTAAGATTTTATAGTAATACTGTGTAGAATACTGCTTATCTACAGATATTTCTTTATTTTTATAATATTATATAGAACTCTGAAATCAGTTTATAATCATCTGATAATATCATTCAGATGCAGTATATAAGAATATACTGATAAGTATAAAAAAATTTCATATTCATAGAATAATAGAGAATAAAGAATTTTATATCTATATAAAATTGACAGATGTTATTCTGTATACTAGAAGATATCTCAGTGATATCACAGCAGCTATTCTTACTACTGTAAGTAAGCAGATATCTGTCAGATTACTATATAGCTAGTTAGACTCTGACATTCAGATTCAGAGAGTCAGTGATTCATCTTCTTTATAATAAAATATCAGAGTTATTTTCATTTTTATATAAACTTCTTAGCACTGTAAATACTCTTGTTAGTCTGATATAATTTCAGTGATTGAAAAGCTCACTATTCAAGCTATAATAATCAAGCTCACTCATAGAGCTTCTTATATAATTAAATCTTTATATAACTGCTGAGTAGCAACTGTCTCAGTTTCATCACATTACAGATAGAAAGTCTTTGTATTTATTTAGTGCTTGATTTGAAGCTGAATTTTAAAAAGAGAGTCTGTTATCTCTCATAAGATAGAAAAAGCCAGTGTTATTCTAGTGAGTCTGACTCAGTTTAAGTAATAATTATTACAGATAAGCTTTCTGATAATAGCTTTAATATATTCTATATTAAGAACTTTGAGATGATTGAGAAAGTTGTGCTCATAGTATCTGATCATGAAAATGTAATCAGTTTATTTCAACTTTCTTTTTTTGTGATCAGAATTAAGTTATAATTTAATAGCAAAACAGCACTGATTTTATAATCATAGCTTTTTTAAGACTGTTTGTAATAGATCTCTCTAGATACTAGTGTGAGACAGAGAAGTGAATGAGTAAATAGTGATTTAGAAGTGAATTATTCATAATACTTGATAGTCATAATCAGATCATGTCAAGAGCTAAGTTAAGTTAAGACTAAGCAGTGCTGATATGAGTTGTTAATATATCAGTGAAACTGCTGCATTGATATCAAGAGATTTTTCAACCTTTCTTGAGATCTTGATACTTAACAGTTGTCACTTGATCTTATGCAGAGACTTCTCAAAGTTAAACTTTTTCTATTTTCTTAAGTAGAAGCTTATCTCAAGTCTGCTGATATATATCTGTCAATTCATAGCTGACTTTGATATAAAGCTTATATTGATGATGTTCTGATATCTGATAATGAGATATCTGAGATATTTACTGAGATAATCACATTTCTCAATCAATTTCTTAATATGAGATAGTTAATTGACTGATGATAACTTTTTAATAATAAGCTTCTGCAGTTGATGTGAGTTGATAATGTAAATCATTTAATATACAGTATATATAATTTGTTTCTGCAGATCTAGATCTTGAACAACTGTATGAACATTCTTGTCCATCTTTCAGTGAAGATAGTATTTAAGAAATGTTTTAGAATTGAAATGCTGGAAGATCAAACTTTGAACCACATCACTGATGGTGAAGAGAGATTTATATAAGCCGGATAAATAGATCTGATAAGTCACCGCAGAACCACCAGTGCGGCGCCGACCACGTTACAGTTTCAATTGATGGTAATCAGAAATAATTCCTCTCACATAGAGACTTAGTTCTTTCCCATACTGTATATTGGAATTTATAGGGGTAAGAGGGCTTCGAGGCATGGAGAATTGAAAATTGAAGATGGAGATATATTTTTGTAGCGTCGCATTGAATACGGAGAGTACCGGATACTTTTGTCACCTGCCTGTACGTACATACATGGGGCAATGGGCCTGGAACAACACTGGGGTCAGACGGGTTGTACAAGCTGTGTACTATTCCTCATCATGATAACTACTAGTAGTATTGATAACAATCAGTTTTAAAAAGGGTTTGAGAATTACGCAAACACAAAATATATGGCTTGCGACGTAGTCAAAAGAGGTTGACGGAAATAAAGCAAGTTGGCTATAGTCAAACGCTCTTCTTAACATAACGGTGTACACTAAGCCCAATTAATTTTAGCAGCAGTGGATTAGCCAAACTGCGGGGTAATTTATCAATCCTCTAGCTAAAGCCATGCGACTGAATCCGATCAATTTTATTAATTCCCCGCAGGATTCCACCCCCAGTTACGTGCCAGCACACACCTGCTTACGACGTACGCAGTATGGACTACCTGACTGTCGATAAATAATGAATACAGTTCAAGAATGTATGATGGCTGTTTCAAGTCATCTTTTCGCAATGCCCAGAAGCTCTGGAGAATGCGCCAGACTTGTAGACTTTGATTCTACTGTGACTCTACAATGGACACCCACGGCCATGATTATACTTAACGGGTCTCTGTCAGCGTACTCAGTAGGCGAGATGGAGAGTGTCTACGTACCGAGCAACCGCCCAGCCAGAGGGGTCGCCCTTTGAGGGGACCGCAGGGTTGCAAGCCTATTGCCTCATGCAGACATCTTTGCGTGTCGCAGTGAGTGCAAGTCCAGTGAGCTATCGGAAATTTCATGCTGTGTGATTCCGTTGATAATTACTCCGTACAAATCACCGATTGTCAAGGAGATTAATGAATATGGGTGGCGCACAGCCCTTGCCCGTCTGTTGCACTATCGGCATGAATTATGAGAAACAAAATTTTCTTCCAATTTCCTGAGTCGCATGCGAAGTGCTTTTATATCTTGATGAGCCTGCCCTGAATGCCATCCGGGTTTGACTTCACCCACAACATTCTACTTTTTGGGTTTGAGTTTCATTGAAGGTGCTTAATTTTCATATCTTTTTGCCAACAACAGGCGGGAACATTATAAAGTTGAGGGGATCGAGATGGGTATCCTCACCTCCCTGTTTCAATTCACGCTGCTGCTTGGGCTGGCAAACACTCAGATTGTCAAACGCCCACTTATTAAGAATGCCCGAGATCTAGATGAAAGGTTTGATGCTGTTCTACCAGCCCCGCAGAATTACACTTATACAAAATGGAGCGAAGCTGAAAGTAAACACTTCATTCCCCCTCCCCTTCCCCCTCTGTTTTTCACCGTGTGAATTGATTCATAGTTCAAGAATTCCTTGACTGTGTTGGAATAACCAACTGATGAGCTACATGCTAACTCCCTTTCTCTCCTTGTCTATGTAGTTGCACGAGGGATCCCAACAGATCCTGCATGGCTGGCAAGTCTTTACGACACAACAAGTGAATATTATTGCAAAGACGACTTCTCGGTTTATAACGTTACTTTCCCCGATGTGAGAAATCAATCATATCTCTATCCCCCCTTTCCCTCCAGATTTTTGCCTGTGGCATTGTTAACTTCCGCGGATTGAATACCAATGGTGCTGCATACAAAACTGACATCACCAAAATGAGTTTTTAGTGCCCCGAACCCTGGCTTGTGGGTCACTGTGCCAGGGCAGAGAAGAGCAGAGAAGAAACATTTAACCTGCTTGGAAGGCTCCCATCAAGTGCCCGTGGTGGGGTCTCTGACGTTCTCCATATGGCCTTTCCCCCAAATGTTAGGATGCGGGTCGGCCGGGACAATTCTGCAATTTTTGGAGGGACCTTTCGGCCAGCTGATGGGATCAAAATGATACTGACAGCATTGATCCGTGGCGCAGGTCCTGGCATGCCCATGGATGAATTTATGAAGGCTGTTGAAGCTGACAGCTGTGTAGCTGATGAGGATGCTTCTCAGGAATTGGAGCGCGGTGGTGGATATTTTTGGTCACTAGAGAGTGGTTTGGCAATTGCAGCTTACATGAAACTGGTCAAAACTCCACCAATAGATGCAAGCTGCATGAGCAACCAGCTCAAGATTCTTAGACCAATTCTGGACAAGCGGTGGGATACACCAGGCCAATGTCCAAACAAGATAGCACCAAAACTTGTGAAGCACAAGTAAGTACTTGGCGATAGAGATCACCATTTGTGACCTTTTCCCTGCCTCTATATCCTGTGGTTCTTCCCTGCTTTTTCCCTTTTCTTCTATGTTACTCTCATGTTACTACCAGCCTCTTCTTTCATGCTTTCACTGCCCATCTCATTTCATAGCTCTTTGCTTTCAGAACCCGATGGTTGCTTTGCAGTAAGAGCTTGACAGTCAATTTATTTCAACAAAGGGTGGACAATGATGACTAATAATAATTGTATTAGGCCTATCCTATTCCCTCGTGGGATTGAAGTACTCAATGTGGACCCTGTCCCGGATCCTGAATTTGCGACAGTCATTCTATGGGATAAATCTGATGGCATCCCTGAATGGTTTTTGCATGAGAGTCGAATAAAGAGGAGAGATGATCCAAGCAGAATTTATTGTGAACTTGAAAATATTCAAGTGTTCAATGTCTCTTATTCAGACTGTGATCAAGATCCCTGGACACTTGGTCGCTGCACTGACGCACAAGAGTCGGTGGATGATATTGTGAGAAGAGTTGGTCGTCTTCCTGCTGGACTGCGGAGCTATATTACTCATCTGATTGCCTTTGAAAATCCCTACGCTGCTGGTGGTGCCCTGCTGACCCTGAACTATGTCATCATCTATGGTGAAGTTAATGACAGTGTATACATGCATGAGGCAGCCCATCATATCGACCGTGACTTCTATCAAAATGCAACCTTTTTAGCAGCTAAAGCAGCTGATGCATGCTATCCATCAGAATACTCCAAAAGGAATGATGTAGAGCTATTTGCTGAGATTGGTGTCACATATCTTTATGACAAGAGTGGCAAAACACTTCTTGAGCGAGGATATGATGCATCTTGTCTCTCTCATGAGCTTAATGCATTGGAGGATTATGCTGGTGATGACTTTCAACAAACCAGCAAATGTTTCAAACGACGACAAAACTCTCGAGTTATTCACCCAACTGATGCTGAGTTTGCGAACCTGGAGCCTTACATCAGTGAGGTTGTTATGGAACGTTTCCCTGACAAGCCAGCTGAACCCTGGGACTGGAGGCAAGAAATCAACTTGCATCGGGGTTAGCTTGTAAGCTGCTGTATGGGAGACCACGTCTTGATTTGAACGAGAAGCGCGTTGTCTTCAGTCTTGTGGTCATTAATGCGGTGCTTGTATACTTGTTTGGCGGTGGTTTACTGTATGAGAAACGGATGATGACAACTGAGTGATTTCTTTCTCCTTGGAACGATGATAAGTTTCTTTAGGTCTGATTCCCCCCGAACCTTGCCGGCCACCTCATGTATTGCAGACTCGTTTTCTGAATAGTTAAATATGCAACTTCAATTACCTCCCGATCTGAGTGAGTGTATCAGCATTATAAAGTAGTAGTCCTGTTTTAAAAATAAAAAAGGGAACCTGTATCCCGGACGCAGCAAGTGTTGCCTGTCACACGCTAGACGAGTCGCCTAATATCTTGCCGAGCGCTTAAATGCATCATCAGGTTTGCATGCACGAGCGCCAATACTTCTGAGGGTAATATTATACTCATACTATCTAGCGATCCCGCCTGCCGTGTCGCAAGGGTGGGCTTGTCAGCCATGTATGCTGTTGGGATATTAATTGTCTTGCAATCCCTAACTCTAGGTCATGTTGTGAATAAATAATTATATACGTAAGAGCCACAAATTCAAGTCAATTCCCACTTCAACTTCCAGCCGGCCTGCAGTATGCACGTCATACAAATTGGCTGATTCACATGATATTTGACACAGAGATTGCCACAAGTTTCCCACCCTCTGCGACCCTTAGAAAGTATTCACCTAGCACATGGTAGTAAGATCTGTGTCCACGGTTACGTCGCCGATTCTGACATTTCCTGACACTTGAAGCGGCATCAAAATCGTGAAGGATTTGATTGAGATATCACATTTGAACAAGCTATCCTGCCAGGGCAAACTCCCATTTAAGCAGCTACATTCAACCGTGCCTTCAGGCATGAATAAGCAAACAATCCCCCAGGCATCAGGATTTGAAGACTTTAGCGGCGACCCAAATACGAGGCTTGAGATAGCAGCGAATCGCAGTACAGAGGAGGTATTGAAAATGTGGTATGCTTCTCAAGCGGCTCAACTGCAAGAAATTTATGATGCGGTTTCCTCTTACCTGCAACCAGCCGGAGAAGACGCACAGCCCCCCTGAGCTAGAGCTTGGTCAGCGGTATTCTAGTCGAAAACTCTGAAGTGAAAGGATCTGAAGAACTACGAATGAGCTGCAGCTAAGACTCTTCATAGAAATTAATGTATTTTAAGAAAAATTTAAAAAAAAAATATTTCCCAGTAGACCAGTTGGAAGGGATCAAAGAGAATACATGAAGAAAAGAGTTTGAGTGAAGTTCGTGATTAATTGCTGTATACAGTTTAAAACAGTTAATCTGAATTTTCAGATCTTTTTTTATAATATTTCTTTTAAAATATTTATTATATATATTCTGATGAATCTTTTCTAAATTAATGAGATAATTAATTACTAAACAATTTTGAAGTATATATTCAGTATCTTTATATTCTCAGTAGACAGTTGACAGTCAGTCTTATTAAATAAAACTGTCAGATTAAAATCAAAATAAATTATCAGATTTATATTGAGTTCTGTAATATAAAATATTGAATAAATCTAGTATAGAGTTTATATGATAGAGTTCTTGATATATGAGAAGAACTCTCAGAATTACTGCTGTTTATTAATTATTTCTCTGATTTAATATATTAGTAAGAGTAATAATTATCATATTTATTTAATATATCAGTAATTTCATGAGATTGTTATTAAATCACTATATTATTTGACTAGAGTGAGAAGATACAGTTGAAGTAGCAGATATAGAGATATAAAATATAATAGAAATGAATAATATATATATAAATAAATTTAATATTAATATTAAATGAAATTCTTCAGAATTTAGAATTTAATTAATACTTTCTATTATTTTCTACAGTTTAATAACTGTATTATATATTTTTAATAATTATTATTCTGACTGATTTACTTTATTAAATTCAGTAGTACTGAAAATCTTATCTCAGACTCTTTTAAACAGTACTCTTAAGAATTAAATATAGATAAGAGATTCTTATATCTCATTCTTCTTAATTAATAATATAATAACTGTGTGAAACTGTTAATAAAAAATAAGAATCTTCTATCTAATTCTGTGCTTCTTCTGATATAGAGTTATAAGATATATCTGATTATACATCTATTAATAAGTATTCTTATATCAGAAATCTACTAGCAGCTGTTTTTTTATCTCAGCTTATATCTTATATTCTATAATAAACTGATTAATATATCTCTGCAGCTTTATAGTGTAATAATTTTATAATACTATTAATATATCAGTATTAGAAATATAATATAACTTATACACAGTTTTAAAATAATTTAGAAAAGTGATGATATTCTTCTTATTAAAATATAAAATATCAGATACTTCTAAAACTGATATCAGTATAATTAAATAATAAAATAATATTCTGATATTATACAGTTGAAATAATATAATAGTAGAATCTGATATTAATTAACTGAAAAAAAGATTAGAATCAGATATATTTATCTCAGTAGCTTCTTTTCTGAGAATTATTAATATTTTTATAAAAGAAGAATACTGTTAAGTAATAAAACTTTTATAAGAATATTTAAGATCTGTGAATATATATAAATATAATAAAAAATAAAAAACAGAGTTATTTTTATATAAAAAAAACAGATTAATTATAAAATTTATATTAATATTCTTTCAATTCTGTAAGTTTATATTTTTTAAAAAATAATGAATTTTTTATATATATTGAAAATTCTGCTTCTCATCTTATTTAACTCTTTCAATATAACTGAAATATAATTCTTCAGTGAATTATTTATAAAAAGATTTTTTCATACTGTCTTCTCACTGAGTGAATAAGTTTAAACTCAGTTTATTAGTGAGATACTTAATCTGTTTTCTTATATAAGAGTAATATCATTGATATACTTTTTATATCAATTCATATAATAAAATAACACTATTGAAAAGAATACTTATAAATAGAAGAAAAAGAAGAATACTCAGTGAAATAATTTTTATTATTATAACAGTCTCTGTTCTCTCTATCACTCATTTATTCATTCAATAAGAATATTTTCTCAGAGATATTAATGAAGAGAAATAATGAGTTATACATTTTAGATAGTATATAAATAAAAACAGAAGAATTACACAAGAATTTGTGAAGCAGAATGATAAAGAAAAGTCTTTAAATTGAGTGTTTTATTCTATATTAGATAGATAGTGAAAATCAATATAAGTAATAAGAGTAATAATTATATATTCAATCAATAAATATAATCACTGTACAGAATTAAAATAATATATATATTTAATAAAGAATAAGAATCTGTGCAATCTTATAGCTGTACATATATTGAATCATATTATAGATATCAAACTTGTTATATTTATGAGATGAATGACAGCAGAATAATTATATGTTGATAGTATCTTGATAAAAAATCAGACTGAGTAGAATTCTCTGCTACAATAGATTCTGTTATAAGCTTTTATAAATAGATAATAGTATTAATTTATTATACTGTTTATATTATAGTATCTTTATTCTCTGACAGATATTATATATTTTAATATATATTTTAATATTTATTCAGAGATTATCTTAAATATATTTATATTTTAGAAGTTTTTCAGTTTTTTCAATTCTGAAATAATCAGTATAAAAATTATTATAATAAATTCCTAATAAATTCTGATATATTACTCTACTATAAAAGATAAAAACTGAATTATTCAGTAATAAAAATTTATACTTTTCTAATTTATCAGTAATTTAATTTCTTCACAGTATTATATTCTATTTAAAATTTATTTTTTAAAAAATTTATTTTAAAAACTCTCTTTTTTAATTTTAAAATCTGAGTTATAGTAGTAGTATTTCTGTTACAAATCTAAGAAAACATCTTATATAAACAGTCAGAAAATCATTAAGTAAGAGAAGATCTGACAGAGAGAGCTGATAAAGACTAGTAATAAGATAACAGAACTAGAAGCTGAAATAGAAGAGATTATATAACTGATAGTAAAGATAGATGTGATAGTAAGTTACTATCAGAAGCTATTAATACTATTGATATTTTAAATAGCTATAATAGCTGTCTACTATTATAGTTATCAGATCTATCAGAGAATTTCATTATATATTTAGACACACTCATTACTCTTAGAATCAAGAAAGCTTATCTTCTTAATTATAATTAATTATATTTTATATTTCACAGTTATACTCTATATCTCAATTATTTCTTAAGAATCATCTGTCTTATCATAAGATATTCTCACTACTCTAAACATCTTATAATTATAAGCTCTATTTCTTAGATCACTGCTGTAGCTATCATTGATTATAGAGATTCTCTAATTAATATCTCTACTACTCATGATAGTGACACTATCTCTCTTTTTAGTGAATAAGTATATAATACTTCTCTGAGAGCTGATCTAATCTCTGAGTATATCTAAAAGACTTACTAGTGAAGAAGAATGATAGTATATTAATTATCTCTATTCTAGATTACAGAGACTTCTTGATCTCAAAGATTTACTCAAGAGAAACTGTGAAAAAGATCTATTATATAAAAAAATAAAGTATTTTAACTCTTGAAGTAAGTTAACTATAATATTCAAAGCAGAATTAACTGTTGATATGATTAAGTATAATATTCAAAGATTACTGAAAGTTAATAAGAAAATCACTGATAGATATTGATAACTAGAAATGATATTATTCATATAAGAGTTAAAGATTAAATCACTTATATTATTCATAGAAGAGAGAGAAAAGTTATAAATCTTTCTTTCATAACTTAATCTATATCTAGTAATTAATTCAGTATAAATAGAAACTGAAGTTAATAAAATCTTGATAATATCAACATTTTTAATTGAATCAGTATTTAACTGATTTAAATTAAAAATCAGAGTATGATTTTATAAGATAGAGAGAGCTTAAGACAATGAAATTATTATATTATTCAAGAACTATAAGAAGTTTATAAAAATTATATAGAATACTTTTGAAGAAGTTGATGAGAAATATAAAATAGTATAAAAAATATACTGACTTAGATAAAACAGTTTAATAATATAATATATTTCAGAGTATCAGCAGCTGAGTTTATATCTAGACTGAGATACTGAGACATTAGTAGCACAATTTTATCAAGAATTAAAGAAAAAAGTAAAAAATGAAATTATGAGAATACAGAAAAAATCTGAAGAACTGAGTTAAATAATTAAAGTTACAGTACACATTAATAATCAACTTTATAAATGAAAACTAGAGAAAAAGAGTTACTACACTCAGACTGTAAAAAAATCTAAAAAATTAATCAATCTATACAGATTAAGATCAATGAAACTAGATATAATAATAATTAATAGAAAGCTGAGAGATGAGAAGAAATAATAATACTGAAAAAAGAATTTATATTTTTTATATAAAAAATCAGAATATTGAGTAAGACAGTACTCATAAAGAAAAGAAGATAAGAAATTGAGAGTCACTGAAAAGAGTAGAGATAAATATTAAGTGACTGTATATCTATAGATTACAGAATAGATGAACTTCAATCTAACAGAAAAACAGAATAAAGAAGAATTCTGAGAAATGTGAATTATTTAAACAGAGTTTGAAGATTTTCATCATAGATAATAAAGAGCTGTATGAGAATAAAAGAGAGAATAAGAACAGTTTCAGATAGTCATTGAAAAGTTTTGATAAAAAGCTCATGAATAAAGAATTTAAGAAGTATGTAAATGATATCATTAGCAATAAAAAGAAGAAGATGAATTGAAATTCTTTAAACTAATATATAGTGAATGTGTATATTATAAAGAATAAATGAATATTGATATAAGAAATCTGAATCATCTGTGATACAAAGAATATATCATATATATATGTGATTGTGAATATCATAAACAGAAATAAGAAAATGACATCAAATGATAATAAACTGATAAGAATTATTCTTATCATGAAGTATTTTATTCTTACAAGCTTGAAGAATGTATGATATATAAAAACAGAGAAAAAGATGAGAATAAAGATGAAGAAATATCAAGCTTATAAGATATGAGATAAATTAATTATTCTGAATATGATAGAATATATTAAGTGTTCTGTATAAAAAACAATTATTCAATTCATAAAAATAATAAAGAAAATAATAAATATCATTCTAGATTATAATATCTATATACTACTCAATCTGTATATAATAGTGATATAAATGAACTCATCACTGATAGTGAGAATGAAGAAAATTATATCACTGCATACTATGAAAAACTAGAAGATGAAGATCAGTAAATGATCATTTGAGAACTGAGAAATTAATTAGATGAAATAGAACAGAGAGTTCAGTTATTTAAAAACTTTAATTATGAAGAGCTATATCAAGCAAAATCAAGAATGAATAACAGAGACTGTTTTGAAATAGTTTAATTACTATAGTGAAAAAGTAATTATCAGATTCATCTATAAAAGAAAGAAAAATAAGATTATTTTCTCAGAGTATTATAAGAAGAAGCAGACTCAGATAGAAGTATATTCTATGAATCAATATTCATACTGAAACAGTTATAAAATGATCTCAGACTAGCTAAAGAATATAAAAAACATTGAGAAATAACTTAAATATACTGTTATCACAGTGACTGTAAAAAAATCTATCATATATATTATAAAATTAGAATATAATAATTTCTGACAGCACTGACTATATATCTGAAAAAGAGAAGAATACACTGATACTGAAAAGATGAAATAATACAGATATACTATAAACTCAGATATGACAGAGTAAATTCAGACTCTTGAAAAGAACTGATAAGAGAGATTAGAAAAAGAATATCTAGATTAATCTGAAAAATAAAGATCACTGACATCAAACTATTAGATAAACTACTGAATAAAGATATATCAGAAATAGTGAAAATATTAGTACAGATAATAAAAAATATATATACTACTCAGAATTAGAGTTTTAAAATAGTGAAATAAATCAGAAGTTAGCTGTAACAGAAGAAATTTAATATTCAATATTTGAAATGAATTTGAAAGAGTGAAGTATATACACACTACTAGATTTCAGAGTAACAGAAATATTCATAAATAAGAAATATATAAGTAAAATAAAATTATCAACTCAATGAAAAGAATGAGAATATTAACTAAAAGAATTTGATAAAGCAAGTCTAGAGAGAGTTGATCAAGAAATATACTTGATAAAAATATGAGTCAATGAATATAAAAAGAACATTATATTCAATATTATCAGAATCAGTGAATATACTATAATACTGAGATATTCATAATTAATGAAATATAACTCTGAGATTAACTGATAAAAAAAAAAGAAAAATCAGACTAATATGATATGAATATTTCTTTCAATCAGAAGCTCAAGAGTCTAATAATTATAGTAGAAAAGAGATCAGAAATGAAGTTATAAATAAAAAGATTCAAGTAATAAAGAAAGTCAGAAAAACTCAAATCTGAAAAATAGAAGAACTGACTACACTAGAAAAAAAATAGATATCAGAGAAGTATTTACAATTCTAAGAAATATTTCAGAAGAAAGAATCAGCACACAGTCTATCAGAATATAAGAATTGAAATTATGAAATATCACTTCAAGAAGAAAAAAAATTAATATACTCTTCAATATATTGAATGACAGAGAAAGAGTTAAACAAACTACAGAAATATCTGAATGAAAATCTTGAGAAGAGATTCATAAGATTATCAATATCACTGATAGAATACTCTGTGATATTCATATCAAAAAAGAACAGAAATCTATAATTATATATGAATTATCAGCAGTTGAATAATATTATGATAAAAAACAGATACTCATTATCACTTATTAAGAAAATTTAGAATAGATTTTAAGAAGTAACTTGATTCATAGTACTGAATCTAAGAGAGATCTATAATCAGATAAGAATGAAGAAGAGTGAAGAATGAAAAACAGGATTCAAAACAAGATTCAGATTATATAAATATTTAGTTATATTATTTGAATTAATTAATATATCAGTAACATTTCAAGTAATAATTAATTAAATCTTATATAACTATCTTGACAAATTTATTATAATATACTTAAATAATATTCTCATATTTATATAAGAAGAATGAGATGATTATATTAAAAAGATTAAGATGATTTTGAAGAAACTACAGAAAAATCAGTTATAACTTAAATCAGAGAAATATAAATTCTTTAAGAAAGAAGTGAAATTCTTAGAACATATTATATCTACAGAAGAGATATAAATGAATTTAAAAAAGATTTAAATAATAGTGAAATGATCTGAGTCAATTAATAAAACAGAAATATAAGTCTTTCATGAATTAGTAAATTATTACTGAATATACATTGAAAGATTTTTGAATATGACTAAATCATTAATAATCTTATTTAAAAATGAAATATCATTTAATTGATAAATAGAATAACAACAGACATTCAAGAAAATCAAAAAGAAATTCAAAAATGAAAATATGAGAGCACACTTTAATCTGAAATAATTATCATTTGTGAATACTAATATATTAAACTATACTATTAAAATAAGATTATAGTAACTGAATCAGAACAGAAGACTATAACTAATAGTATATTATATAAGAACAATGATATCAGCAGAATAGAATTATAATATATATAACAAAGAATTATTAGCAATTATTACTGTATTGAAAAAATGATGAGTATATCTGAAGAGAGTTAAATATTAAGTTATAATACTGTCTGATCATCACAATTTATAATACTTTACAATTATAAAAGAATTAACTAGAAGATAAGTATAATGATTAGAAATATTAACAGTATATAACTTCAAAATCAAATACTGTAAAGAAAAGAAAAATATATAAGTAGATATATTAAACTGAAGACTGAATTTGATAATTAAAGAAAAATCTAAATAGATAATATTTATCAAAAAATAAAATAATATAATATTCAATAAATAAGTAATTAGAGTAATCAGAATAATCTCAATAAACTGTGATCTAATACATAAAATAAGATAAGAAATAAGAAAGAACTCTTGAATAAACTGTGAGATTCATAATATTGAAGAAATTATTAAGAAAAAAGAAATAGTATACTGAAACAGATATATATATATTTCTGAGATACTATGAAAGAAAATAATGAAAGAAGAATATAATATAATAATCACAGAACACTTCAGAACAGATAAAATATTAGAATAAATTATCAGAATATACTACTGATCAGAAATATAAATAGATATCAGAGAATATATTTAAAACTGTGAAATATATCAATGAAGCAAAGTTAGTAGATATATCTCATATAAAGAACTACAGTCAATATCAATATTAAGACAATTATAGACATTTATAGCAATGAATTTCATTATCAAATTATTAAAATTCAAAAAATTTAAAACTGAAATATTGTATAACTCTATTCTTACAGTTACTGATAGATTTATGAAATATATCTATTTTTTATTATTTCAGAAAGTAATCTCAGTACTGAAGATAGTTTATATAATATTAAGAAATATCTTTATAAATTATAAAATATTAAAAGAGATTATTACTGACTGAGATACAAAATTTGTATTAAAATTTTGATAAACTCTGATAATAAAAATAGAAGTTAAAAGTAAAATATCAACAGTATATCACTTATAAACAGATGAATAAATAGAAAGATTGAATTAAACAGTGAAATAATATCTTAGATATTATATCAATTACTGATAAAATAATTGAGTTGAATTACTGTCAATAACATAGATAACTTATAACAGCTCAAAGAATACTACTACAGAATTTACACTGTTTTTCATAAACTATGAGAGAGAATCAGATATAGTATGAACAGAAATTCTTATTAAAAGTATAGTATATGAAGTAGATTAATGAGTGATAACACTGTGACAACTTTATAATCAATTGATAAAAGATATAGAATTCATTAAGAAATAAATAAAATTATACTATAATCAAGAGTATCAGAAGATATCTCAGTTTAAAAAGAGAAAGAAAGTGTTTCTACTATAATAAAATATAAAAATCAAGAGATTAAGTAAGAAACTGAATTATAAAAAGTTAAAATCATTCAGAATTCTGTGATAAATAGAACTTATAAACTATAAACTTTAACTCTCTGATATTATATGAATTCATTTCAACTTTTATATCTTATTATTGAAAAAAGTATCTTAAAATATTAAATAGTATAAAACAGAAATTGATATAAAAGAATAAGAATATAAAGTTGAAAGAATTCTGAATAAACAAAGAATTAGTGAAAAGAATCACTACTTAATTAAATGAAAAAAATATGATATCTCAGAAAACACTTGAAAATCTATTAAACATCTGATAAATATAGCACAGATGATTCAATAATTTTATCAGTAAAATTCAGAGACTGATTCAGCTGAGTGAGCTAAGAATCAGAAAGTTTAAAAGAGAAGTTATTGATAATAGTGAGAAATTACTTCATCTCTTATTATTAAGCAGCTTGTGTTTTGTACTGTTTTTTCTTCTTCTCTTTCAGTCTTTTCAACTTCTCTAATGATTGAGTATTGAACTTAAGAAACTGATCAGCATACTTCTTAAAAAACTTCTCTTATTTTTTAAGATAATTGAGATGAGTTATAAATAATATAACTTGCTCATAAGCAGCAGATTTTTGAGATTTAAGTTTCTTCTACTTTTAGTAAAGTTTCTTTCAGTTGATCTGTGACACAGTCAAATCAATCAAATATAATTTACTCACTTGAGTACACTCACTACACTTTTTATATTTATCAGATCTAATGTAAGAATAATCATAATGAGAATAACAGATATATAATAAAGATATAGTGAGATCTAATTTTTTAATATTAGCAGTGTTCTTATACTGACAGATTATCTGATTATGAGTTATGATAACTAAGAAAGAAGAAAGACTTACAGAAAGATGAAATCTAAAAATGAGAAGATCTGCTATTTATATCAAAGACACTGAAAACAGCTTAATAAAGAAAGAGAGAAATGATATTATGAATCTAAGAAAACACTCTGTATAAACAGTCAGAAAATCATTAAATAAGAGAAGATCTGATAGAGAGAGCTGATGAAGACTAGTGATGAGACAGTAGAATTAGAAACTGAAATAGAAGAGATTATATAACTGATAGTAAAGATAGATATGATAGTAAGTTACTATCAGAAGCTATTAATACTATTGATATTTTAAATAGCTATAATAGTCATCTGCTATTATAATTATCAGATCTATCAGAGAATTTCATTATATATTTAAACACACTCATTACTCTTAGAATTAAGAAAGTTTATCTTCTTAATTATAATTAATTATATTTCATATTTCACAGTTATACTCTATATTCTGATTATCTCTTAAAAATCATCTGTCTTATTATAAGATATTCTCATTATTCTAAACATTTTATAACTATAAACTCTATTTCTTAGATCACTGTCATAGCTATTATTGATTATAGAGATTCTCTAATTGATATCTCTACTACTTATAATAGTGATACTATCTTTCTTTCTAGTGAATAAGTACACAGTACTTCTCTGAGAGCTGATCTAATCTCTGAGTATAGATAAAAGACTTACTAGTGAAGAAGAATGATAGTAATTTCACTGCTATAACTTTTTAATAAAATTAAAAAATTATCAGATTAAGAGATTATAAACTATTTTATACTCTGTTAATTTAATAGCAGTCAGATATAATATAAAATATTTATAACTGTTAGTATCAGTTGTTTACAGAGACTTAAGTTCTTTTTCATCTTTTTCACTGAAATATACAGCTACTTTCTCAGTACTATCTCAGAGTTTTAGAGAATTTTAACTCTTTACAGTCAGCTTTTTCTACAGTGATAATAGAGATTATTTTATCAGATTCTTATTTTTATTAATAATATTATAATTAAGTTATCTCAATAGTATATTAGTGAAGTTAAATTAATTTAAATAGTATCAGATATAGAGATTATATTTCAACAGTAGTTTCACTTATCTAGTTTAATATTTTATTAAGCTTTTTATAAATAAAAAGTAATACAGATTAATATAATCTGTAAGAATTTATATTAGATATCTACTACTCTACAGATAGTATTATTAAATTTTAAAAAATTTAATAATTATCTGTATTTTCTGATTATATATATTATATCTTTTCTATATAAATAATAATTTCTTAGAGAAAAAGATCACTGATCTTCATTCTCAGTATTTTATAAATTTTATAAAAAAGTCTTTTTTTATAAATATTTTATTATCTGTAAACTCTGAGTTAATTAATTCTTATTTTTTTTATCACTGAAAGATATTCAATATCAGCTGTAAAAATATTTCACAGATATAATTTTTAAATATATCAGTTTTTATATTAACTAGATAAATTGAAATCAAAATAATTTAATATTATAATATTAGTGAATACTTTCTTTAATTTTTCAAATATTTTCAGTGTCTTGAGTATGAGTAATAATAGATGAAGAGATGATCATCTGACTAGTCAGATAATAATCAAATAATTCAGTCACTCTTTTAAGATATTTTAGAGAAAGATTAAACTTGAGAATATCAATCTCACAGAAGTTAGACTTAAAAAGATATTCTTTTATTTACTTTTTTATTAAATTAGTTAGAAGAACTATTAATAAAATAAGAAAGATTCTCAAACCTCTGAATTATATTATCTTTGTCTCAGATTAAACTCATCAGTTTCAGTTGATAATTCTCAATAAAAGTTGTGTTTCAGTTAATTAAATAAGACACAGAATATATACAACACTTCATATCTATAATCTCATCACTTTTAACAAGTACAGAAGTCTTCACTCTCATGAGAGAGAAGTCTAAGTCTAAATCAAAGAGCACTTTTTCTAGCACTCTTTATTCAGCTCTCTCATTATTAGCATACTTAACAAAACTGAAGAGAATAATATTCTCAGCTTATATTTTACAGTCAGTGATTATCTATTCTGACAATGATTTTCATTATATAAAAGAATAACTGAAAGAATTATTCAATATTAAAAGAGTAATTTATATTTCAGTATCTATTTCTCACTCAGTGTTGATTAAACTTATTGAGAGAAATATTCAAATAATTAAAACACATATAATCAAGAATAGTATTAGAATAGACACTTTGAAACTTTGATTCTGAGCAGTATAAGAGAGTACACTGATAATTAATATCAAACTTACTAAGATTCATAATTATACATTTATATATTTATTATTAGAATATGATTCACAGTATAAATATACATTTGATATTCACTTACTACAGAAAAATGATAAGTTTTCTACTATAGATTGAGAATCAGAACTCATTAAGATTAGTTTATTCTTTAAGTATAAATAAAAGATAATAGATAGAGTTACTAAAATTATCACTTTCAATTAAAATAAAAATAGAGCTACAGTGACTACAGTAGAAGATAAATATAATACTGATTTTCAGAAAGAAAATCTGATTTAAATTTAAAATAGAAAATTAGATAAGAGATATGATACAGTATTAAAGATAAAATGAAAGAGTTTAAAAATAATTATAAAAATATCAGTTAACAGTAAATCAGTTCTTATTAAGAAATTTTATAATAATAAAAATGAGTATAAATATCACATCAATTATATTATTAGATATAGAGAGTGACTCTCAAACTACTCAGATTAAAAATAAGTGATATATTATAATAGATAGATAATAATTTATATAGAATCTTCAGAAAGTAGAGCAGTTTTATTATAGAGAATAGATTAAATTGTATTTTAATTTTATTTAAATATCTATCTCTGTATATAAATTGATAATACTGTAAAACTTAATATAATAACTTAACTACAGTTTTAATTTAAATAAGAAAAACTCTCAATAAAATTCAGAATGAAAATTCATCTACTTATTTTTATTTATTTACTTTTTTTATATTCTTTCTATCTTCTATATTTCTGATTCTATTCTTTCTTTTCATTATAATATATAAACTCTTCACTACTATAGTTATTTAACTATAATTACTTTATCTTATTGTATTCTATACTTAAATTTATCATTACTCTTATTTCATACTCAATTTAAGTTTTATCTACTGTTATATCTCTTTTATCTTATAACTTCTCTTAATTTTATATATTTTCTCACATTCATAAGTATTTCTCACTTCTTACAGATTTATCAATATTTATTCATCAGTATCTCACACTGTTCACACTGTATAATCTATCATATAATTATTATTAGCACTCACTGTGTTATAATTACTACTTAATATTTTATTGAGAATCAGTATAAAATTTTATAATTTTCAATCTGAATATATTACTATTCTCATAAATATTAACAGAATCTACACTTAATCAGATTTAGTTAGAATATTAATAGTTATATTTGTATTATATTATCTGAACACTATTAAATAAAATTATAAAATTAATATTAAGTACTAAATAAAATCTTTTAAAATAGATCTGATATTTATATATTTATATTATAAGATGTATAATATTGTCAGAAGACTTTTTAACTATATAATATTTATTTATTTTTTATAATTCATTTCTGTAATAATTTCACAGTTTATCTTTTATAGATAGTTAGTAGTTATATCTGCACTGATCTGTACTGACAGAGATATTATATAAAGAAAAGAAGAATGAGAGATATAAATTATAATAACTTCTCAAAATACTATAAATTCAAGTGACACAGCTTTATCATATAAATATTTCTTATACTGATATTTTACTGTTTTATATCTTTGATATCTTATCTTACAAAGTTATTAAATTGTAGATAATATATCTTAATAAATTTTCAGCTTTTATTTTTCTTCAATCTTATAAATAATGAATATAAATCTGATATAATTTATATATATTATCATAATATCTATTATAAGAGAAGAGAGATTTATATTAATACAGAGAGTATGAAGTCTGATATAAAAAAAAGAAAGAGAATTAATGTCTTTTTTAGTAGTGTAACAGAGAATTTTCACTCAGTCTGATTTTTCACTGAGATACTGTCAGCATATAATTATCTCACTATCACTTATCTCATAAATATAACAAGTTTGATATCTACAATATGATTCAACATATATGTGACCATGAGATTATGTGAGTTTTTATTCTTTATTTAATATATCTATTATTTTAATTCTATACAGTAGTTATATTTATTGATTAATTAATTAATTATTACTTTTATTACTTTTCACTATCTATCTAATATAGAATAGAATATTTAACTTAAAGACTTTTCTTTATCATTCTACTTCACAGATTCTTATATGATTCTTCTACTCTCATTTATATATTATCTAAAGTATATAATTTATTATTTCTCTTCATTGATGTCTCTGAGAAGATCTTCTCATTAAATAAATAAATGAGTGATAGAGAGAATAGAGATTATTATAATAACTGAGATTATTTCACTGAGTATTCTTTCTTTTCTTCTATTTATAAGTGTTCTTTTCAATAGTGTTATTTTATTACATGAATTGATATAAGAAGTATATCAATAATATCACTCTTATATAAAAAAGTAGATTGAATATCTCACTGATATTATTATTATTATTATTCTTCTTCAATTATAGATGTATGCAGTCAGAGACTATGACATCTATCTGAGAACTTTCAGTTCTCAGAATTTCTCTATTTAACTAGCTAATATACAATTATCAATTTTAAACATGCTAATAGAAAATTTCACACAGAATATAAAAACTTCTTATCATATACACAATTTTATAATCACTTTTCTCAGGCACATTTTTAATAAAAGAAAGAAATGAGAATTTTAGTTATTAAAGATAGTATCTTTTACAACAGAATAAAGAAAACAGAGTAATACAAAAGAATGAAAATAAAGAAAAATATAGAAAATTTCAAAGATAGACTATATAGCTGTTTTAACAGACTATATTTACACTTTATTCTTATTCTCATTCTCATTCTTATAAGAATTCAATCATTGTCTTATAACTATTTGAGTTTTTAAGAGATATTCAGATAGAAATTTTATTTCATTTTCAGTTGAGAATAAAAATTTCATATTTAGCTAATTTATCTTATATTTTTCTCTCAGTTCAGTTCTAATTTCATTATATAATGAATAATTCATTATTAGATGTTCAGAATTTTCTCTTGAGTCACAGAAAAAGTACTTATCTGTATCAAATCTATCACTAAATCTTTTTATATAAGATTTAAAATAATCATATTCAAGTTTTAACTGAATTATTGAAGAGAAAAATCTTCTTTTTATATTTTATTGAATAAGACTTTCACTTAGATTTAGTTTTAAATCTTATATAATGCACACTTTGTTTCTGTTTATTTCAGTTTTCATTTCACTTCTCTAAATAT
>PDNC01000201.1:0-28556 GCA_002572885.1 Blastomyces parvus
TGGGTGTAATCCACCACCTCATCAACCCCCAGCTCCCCGCTGACAAACCCAGCATTCCGCCCCGAACACACCCCACACACCCAAAACCTCCCGCGCCCCGCCCCCCCCCCCAACAGCAGCTTCGCCCTCAACATCTGACAAACCATCACCCCCACCCCACCACTGGCATTCAGCACCAGAACCCTCCGCACCCCCCCGTCGTCCTCCTCCTCCTGCTTCTGCTGCTGCAAGCCCCCCTCACTATCACTATCCCAAACCCACCCCCTAACCCCCGCCTGCTCAAACAGCGCCTGCCACGCCGTCAGCGCACTCAGCGGCACACACGCCGCCAGCGCCGCGCTCACGTTGCGCGGCTTAAACGCCAGCTCGGCCTCCACGGCCACCGCGACGTCCGCGGCGCCGCCATCGCGCGCAAACGCCAGCAGCGCCACGACCTCGTCGCCGACTTTGAATTTGGGGCCTGTTGCGCTGTGCGTGTCTGTCTGGGGGGTGGAGAGGATGATGCCGCAGATGTCGTGGCCGGGGATGCGGGTTAGGGTGCTATTGGTGGTAGGGGAATTGGAATGCGGAGGAGGAGGTGGTGGGAGGAGGGTTTCGGCCCACCCGAGCTCGCCGCGGCAGAGGGCTGTTGTTTGGATTTTGAGGAGGTATTGGGATTCCGTGGGGGATGGGGTGGGGTGGGTTGCGGTGTAGCGGAGGGTGGAGGGCGGGGGAGGGTTTGTGGTTGTGTAGGGGTGGGAGGGCGGGAGGGGGAGGTAGAGGGCGGGGATTGTGGGCGGGATGTTTTCTTGCTCGGCGAGGATGGTGGTGTGGGTTCGGGGGGTTTCGTCCATGGTGAAGAAGGCGGAGTTTTTTTTATATATAAATAGTATTTTAATTTCGGAGGAAGGGTGGAAGAGGTGAGTGAGTGTTTTCCGGTGCGAAGAGCGGAGTTTGCGGGAGATCGAAGGGACGGGAGTAGGAGTTATATCGCATCAATTGGCCTCCCTCTCACCTAGCTGGGTTAAACAGCAGGTTAAATATTATCGTCTAAGCAATCTGTACGAAGCAGGTTGAGGGGGATTGGCCGATGCCTATATAAAGTTGTTGCTAGGCCTGTGACGTCAACAATGTTCTGTCGCAGCGTCTCACCTCAACATGAAAAAAAAATCCGACTCACTCGGGCTGGACTACAAGTTAGGCAAAAAACTATCCATTCCACGTTTACGGAAATATCCCGTTTGGTGAATGCAAGCATTCCTTGCCAATTCATTTATTATATCCGTGTATATTCTTATAAAATGAGCACATTCTCCCAGCCATGCTCTGCGGCATCTGCGTCTGACCAGTGAACTCTGGGGATGGACAAAAAATATATGTGCTTGTATAGATATCTGATATATGGATCTAATAAAGAGGAAAACGGAAAAGAATAAACACAAACAAAAACAAGGAGGGAGGAAATGTGAAAATAAATGCGACGAAGGGGTATATCGGCATTAAGGGCAGTCAAAGACGGCACAAAACGCCATAGGTAATTGCTACAGAAATGGGAAATGGAAATAAAAGAAAAAGAAAATTTGAGCCCGAAAATAAAAGGTAGCATCCGTCGTTGCAAAAAGATCAAACAGAAAGGAAGAAAGAGGAAGCGAACTCGACTTGGGAAAAAAACGCCGTCATCGCCCAACCTGCAATCCCGATGGCAATGAATCGATGAAACCGGCCCGTAATTGGAATCACCAAATGAACCGAAAAAGGGAAAACCAAACAACAAACCAACCCGCCACTGGACCCGGCCCCTATTTACTCCGCCTGCTGCAACATATCAACCTCCCGATAGAGATGCACGGGATCATCAAAAACCCTCCACACATCATCAGGCACGCCCTCAAACGCCTTCAGGAAGCGCTTCTCCTTATTCTTCTCCTCCATGTTCGCCACATCCGTGACTCGCCGGATGTATATGGCGCGCACCCACTGCTTATGGCGGTGGTATATCTCCGCATACGCCTCCGGGTCGCTCTGCGTCGAGTCGCCGATGCAGATGACCTTGCGCCTCGGGAACCAGCGGTGCAGCTTCTCCATGCGCTCGACTTTGTACGCCTGTGTGCCTTTGGTGAAGGACTTTAGGAGCCCGCTGAGGTCCATCCAGGATTTGTCGCGGAGGATCAGCGTGCCCGGTGGGTACTCTGCGCGGAGGAAGGATCGGAGGAATGGGTAGAGGTTGTATGGAGAGGCGGAGAGGTAGAACCATGTGGGCGTGAGTGTTTTCTCGATATAGTCGTACAGACGGGGCATGCCGGAGATGGAGCGCGGCTCCTCCACAAAGGTGGTGCGCAGGATGCCGACGGCGTCGCTGGTCATGGTGTATTTGACGGTGTCGTCGACGTCGGAGATCATCAGCCAGCCGGTTGGGGAGGCGAATTCGGTATCCATCGACACCTTATGGTCCCAGTGTCTTAAGGAGGGGTGGGTGACGGTTCCATCGGCGATGTCGGACCCGGCAATCTGGACTGTCTGGGAGATGATGCCATGGCTATTGGACGGGTTTAGCTTGCGCTTGACGATATTGTGGCGGGTGAGGGGGATATCCAGGCTGATGGAGCGGGCGGGGGCTATAGAATCAACAAACGGCTGCACCCGCTCCGTCATGCGCTTGCGAACCTCCTCGTTATTCAGCCCAAAGTCCCCATCCAGCCCGATGGCGTCCGCAATAGTGGCGACGAATTTGCCGACCTCCTCACGGCCGCGCTTGATGAAGATGCATGCGACGATCTCGACCTGCCACGGCTGATTTTTGTTGTGGAATCTGCCGCCCGGCGATCTGTAGGCGGTGTTATCGAGGAGCCAGACTCTGTGCTGCTCCGGGTTCGCAGGGTGGACCAGAGGGTTTCCTTTGCCCAGCAATGATGCGACGATTCCCAAGAGAGGTGTTAAATGCAGCGGGGCGCGAATGGAAAGGGTATTCTCGACACGATCGAAGTCACCCTTGGACCGCGTTTCCTGTTCTTGCGGCGTTTCATGGATACGCCGCGCCTGAGTAGGACGCATAGTAGTGAATATAGTAGGGGAGGCAGAGACGGGATGTATAGTTACTAATGTGTTTTGAAGTAGTGAGCTATTGCACCAAGGAATGAGCGCAGGTGAGAGAGAGGAAGATATTTAATAACTATTAGTTCCAGAGGCAGAGGCAGATGTTGGGATAGAAGCTGCCAGAGCCGGGATGCATTCTGGAACTGTTAACTGTTTGCGAAGTGAGTCAACCACGAGTGAAAGGACATCAAACAAGGCCGGAGCGAGCCAGGACACGAGGACATGCTGGACAGATGAAAGAGACCAACAGGCAGGATATTTATTGAGTTATGTATTTTTCATTATTATTTCAGTCCGGCGGCAACAAGCAGCCATGTGAGGTGAAGAACGCCCTCTCTCCCCGCTCCCCGCAAGCACCAGGAGCCACCAGGGCAAATGATCATCCCCAACAACGCGGCGGCTCTTGGCTGGCGGTGAGGCGGTGCCATCTGATAGGCAGCGGGGTGTATTGTCATGAATAGCTTCCAGGGCTGGGGCTGGGGTTAGGGCGCTGCCTGGCGCAGAAATAGCCCATCTGGCGGTGACTGTGGGACAAAGCAGGGTTGGGTGTTTTTTCGTGGAGCAGCAGACCATGGAGAAGGGAATATTCTTAGCAACGCCAGATATCGGTGTATGTATTTAAAGTAAGTCACCACGTCTATTTCTTGTCCCCGACTCCCTGTCCGCTCTATTCCCGGTGTCACTGGGCCAGGTCAGGAGATGTATATTGGTTGTGACATTCTCTATCTCGTGCAGGCAGAAGCAGAGGAAGAAGGGAGAGAATGTAAAATTATGTCTTCAGATACTATATTTGTTCTGGTGCTAAATATGTAACTTTATTTCCAACCATGGCCCAGGCCTGTTTTCCCAGGGGATGCTCCCGGCCTTGTCGACCAGGGGTTTAAATGCTAGAAGTTGTGAACATCATTATATAAATAAAACAACCCGGTCAGCCACAGCAGAAAATAGACCCGCCTATTTACTTATCAACACTTTGCTGGAATAATATCTTTAATTGGTATGTACAGTTTTCCGTGAACATCCCATTTAGCTCCTGTAGCTATCTGGAATCTCCCAGGGCTATTTATTATTATTGCCCGCTCTTGCACGACTGGAATTGAATGATGCTGCTTAGCCGCGATAGGCGCCAACTAAGCGCGGGCCATGCTTGGCATCATCATGATATCAATATTCATATCAGCCAACGTGCATCTTTTCCAGACAATAGTTATTCACTTTGCTTGTTCGAATGATTGGAAAGGGGGACAAAATGGTTTGAGAAGTTGCTTTCTTTCTATTTAATGGCACCAGACTCGTATTTGAGCATTAAATTGGGAAACCCTATCACTTCCACTTCAAGGGGCGACGATGTTCTCTAGTCTCTGGACGCAGGCGTTTCCTCCACGGCCCCTGTTCACGGATAAAAACGTGCCGGATCTACAGGGAAAGGTAATTAGGTTGTCTATCCTATCCATTTTCATACAGTGATTTATTCATTTATTCACCTATTCACTTATTCACTTTTTATTTTTATTTATTTTGTTTACCCGGGGCTAGAAGGACTGATAGTTCTAAATCCAGGTCTATATCGTGACAGGGTCAAACACAGGAGTTGGCAAGGAACTGGCCCGAATTCTCTTCTCCAAGAATGCAAAAGTCTACATAGCAGCTCGCTCAGAGGACAAGGCCAACAATGCGATCAAGGAGATTAGACAAGCCAACCCGAATTCCACGGGCGAACTAACTTTTCTACCCCTCAACCTCAGCGATCTGACCACCATCAAATCTTCTGCTGAGAGTTTCCTGTCCAAGGAGGACAAGTTACATGTCCTCTTCAACAATGCCGGCGTCATGACGCCGCCCAAGGGCTCCAAGACAGCCCAGGGCTACGAACTCCAACTAGGCGTCAACACCATCGCCCCCTTCCTCTTCACAAAACTACTCACCCCAACCCTCGTGTCCACAGCCAAGTCCGAGCCGCCCAACACAGTCCGCGTCATCTGGGTCTCTTCCATAGCCATGGAGACCGGCGCGCCCAAATCCGTCGGCGTGCCCCTGGCCCAGCTGGATAATCTCCTCGATACCGATGCCAAATCACCGTCACCGCAGTACTTTAACTATTCCATCAGCAAGGCTGGGAATTACCTGTATGCCGTCGAGTTTGCGAGGCGGCATCGCGCCGATCGGGTGCTCAGCGTAGCGCTGAATCCGGGGAATCTTGCTTCGGATCTCTCGCGGCACAGGGGGTTCTTGCTAAAAGCGCTGACGCGCCCGATGCAATATCCGCCTGTGCTTGGGGCTTATACGGAGCTCTACGCTGGGTTGTCGCCGGATGTCACTGATAAGGAGCCGGGCAATTGGAGTAAGTCTTCTTCTGCTTCTTCTGCTTCTTCTACTTCTTCTGTTCGTTGGCATGGGAGTATGGGCTGCTAAAATTGTTAAATATATTAACTATTGCGATAATTTTATTTAGTTATACCATGGGGCCGAGTCGCTTCTGTTCGGAAAGATTTGATAGAAGCAACCAAACCGGAGGCGGAGGGAGGTAATGGAACAGCACTGAAGTTTTGGGAGTGGACTGAGAAGCAGATTAGAGCTTATCTTTGAGCGCACGTTTTTTCCCTCTCTCTCTTCCTTTTCACCCTCTTCTATTACATATACCTGCTACTGGACACGCACATGTGTATGCGCTTATGATGGGGGAGTGACCGGGATGAAAGGCGTATGCTCGAAATGCTCAATCGAACTAGTAAGTAAATTAGGAGATGGCTTGCGAAAGTGTACGAAGGAAGGTGTCTGTCTGGCATAACAGGCCATTTTCTATTGTATCAAAATGCAAGGGAAATGGGAGATATTTTAAAGGCAATTGATATGAGCAGCTCAGCTGCGGCTTTACCAGTATCTCTTCATTATCACCCATGTGCAGTGAAAATAAAGGCATATGTACTGTACAGTATATCTAGATATCTATCCCAGCTTCGGTTGCGATCGTCCGCCCCGCCTCTGCTATGGGGGCGCCTTGCACATCAACACGATGACCATCCTCGAAGCGGATCAGCCTTGCGCCGCAAAACAATGAGCCACCCGTAAATTTTTAGCCCCAGTAATTAATGCTGCTGCCGGAACCCACCCCTCAAAAGAAAAAGGTACTGACAAAAGCAGCAATAAGGAAATCATCCAACAGAAAGAGAATTAAAAGAGGTACAATATATATATATATATATATATAAATGGCCAAACGCGACCGCCTCAAACGTCTCATTTCCACCAACTCAAGACGCCCACAGGCACCCGAAGCCGCCATCCGTAACTTTCTCTCCAAGCCTCCGCCGCCAGATATCATCATCGACGCGCCCTCCTCGACCGGTCCCGGTCCCGGTCCCGGTCCCACGACGACGACGACGACGACGACGACGACGACTCCTCTCCACCAAGCCGTGCGCGAGAGCCTGCTCTTCAACAAACTGCCGCCCGAGCTACGGCGGCATGTCTACATCCTCGCCTTTGGGAATGGGGTGGTACACCTTGAGGATGGCGGGGGGGATAAGTTGAGGCGCATGCCGTGTTTCTGTCCGTTTACGAGGCCGCGATGGGCGCCGGGGCAGGATCGTTGTGAGGGTGAGCCTGGGAGGAGGATGGTGGGGTGGATGGGGGAGGTTATTGGGGTTATGGGGTGGTTGGTGAGTTGTCGGTTGGCGTGAGTTTTTTATTTTTTTTAAGTGTTTATTTCCTTTGCGTTGTTTTATTTTTAAATATATAATACTACACGGGTAGCTTTTTGCATTCTTGATTTATTAAATCAAATGCGAAAATTAACATACTAATTACTTGCTCGTAGGTACGCGGAGACCATCGGCGTCCTATACTCAACTAACACCGTCCGCATCATCAGCTTCGGCAGTCTACCACGACTTCCGACCTATCTGCCCCCAGGTATAATAGGGTGCATTACTTCCCTCCAGCTAATCCCTCCGGTCCGGCTGCACGCATTACCAGAGGAATTTCTATGCTCGCTGCCCCGGGAGATATTCATAGGTTTACGCAAACTGTATCTCTTGGTTCTGGACATAGAGCCAACGCCACTTAATGCCCATGATTACGATAGTGAGCGTGACAAGGCCACGGATCTAGTTGCGTTTCTTAGCCGTGCTGATCGTATCGCGCGGAAACTGTTCGCTCACCCTTCTCGGTTGGAAGTGTTTGAACTTGCAGTTCGGCACCGCATTTTCCGCCGTCTGATTGCAAGGATGGGGGAGGAAGAGAGACGGGTTGCTGTGCGGGGGAAGTCGCGATATTCAGAAGGAAACCCCCTCTGGAGGAGTGTGGGGGAATTGGATGTTGATATTCATGCGGCTGCCGCAGATTATGTTGGTCGTGTGGACAGTAATTCTAGAAAGGAGCGGGGATATTGGATTGTAGATGATTTGGCGGACTAATTGAAATGGGTAAGGAAAAGGTGCCTGACGCGAAATTGGCGCGGGCGAGAGTGGGACTCTGCATAAAATTCAGGGTTAAACCTCTGGTGGGGCATGGAGGGGATTTTTGCCCTCAATTTTGGACGTGACAGCTCAAGGACATTGGTGAATAGCCTGCGTTCAGATGGACAACATATCACGGCATTTTCATGTTCGTTTGTCGTTCTAGCTTGCCAAACCCATAGGGAAAAGCGCTAGGATTCAACCATGAAGCCTAAAAGCATTGGCCCTTTGTAAGTAAGGGAATTAAGCAAGGGAATTCTCACGCACCACCTCCGCTAGCTGCATGAGTTCCCATGTTTGAACCAACGCTGAGGGGTGTTCCGGTTATGAATCCGAACAGCAACAAGAGCCATTTGCACCAGGTTCAAGTGTACATCGTAGCTAGGTTCAACGCTTGTTTGTCCAAGCGAGGGAGGATCTTGTCAGTCGTTCCTCTGCACCCCTATCCATTCTCAAGCCAGAATTCTGATAGACCCGGAAATGTCAAGGTTCGGCGCATCGCTTACGAAGGCGTTCTCTCGTTTCCCGATATCAGGTAACCAGCCAAAAGCAGGGTAATTGCCCGTTGATTGCGATTATTACTCTCAAATCAATCCAAGGGAAACATCTGGAGCCAGCCATGGCCTTGCAAGTCAGACACGGTTTAGGGGTGGTTGCATGTGGCTATCGGCTAATTGCACTCAGTATCTGCGCATTGTTATGTATTCTAGCCATTCGGCGGGATATTTCGGTTTTGCTCCAACCCGTCAAGAAGCAACACAATGTTCATGGGTGCCGTTGACATTGCCCAATGGGGAAACCAGCTGCGGCCATGAGGTTGGGATAGAGATGCCAAGCCGTGCTTAGGTAAGCTGGTTTGGCCCAGGCTGTGGAGATATCGACGAAGCTTATTGGACAGCGGAACGACATCGCTTCCCACGCTGCTATCACAACTATTCCTTAGTGCTCACGCTATCTAGGATGGATATCTCCAGGACTCCCGCCACATGTCCTTTATCTATCTGACACTGGCGGACTATGGATGCCCTACGCTGGGTACATACATTTCTGCACCAGGTACCCAGGTTCCCAGGTACCAGGTCCGGGCTGAAGGGTCCCTGGTTCTGCAATCGCAGTGTCCTAGCCACTACTAATGATCACTGTGACAATGGCGTGTTGTGTGGTTTGCTTACTCCTGCCGGACGCTGTTAACTCGACCGGCACAGCTTCATTTCAATGCTCCGATACGCACCAGGAGATTCCCAGGAAAAGCAAATGATAACAATGCAGCAGCCGCGACCGACCCATCGGACTGGCCTTGTTGACCTTTCCATTCCGAGGTTGGAAGAACATGTCCGGCGCAGACTCCTGTTTTTATGGAAGCTACAGCGCCGACAGGGAGTGCGTGATGCGGCGGTGTGGTGTGGGGGTAATGTGGACATTCGACTCGGTCGGGTCCGAAGCCCTATTGGAAAAGAATGGCATATAAGACGTTGGAAGGGTCCCCCCCCTTAGTAGATCTCGTTTGAGCTCATTCTATCATGGCTACCTAATAATTACCATTATTATTATTATCCTTCTTTCCTTCTTTCTAGCCTACCCTAAGATGCTGTACATACGGTCATTTACAGCAGCTGCAACTGCCCTCTCCCTCCCTTTTCTTTTGAGCGCCGCTCCTACATGGGCTGCTCCTACAACCGCGACTGTTCCAGTGCATAGTTTAACTCAAGAAGTCGAGGGGGATTTTTCACTCGTTTACTATGGTAAGAATGGAGATCCCTTGCTTGTGGGGAATGACGCCAGCGCGGCAACCGGTGGATGGAGATCTTGGAATCTCGTTGCGGATCCCACCACAAGTATCCTGCCGGAGCTGGTAACTAGTGTCCATGGACGCACCAAGGCGATAGGCCTGATGTACGATGTCGGGGGAATAGACATTATTGTTTCTATCGCTGCCACAGACTCCGTATTGCGCGTTTATGAGACGTCAGACCCTAAGGAACGCCCTTCAAATCAGAAGGTAATGTTGGGCGATTGGTCTGCGCTCTGCCCATGGCGCAGCCCCAAAACCGGGAATCAGTACTTTTACTTGTTTGGGAAGAAGCAGGCGGTGCAGTTCATCGTCAGGAAGCAGGGGAACAAATTTGAAATTCTCGAGGTTAGTAGATTTGCACTTGTTGATTTCACGTATAGTACAAGATTTCTTTCTTTTTTTGGATAATTCTGGTTTATTCGGACCCAAAAATAAAAGGAAAAAGGAAGCTAAATTATATGCGTCCGTCTGTTTTCAGTGCTAACACTTTTAAAGGTTCAATCATTTGACATTTCTGTTGAGCCTAACGCCTGTGCCGTTTCTCCCAATGAAAGGACGGTATACTTCTCAGCGGACGATGATAAGTCCGTCTATACCTTCAAAGCGGAAGATACAACGACTGCTCCTGAAATTACCGTGCTTGGAAAAGCTGAGGATGACATCACTGGATTGGCCACATACGTTGCCGATTCCTCAACCTTCTTGTTTATTGCCAGCGAGGATACTATTGGCATTTACTCGCCAAAGCTTGAGCTTCACGGAACTGTGGAACTCACTGGCCTAGATGACATCGAGATTGAGGGCTTGTCAATTGGCCAGAAGCAAAGTACCAACTTCCCTGCTGGCTTGATTAGTTATGCCTTGGAGTCTGAAGCGGGGCAATCATTCGGTGTCAGCTCTTTAGAACCAGTATTCAAGACTTTGGGGATCCAAGCCAACACGAAGTATGATCCACGCCCACCAAACGGTTCCCCGAACGGAGATAAGAAGAACGGGTTTGACAGTGGTGATGGCTCACTTTCTTGTTTCGCGGGATTCACCGGCAAAAAATGCTCGGACTTTACTTGCAAAAACGATTGCTCAAACCGCGGCAAATGTATTGGGCCTAACGTATGCAAGTGCAATGATTCTTGGACTGGACCGGGCTGTTCATTCCTTCTCGTGGAACCTAAGTTCGAAACGGATGCCAACGGTGGAGACGGAGACGACCCAGCGATTTGGATCTCACCGTATTCTGGTAACAAGTCAACAATTATAACTACGACTAAGTCGTCTGAGGGAGCGGGGTTAGCCGTGTTTGATCTCACAGGGAAGCTACTTCAAGTGATGAAAGCGGGACAGCCTAATAATGTCGACGTTATCTATGGGATGAAAGCCGGTGATAGGATGATCGATCTCGCATACGCAGCTTGCAGAGAGGATAACACGTTGTGGTAAGTGGGGAAACTTTTTGTTACCTTTCCATTCATAATAGCCGCCTCCCTCAATGCACGAAGTAGTAAACTACTAAACTTTCCCCCCAGCCTATTCGAAATCACACGCGAAGGCCTCTTGAAAGAAATCCCCGGCGGCACACAGCCCACAAAGGACGGCTACGAGGTCTACGGCTCCTGCACCTACCGTTCCCCAAGCAGCGGCAAACAATATCTCTTTGTCAACTCCAAGTCCGCTGAATACCTCCAATATGAGCTATCCATCTCCCCTAGCGGTACCTTATGCACAACACTCGTTAGGAGTTTCACCGGCGGCTCCGGAGGCCAGGTTGAAGGCTGTGTCGCGGACGAGGACGCTCGTGTGCTCTTTGTCGGCGAGGAACCCACCGGCGTATGGCGCCACGATGCTGAACCCGATGGCCGTGGCGAGGGCACACTGGTCGCCAAAGCGGGTGATGGAAAGCTCTTCGCCGACGTCGAAGGCGTCACGCTTATTCCCGGTAAGACGGCGTCGCAGGGTTTCCTCATCGTGTCATCCCAGGGCGTCAGCGGGTTCTCCGTCTTCCGCCGCGCCGCGCCCCACGAGCACGTCGTCACGTTCACGGTTGGGGAGTCGGCCGATGGGCTCATTGACGCTGTATCGAATACAGATGGCGTGGCGGCGGTAGGCACGCGGCTCTCGGATGATTTCCCCCACGGGCTTATGGTTGTGCATGACGATGCGAATCAGCTGCCTGCACCTGGTGGTGGAACAGCGCCGTTAGCTAGCTTTAAGCTAGTGAGTTTGAAGGACGTTTTGGGTAATGAGGCGTTGGCGGACTTGAAGTTGTTGGATGAGGTGGATGTGAAGTGGGGATTGGATAGGTTGCGGGGGGATCAGTGCAAACGGCGTAAGAGGCGGGTATAAAGGACGCGGATAGGATGTATATAGAATAGTGTCGTTGGAACGATGGAGGAATTGGATACATTTAGGGTTGTCTTGGTGTGATGTTGTAAATAGGTTATTTTTATAGATATTTTTTGTGTATTATTAGAGATATTTTTATCCAATCTTTTTCTGCTTCATTCTCCATGGAAGACGTGAATTGTCATTTTACACCTGTATCTGAGTTGGGCTACACTGTGAGCTGAAAAGAGATAGGGGGAAAATATGAACAAGAGATATGCAAAAATAATAGAAAGCAGGAAAAGAAGAAAAAGGATGAAAGGGGGATGGGGGAGTATGTAAAAGCTCGGTGATAAAACTGACCCCCCCTACGACCCAGTGGGAATACAAAAAATTAAAATGTGCGCAAGAAAGGAACAAAAACAAAATCATTTATTAAAAAGCCAAGGAAAAAAAAAAAGAAATGTCACTTCTTCCTGTCCATAAGTACCGAAAGAGCCGCCAAAAATTTCCACCTACACTCACACTAAATCCCCAAGTCCCCCGAGGCCCCCGTCCTCGCGACGATGATATCTTCCGCGTGATACCTGGTTTCCCGCTTCAGGTACATATTCGAATCACTGTGGCGGGGCCGGCGCCTTAGTGGCGAGGGTAGGAGTGGGAGATCTTTCTCAATTTTAGGCAGGGGAGGGAGCGTTGCTGCCTCGCGTGGTATAGCTACTCCCTTTGATAATGAAGATGAGGATGATAATGAGGAAGAGGTGGAGGAGGACGTGGAGGAAGAGAAAGAGGTCGCTGCTGGTACAGGAGCCATGTTTAGTAGCTGGGCGACTTTTCTGTTAAGAATGGCTATCTGGGCATCTTTTTCTTGAAGGTCCTGTTTGAGATTTCTTGTCGCGGCTTCGTAGTGTTTGAGTTCCATGGTGAGGGCGAGATTGGATTCTTGGGTGCTGGCGTTTGGGTGCGTTTTGGGGTCGTTAGGGAAAGTGGTCGTGGTGGTAGTTCTGTGGCTGTGTTCCGCTTGGGGCGTGTGGGGGAGGTTGGTTTGGGGTTCTGGGGGGTACGAGCCTGATCGGAATCGTGGTTGTGCTTGAGTACGTTTGCTATGGTCTTGCTTCGGTGAGAGTGGGTTATCGGGACATTGTTGGTTTGGGTTTATGAGGATATCCGTCCGGGTATTCCCTGGTGCTGGGTTAGTGGATTGGGCGGGCTCAGGCCCGCTGCGGGTTGAGATAAAGTCGCAGAGCATGTTGAGGCGACGCTCGTGAAGCTGCCGCAGCTCGGTGATCTCGGCCTCTTTGGCATTTAGCTGTTCTTCACAGTGTTGCTTCACGGTTTCGAGGTCACCCAATGTGTACAGTTCCTGAAATCGTCATGGTCAGAATTGATCAAAATGATATTGGGTGTGTACTACGGAAACATACCTCTTGCATCTTTGCTGAATCCACGCTGGCCTTATCTCTCAACTTTAGGTTTCCACGATCTATGCTTTTAACTTGCTGAATCATAGCCGGATGCCAGAATTCCTTGATATCGTCCACACAAAGGGTTGGGAGCACTTCGAGAAGCTCCCAGAAGTCCATATCAGAACATAATTTATCATTTCTTCTCCTATTCCGTGACTCTGGACGACCTGAATTAAATACCCTTGGGAAATAACCCCAGTCAGGGCTGTTTATCAAATCAGGAGGCGACCCCATTATCCGAGTCTCGCCGCTTTCTAGAGGTTTCAAGTTTCCAATAGGAGTTGAGGCAACATCCAACTCCACGCTTTCAGTTGGTCCAACGACCGAGCCGGGCAGTTCAGCAGCAATAGAGAAGCATTGGGTCGTTGGAGTCTGAGGAGGTTGGGAGGGCCCAACTGGGGTCGGCCAGAAGCGTTGGCAGCAGTAACACGGAGAGAGTGGTGGAGACATTGCCATGGCTGATTCCCACTCTCTATGTATTCGATTCACGCATCCTTGCAGCGGGTGAATTGGTGGCGAAGCGGGCGACCACGGAATATCTGAGCCTGTCGTTTGTGAACTTGGGTTCATACCGCTTATAAACACATTGGCATCGCCTAAGGAGATATTGATGGGAGGAGGCCTTCTCTTCCTCATCTTTGAAAATGTAGATTTGCTCCCGGATCCACGGTAGTTGGGTGTTGGGAGGTCACTCGGATCATTTTCTTTGGATGTCAAACTTGACCGTTGCGTTTTGAGTTTTGAGGAGAAAAGTGACGACATGAAGATGTTCGTCAGTGGAAATGGAGCATGGGGAGAAGTTCAGGAATTTGGAAAATGGGGAAAGTCACGCAACCTGTTGAAGGTAAATTTCAAGGAGGAAAATTCTACAAAATGAAAAAAGAAAACAGCGTTATGAACGAGGCACTGAGTCCATCATAAGGCATAGGAGCAATTCGTATCTCCTAGCGAGATGTCCCCTGTAGAGATAGCAATTTGCTCCCTGAATCTTGCCATGGTGGGGGCGCCATTGATTCGGTCCTATGGACAGAACAGAAAACAACAAATAGAAACAGCGCGGCTATAGCTAGCAAAATAGCTGGATATTGTTCAGAAGCCCTGAGGGCCCATTTGCCACGTGTAGTCCAAAACAGCGAGCCGGAAAATTTTGTAGAGGCGGATCGGAACCATACCGTGCTGGCCGGAACAACTAGTCGCAAAAGACAAACCGCCAGTCTGCGTCAGACTGACAGCAAACCCCACGGAATAGCAGAAACCAATAATGCGTAATCCAAAGAGAACCCCCCTCCGACAGGTTCCCCGCTTCACAAGCTGGTGAGTTGTGATACTCCGAAGCCAACAGAAGATGGAATGGGAGTGGAAATAAAGTTTGATATCTCGATCTGGGGGATAAACGCTAACTCGCATAGGGCTTAATCAAATCAACGCTAAACTTTATTTGGTATGAACCCGTTTCATTTAGCGCCTTACCATTTTGAGCCCTCAGCTTCAGGAATTCGTTCGACATCAACAGTCGAGAGGAATGCCACCAGGAGTGGCCCCCAATTGCTGCAAGCCCAGGGATGATGGGCGGTTAAGGACTGGATGGTGACTTGCTCCAAAGGAATAAAAACACTTGAGCTAATTGTTCCCCCGAGTCAAAAGAAATAGTTTGCCCGGGAAGCTGTTTGGGTGGGATTGAGCTCCTCTACCCCAAGTGTGGAGAATATTGTTTCCAGAGCCAGATGGCCAGAAGAGGATATGATCGGGGTAGTGGCCAGGTGTATATGGACCGCGTCGTTCCATCATTCGTTTATTCGTCGGACGCCACTGGACCATCCTGGAGCCATGAATCCCCCTTCCTCCCTACCGGGTGGGAGGAATGCAGTCCTTGCGGCGCAAACTCCTTGAAGCATATGGCGATGAGGAAAGCCCTTTTGGACCAGCGACCGCTTACGGCGCTTCATTTTTCAAACATCCCCTGGGAGCTAGCTAAGTACCTGTGGGATTGTTTAGGGCGTTGGTGAGCAAAATACCTATCCGGCTTTCGCTCACGTTTCTGAGCTATGCCCGTTTCTATATCTAAAAGTGGTCTCATTTAACTCCAAAACTTTAGCAGAAAGAGAACTTTGCATATCTGGAAAATATTCACAACAGTGTATCCACTGGAGTTTAGGGAAATAGCGCCCTATTATTCATTAAACGCTTCCACTAAAAAAATGTCCCTCCGCAACTACTCCCGGTTGATCCATTCCCCATCTCTGAGCTGGGGCACCATTCTGTCCATCTCAACCGATCATGCTGATCTCCATGATCTTGTTGAGATATCCAAAATTACCAACCTGGTGGCACTGGATATCACTACCTCTTCTCCTGTTAAATCGATAAGTCTCCGGGACGACGACGTACCGATAACCAAGTTAACCGATCGCGTAGTGAGGAGCTGGAGCGAATTAGCAGGTTCTAGTGAAGCCTTCAACAACCTACGAGTATTGATGCTGCACCTACAAACCGACGTTACCCTGCGCATTTTCTCATACCTGGATCGGTTCCCATCGCTTGAGGCTCTCGTTGTAGTGGGTTGTCCGCACTTTGCTGACGACAGCGCAAAAACTGTAGGTCACCAGCATGGATGGGGCACTCGTATAATCAATGCCACCGATGAAACTATCTACGAGTGCTATACGAACTATATTACGTCTATAGACTCTACAGCCAACTCGAAAGTGCCAGATATGCGGTCACTACCGTTGCTTGATTTTTCACTAGGAGCTCCAGGCATGACGGCCTATAAAAAGAAGCCCAAGTCAGTTTGGTTTCATCGACAGATCAAAAACTCCAATGTGGGACTACCGAATAAGAAGCGAGTGGCCGAGCACGAGATTATTGGACCGGCGAGCAACAGCGTGAAGAAACAGGGTCGCAAGACTCTCCCAAAGATCCAGAAGAGCATGAATACTATGGCTGGTCTACTCGCAGAATTCGAAAAGTTTGATACCCCTCCTTTTGCATCCCCTTACAAAAAGCCATGATTTCCCAAACTAACCCATAGCTAGATGAGGCTGGTGTAATTGTGCCCGTGCGTAACCAAATAATAGGCCCATCAACACGGTTCAGTGCGGGGTCCATGGGAATGCACTAATTCACAAATCACATCTTGTCACCCATATTCAATTATTCCTGGCGCTTCCAGGGTAGCTCGTTGGATAAAAATGACATGCCAAGTTCTCCAGCTAGCTCCCGCCACCACGGAGGCTCCCTGTTACGCTCGGTCAAATCTCACAAATGGCCCGCTTAGCGAAACTCGCCTTGGGAGGCCATCTGGCACCCTAGTTTATTTGCGCTGAAATTACTCGGACAGGAATCCCGGAATTTGGAGCTTGGACCTCTTCGCACGATGCTTGTGCACATCACAACAGTAACAAAATAGTGCAAGGAAGCACTAGTGGCCGGTGCCGCCGGATTGGAATCATTGGATACGATGGGAGCGAAAAGATTGGAGGACTGCGAAAAACCAAGCTCCCCTAAAAATTGTGTCTCAAGGCACCGATACCCCATTTGGAAAAGCGGCCAACACATCTCGCGGGACCCCGTATGGGCCCTCATTTTGTAGTTTGCTGTCCAATCTGATTTCGATAGTTTCAAATCCTCGAGGGTTACCTTCAACCAAACATTCTAACCTTTTTGCATATGAATATATATATACATAACTGGATTAATATGTAGATGTTTTCATTTCTGTCCACGCCATTCACATTTTCAATAAAATAAGCACTGCAATAATTCTCGAGACAACAGAGTGGTTTGTTTGTGTCGCAAAGGACCCTCGGGATGCTCCAGGGAGCTAAATGCCCGCTAAGCCGCAACAGGCAAGGCCCGCCCAGCTCCACTCCACCTATGACTGGGCGGTGATATCAGCGGGCAGCAGCCATCGCCCAGCATCCATCATCTGCCAATTCCATCTATTCCCTTTGTCCCAACGCTCAATGCTCTGTTTTCTGTTCGTGCTTCTTCTTTATTCTTTGAATATAGAAGCCTCCTCAGCCTTGAGCCCCATGCCTGGCCTGTGTGAAACTCACCTGGCTCAGACTGTCCTCTGATCTCTTGCCCCTCACTGGCAGCGACATTCCTCGCTTTGCAAGCCCCCAGATCCTATTATAGACAAGGCTTTCTACACATATACACAGACACACACACATACACACACATATACATATATATATAGTTTTACGAAATACGATATGACGGACCGCAGCAGTCGATCACCCGCGGATGCTACCAGGGACTCACGTTCCAGCACAGATTCACGCTCTCCAACTTCGAACAATGCGCCTTTCCGTCTGGGTTCCATGCCCCCGTTACAGCCCCGCCATAGCTTCAGTGATTCGTTACGTGCTGCTCCATCCTCTCCTAGAGCTCGTCGACAGCCCTCCCTAACCCAATCTGCCGTCCAGAGCCTCATCGATAACCCACCTTCCGGGAATGCGGCGGATCCAGCCTTTGCGGGCCGTGATTGGACCCAAATATCGATTGGAGAGCTTGTCACTCCAAGCGATCTTCGGTTTGTAGAGATGGATATAGGAATTGAAGAAGCTACAAAGGTATAGTTTTATCTCTTCACGGGCTAGCTGAAATCATCGGTGATATTCCTTCAACCGCTAATAATGTCTGCCGTTGTTGTTATATTGTTTTTGTGCCTGTAGGTCCTTATCGATTCTGGCGTCCCTGTTATTATGATTCGCGAAAAGCCCGGAGATAAAGTTGCAATTGGCACCTTCGATTATGCGGACCTCAATGCATACCTACTACTTGTGGTCGGTTTGGTGCAACCAAGCGAGGAGCACGTCGCGTCAATGAGAGAGCTAGCCAAGAAGGCTAGAGATGGGAAGGAAATCCCACTCAGAGATGTGAAGAATCTGGGCCTGAGCGTGCCGATCACAAGTCTTCCTCCCAGCGCCAGTTTGATGAGAGCGGTTGAGATATTTGGCGGTGGAATCCATCGGATTATTGTGACGAGTGAAACTACAAACGAGGTTGTTGGTATATTCAGCCAGTGGCGGCTTGTGAAGTTTCTTTGGGAGAATGGACAGAGCTTTCCTGTCATCGATCAGCTTTATCCACGGTCTTTGGCAGAGTTGAGGATAGGTTCACAGCAAGTAATATCGATAAAGTATGTGCTAATGACATGTTCAGCGCTCTCGCGCGCTCTAAAACTTGCAATACCTGCTCTCAAAGCTATACTAACTGGTTTTATAGCGGAGACAAGCCACTCTCTGAGGCCTTGGAATTAATGAACTGTGAAGGAATTTCGTCCATTGCCGTCGTCGATAATCAACTCAATGTAGTTGGGAACATATCTGTTGTGGACGTGAAGGTACGTTCCTATATGGCTCACTATTATGGCTTGTGCTAACCCCGAAGTCAGCTATTAACCAAATCAACCTCCCTTCCTCTCTTACATGACACTTGCATACATTTTATCTCTGTTATTCTATCAACCCGTGGCCTGCAAGAGGGTAAAGACTCGTTCCCGGTTTTCCATGTTCATCCGCAATCAACGTTAGCCCACACAGTGGCAAAGATAGTTGCTACAAGATCCCACAGGTATGGCAGACGTATTTCCCAAGTCCCCTTGTATGCCAGTCAAAATCGCTTACTTAAACAAATCTAGGATGTGGGTAACTGACCCCCAGTCCCCCGCGTCGTCGGGGCCTTCCACCCCTTCCCACTCTGCTGTTCATATTCCACTGAACAGCCCACCCACCATTCCCGCCCAGCCTCAATCGCCTTCTCCAACCCCGTCTACTCCCTTGCCTACGCCAAATAATAATTTGAAGATATCCCCTCCCACTGCTACCCCGGACCTTCCGCAACCTCATCATCCTACGCCGGTCTCCCCCGCCGGCCCTCCACAGCTTCCATACCCACACTCGATGTCCACATCGATTCCAGCCGCTTCACTCCCCGGTGCGAGGTTATCTGGCCACCTGGTGGGCGTGGTAAGCCTAACTGACATCCTTAACCTCTATGCCCGTGCGAGCGGGCTAAGCCCCGCAGACCCAAGCATTTACCGTAGCCAGCGAAGGCGAAGCAGTAGCTCAAGTCTAGGGATACGAAAAAGTGGGGACGTCGGGCGGGACATCGGTAGGGATGTTTGGAATCGTGGCAGCACTTAGGCATTTGGAGGGGGTTAGGAATAGCTTGTCTAGGCTCGCCGATTCAAACACATGTCGCTTTTTCCCTCTCCGCTCTTGCTTATCTTTCTTTCTTCGTCCCCACTGGGAATTATGGAAAAGGCTGTGCATTCTCGTATTGGGCCATTCACTCGTTGCTAATGGTGAGAGTTTGAGGTTCCCCAAGCTCATGGCTTTAAAGATCGTTGGAATAGCCGGCAAAGATCCGCGGCATTTCTTCACCATTTTGACTTCACCAACTTCTGTTTTTTTCTTCCCGGCAACGTTCTTCTCATGTTTTTGCCGTTTCGTTCTCGTTGTATTCGAGTCATATGCCCTGTTCTTTCTTCCTCCGGGCGTTTTACAACATTTCAGCAGGCGAATGGGGATGAGTTACAAAAATATTTATATGTTAAATACCTCTCTACTACATTATCCAACTCAATTCCAAGAAAGTCAATCCTCAATAAAAAAACACGCATATCACCCCCCGCGGGAGCTGTCGATATATGGTAGAATATAGACACATTCTGTTTCGTTTTGCCACAGGCACCCCTACCCAAACCCGACACTCATTTTACACCAATCATCTCACATTAATTCTGTCCCGGCGCTTTTTCGCAATTTCCTGGCATCTGACAGGCTACTTAGGTATAGCCAACAGCCATCAGCCAACATCAAACAGCCAATAGCCAGCCAGCCAACTGCCACCACCCCCTCTTATCTCCCGAGGTCCCTGCCCAGGTGGGTGTGGAACCCAGTAGCTACGCGTTGGCCCGATCTTTACCAATCGCGCCGCCTGGCCCGGGCATCTTGCGCGATTCCAGCCTTGCCAGTTAGCTGGTTACCATATTGGGAAGAATATGGGCAAAGCCACAAGCCACGGTGGATCCTCGAGACTCGAGAGTGGAGCTTTTCAGGCCCGTCGCGCGAACAAACCACCTTTAAAAAAATATTTAAAGTTATGTTTAGCTCGAGCCTCACGGGCCCACGATCCATGAAGACAGGGAGTTTAAAATATGGGGATGGGATGGGCGCTGCAGGTGCTTGAAGGGCTGGCTGGCGGCGGGTCCGGGGGGGCGAGGGTCTGGGTTTTGATAAGGGATGCGGAGTAAACTAACTAACTAATGACTCGCAGCTTCTAGCCATCCATATGCCAGTGATAACAGTAAGTTTGCTTATCTTTGGAGTCAGTGCACTTTATTTATTGGGAGTAGGAAAAACCTTGGAAGCAAAGATGGGAACAGCCGGGCCTTGCAAGTGTGGTTAAAGGAGTGAGTTTCTTTTTTTAGCAGTATTTTGAGAGGTCCAATCGCTTGGGTAGCCGAACATTATCACCTCTCCGCTCGGCTCAGAGGGTTATAATTGGAAGATACCGTGTAAATGCCTAGGTATTTTGATATTTGAGTTCTCAAGGTACTAAAGAAAGCAGAATGAAGTCTACCCATCAGCCATCCGTTAGATATTGGGGCCATTGTCACAAACCAGAATAGAGAGCGAAGATGAAAAAGAAAAGAGAAAAAAGAAAAAAGAAAAGTAAGAAGAAAAATCGAAGGGGGAAAGAAAAAGAAAAGAGAAAATATTCAATAAGTTAGAAGTTTCAGAATTAAACTATTTCTTCCCTGCATAAATAACGTTAAGGCTCGTTATTTTCTTTTTCTTTTCTTCTTTTCTTTTTCCCTTTAGCCTTCCTCACCCCCTATATTTAAACTACATCAGCTTCACATACTAAGTCCAACAGTAGAAATCACAAATAAACAGAAAAAGAAAAAGACCATGAGTAGCGGGAAAACATGGACGTGGAGAGAATGAGGAATCGTGCTTCCCTCCGTCCGCCGCTTCTCGGCTTCAGGCCTCCCTATCCCCGACCCTCGCGCTTATCGCACTTTGCCACTGCTCGCCACGCCCGGAGGTCACAAAATCCACTCAACACGTTGCGCACGCTAGCTATGAGTGTCTGCGCGCGTATCTGGAGTGTACAGCTTGATAGATGTATGTAAAACAACAATAACCGCTCACAGAAGGTATCAGGTGTGTAAGATCACGTCATTAAACAATAAAATTAGGTTAAAGAGCACGCAAGGTTAAAAAGCTAGAATATGTCAAAACATCAGAAAAATAAAAATGGAAAAGGAAAAAGAGAAAATAAATGAATTGGAACAATAGAAAAATAAGTACAGTCGGGTAATGACACTCATGTTGAAAGAAGAATTGACAGCGAAGATTAGGTAGGTATGAGTAGGAATACAGCCAGAGAGGGCAGAAAAAAGAAAAACAAAATTATGTGCTCTTTCTGTATTCTATCATCGCCTTCATCCTTTTCAAGTTGGAAAGCTATGAATTATTCTCAAGAGCTGGGTATGGACAAACAGGCTTTCTGCATGGGGAATATGCGGTTCTTGAGGTATCATCCTCACTCAGGATTCCCAGATGGGTAAGAGGGGAATCATGACGAAGAAAAAGAAAAGAAAAAAACGATGTACGGTGTTCGCATTGGGGTTTCTTTAGCTCCCAGAGTCACTATACACATATCAACGTTTATTTCAACTCTTTTTGGAAAAAGAGCAATTGAAGGCTTAATTAAGTAAAGGGAAAATCGCGAGCGCAATTGCAAGAAAAAAAGTGCACCAGGCAATGCGAAAAACTAACGCACATAAGACGAAGGTGTTGTGGTGGTCTTCATATTGTTCGCGGGGAAGCAAAAGAAAAGATGAAATAAGAATGCCAAAGGAAGATTAGTGAACTGCCGGTATGGATAGATATATAGAAGACAGGGACATAAGAGTTCCTGTTCCTGTTCCTGCGCTTCCTCGTTCACGAATTATCGATCAGAAGGATGAGACACCGAATGTGTCGGAAAAATCATATTTAAAGAACGGATTTTCATCAGAGGCCTCGTGGGAAGCAGTGCTGAGCTCGAGGCCATTAACATCTGGAAGAGCGTCTTGGAAAAAAGAAGACGTTTCTGAACTAGCCATCCCTTCACCGAAGAGGTCGCTGGTATCCAGGATTGAATTCTGAAGATATTCACTTAGACCCATTGTAAGCGCGTTTTGGTCGCAAAACCCTTGCTTAACGGCTGGCGAAGGAAGGGATGGGTCGACAACACTTGAACCTGAGGTGGTCAGTGATCCTGCCGAAGTGCCTCGGGAAACTGGGGACGTTCCATGGCATGGTGTTTGGGCCATAGGCTTTTTGGTATTAATTGGAATTGAGTTGCAGTGGACAGTCGGATCGAGAGTTTGGTTTTCCGGCTCTTGGACAGTTCCAGAAGGCATATAGTTATGGTTGTTTGAGTTATGAGAATTGGCACCGGCGCTAATTGAACTCTGTATGGCTGCGGAATTCACTGCGGAATTGCCCGCACCCCAGTTATATTCAGTGGCACTCGTGGGATAGCTGCCTGGAGTTCCCATCCCGTCGGGTGAAGAATTTGTGGCTGGAGTATGAGAGTAGCGCATGCAGTCAAAGGAATTCATGCGTATAACCTGATTTGCTCTATATTGGTTGTTTAGGCGTCGCGGGCGCGGTTGCTGGAGATCCTGATATGATTGCCGCCGAAGATTTGGAGTTGGCCTGACGCTTGCGGTTCTTTGCTGACTATTCTGAGAAACCTGCTGCACGGTCGGGTATAATTGTTGGATACTTGAAGGTGGTCTTGTTGAATGGTTCCCTTGCTGTCGAGCTTGTTCCAGGCGTTGGTGCCACTGATTTTGTTGTTGTTGTTGCTGCTGTTGTTGTTGGGAAGCATGGCATATGGGATAGCTGGGAACAGAATTTTGAGGGTGAGATTCCGGTCGCACGGGTGATGATCCAGCGTGATGCAGGTGTGTAACAGCAATGGCAGGATCCGAGGCCACTCGTCGGTTAAGTCTGTTAGCTTGACCATTAAAATTGGTGATTCCCTGGTCTTCAAAGCTGGGAGTGTTGTGTGAAATAGGAAGTGAATTGGGCCTTCCATGTGGCACTGATGGGCTGAACGGGTTATTGAACATGCCCTCCACACCTGGTACACCGTTGAAACGGTACATTGCCGAACCATATATATCCTGAGCTGGAATCGGCCCTGTGTGGTACGGATTGTGCATATTGCCGTTCAACTGTGGGAATGTTTGACCGGCATGGGTTTGGGCAAAATTGGCCAACATGTACGGATGTAAATGCACATCTAACGATTGTGACCTGAGCTGAAGGCTATCGATGTGGCACCGACGTTTTCTACCGTGCTCATCATCTAGTTCATCGTACATCTCCTCTCTCTCCACAGCTTCCAGAGTGATGCGCAAGCCCTTTCCAGTTCGTTCCTTGTGAACTTCCGAGGCGCGTAGCGCGGACTCAAATCGTGCTTCCATAGTTCTATCCCCTCTTCTAGAAGCCGCGATAAATGCCCTTATTCAACAGTTAGTAACTCGAGAAACAAGCATAGTTAATAGCGAGGCGAAGGAGTAAGAGCTAACCTTTCTCGGTTTTCCAACCGGCGTTTAACATCTTCTTTCTCTCTCGCTTCTCTCTCCGCTTCTGTCTCGTTTTTCTCTTCTATTTCCTTGGTGTCCCTCTTCTCCTTCCCGCGAGTAGAAGTTGGAGAGGACATGGCCATAGAGACTCCAGGAGCCAAGGAAAGTATTATATCTTGTTGGAAGGCGAAGGGACAAGGTAGAAGATAAGGGAAGCAACCGTTCTGATAAAACTAGGCGACAGTGTTTTGTAATAATAGAGAGGGGGAAAGCGGTTGTGCAGCGTTGCGTAGAGTATATATATGAATGAGGTGGCACGGAATAAAGCGTAATGCAATAACCAAGGGCTTGGGTGTTTTACGCTCTCTGACATCCGAGGGGGGTCGAACAAAAAAGCAATAACTTCCTCCGATGTGGACTCGAGAGATCTGCTTGGCTATTGCATAGGGAATGATAACAGTAACAGGGTATGCCGGAGATGAGCAGCGAGGGGATATGTATGTAGGAGCAGTGGGGGAGTGGGAACTTGAAGACAAGCCAAGACTAAAAGTAAAGGTGGGTGAAAGGGTCCGGGGAAGGAGAGGTCGGGACCGAAAGGGATTTCGCTAGTCTAAGTCCCACCTTATACTTTCCGTCATAACCACGGTTCGCTAAGTATCTGCTACCTAGACTCTGATGGGCCGTGTGGGCCTGTAGTTGCTCGTGCTCTACACACGGGTCGAGCCAAACCTGGCCACTCCAGCTTTCGTTCGCAGGGGCTAACAATTATATTATTGAAATTAATGCTGGGAATTCGGAAGTAAGCGAGCTCAGACCACCCGCAGCAAGCATGCATGCAGTAGGAATGAAGGATAAGCTAGCCACGGGCTTATGCAGGGGTCCAAAGTGTGAGCTTGGGGTGATTTGCTCCTGCGAACATGGCTGGCCTTCCTTTTATCCGTGGTAGCAACATTGTGAATATTTGCTCCTTCAGTGTCAAGTATTCCGTTTCCCTCTTCTTCCTTTTCTTCTCTGATATAGAAGTAGAAAGGAAGAAGTAGCAGCTGGGTTGTATGACCGCACTCATTTAATCCAAGAATTGGCCCCTAGCCGGAAGTAAAAGGTGTAGATTTATGCATACATATGCATTCGTGATATTTACCACTTTAACTCTCTTCTGCAATTGCGGAATGAGCGCGACCGGGACTAAGGGAGGCCTGCATCGCACTTTACAATTTGGGTCCTGGAAACCGGCCATGGGGAGAGGGGACCCTTCCAGCGCATGAATGGCCAAACTAATGAGTTGAGTTTCCGGCGCCACTGTAAGCCAAAGCTCTCGAGCCTCAGCGAAGGGAGGGGCTGGATGGATGGGTACATGGTAGGCCCATTTGGGTAGATGAGAGAAAGATTGGGACTAGGTACACACACCACCAAATGGCAACTTTAACCTTGAAATGGGCCTTATCAGTGCCCTCCAGCGAGAACTGAAAAATGATCGTGTACCTACCTGAGACTTGGAAACCGTTCCAAGACCGCTTCACTCACACACGCACTCTGATGTGAACCAAGCCTGGGTAGGAGGCAGGGCACCAAACACCAGATGGCACTAGAATGGCTGCTGTAAGGGCAGACATCAAGGTGCAGCAAAGCCCGGATATGGTTTGCAGGTTCCAAGTTGGCAGAGAGCAAGTTGCGGATTTAGTACAGAGTCTTGGTTGAGGTCAAAAGTTTCCTGATTGAGCTCTGCCTGGTCTGGGCTTGAGATGGAGTTGGTCAGCAACGCACTAGACTATTTAGGGACTAGTGCGATCGTCTGCCCTCATTTAGTCGCTGATCATTGGGTCTGACCAATAGGAGGACTCCAAAGCCAGCACCGACCGATTAGATAACATCATGGCACGTGCACTGGAGTGAACTATCTATGTATCTATGTATCTACACTGTTCAACCTACTCCGTACTGTTCACTCTGTGAAAGTGCCAGCATACAGACAATGGCAGACTCAACATCTACATGAATATTGAGAGAGACAGAGAGCCAAGAATGCCCTTTCAGGTCGTCACCCAATCCCACTGGCCTCCACGGTTCAGGTGCCAGCAAACTAAGTTAGCACTTTCAAGTGGATTCCTTGGCTAACCTTGATCTTCAAAGTGGCTAAACCTCCCCTGGAAGCTCTGGCACCGCTAGGGCGAAGGAATGCTCCTTTTGCTTTTTGTCTCGTTTTCGCGGGTTAGAGCCTAGAAAGCGGGGTTATTTTCGGAGGTGTTCTGCTCAAACTCGGTTGAGCCCAGCTGTCTTGTCTGCCGCTCTCCTCTAAATATTCGTTTCGCCACTCAAGTGCAAAGTGCCGACAGTTTTTTACCTTGTTAACTTCCCGTCCAGCCATTTGTACAGCACATCCATTGCAGAACCATCACCCCACTTCCACGAGCCATGGAGAACGAAACGTGAGCAAACATGGCCCCGCCCGTCTACATAACACACGGCCGAAATCTTCAGGATGTTCCTTGCAGGGATATCGAAGTCAATCATGAATCAGTGACAGATCCCCCCTGTCAATCTTGTCAGCACTAAATAATAAAACTCGGAGAATATACATACGGCTACCGAGGTGCTTATATCGTATATTGGCACCGGTATACACCCGACGGCTTAACGTGCTTGTGGCAACCAACCAGTTCAAAGTTTTCAAACTATCAGTAGTCCAGCACGTTCTATCTGCCGGGGTACAAAACCGAGGTAGGGATGTCAAGCCAGATGTGTCGCTATAACTTGTTTACAGTACGACGAATTTTCCTCGTCGCATATTTTGCCACAGCAGAGGGTTCGCTCAACGGCCTAGCATCCCGTCTTAACCCTCCCGCCGCAGGGTTTTGTGCGAGGCCTTTTATTGCTTCGGGGTTTGAACGTTAATGGAATCAAAAGTAGGTCTCCAATATAGTTTCCCATAAAAGTAAGATTTATTTTGTACCAATTGACCATACAATTTGGGTGCCCTAGAGAAATTGAAGGACATCCCATTTGAGTTCCCCTTGCAACACTTCACGTGAAAATACATTAGAGAAAATTAAAAATTAAAAAAGAACGGGGAACCAAAAAGAAACTTATTCGCCATCTATGGGCTGGTAGCCAAAAGCGCCTGACACAAATGTTGCGGATGGCGCTCAAATCAAAGCTCCTAAAAAATGCTGTTCCTGCTTTTAGGGTGCAGTGTGCCGCGGACTCGATCCATTGTCCATTCTGCTACCTTGTTTAAAATTAATTACATGCACGTTGAGGTCACCTGGCGAAGAGAGAGAGCGGCCCAGACAGAAAGTATGCTGATAGGCGAACTATTGCTCCAGATATGCAACCTATATATGCACCTTGTTCACGGTTGCATGGCAATAGTTACATACACCTCATGCACATATGATGCGCTGACGACATGGCAGCTCCGCTGGATCAAGAAATGCACACTTAGGCAGGTACAATGTACTGTACAAGCGGAGACAGATTCCAATGAGCACAAACCCCAGTGTCATGGCACCATCTGCACCGCAATCCATTGAAGAGCTAAGGCAGTATGACAACATCGCACTGCACTCCGACTGTTTAGGGCAGGTATGTTATGCAAGAACCATGGATTATTTTATCCAGTTATTGCATACGAGTACAATGCATTATCTGACTAGTTTTGTATGTAGAGGGAAAAGATGGTTGAATTGTCGGGCTTCCGACCGTCGAGGCATAGTTGAGGATGCCTGTCTTAACTGCCACGTCAGGAGGGAGGGGGTAGCGGGGACCTCTCGCACCCACCCAAAAATCCATTTGGCTAGTTAGTTACTATGTAGGGCAAAGGGGAGCTGGGGGGAACTGCCTCTCTTTGCCTTTCTTTGGCTTTTCTGTTCAATGACCCCAAAAACCAATAGCCACGATGCTTCTTGTATATGTCCTTCTGACCATCGTTAACTACTCCCAACTTCTAATTCGCGGACGGGCAACTTGATTCACCGAACCAGCAGAGCCGCTCCCGCAGTGATGGTTCGTTTGAGTTCGGCAACGGTGGGATCTACTAAGGATCGCCAGGCTCCACTTGAAGCGCACGGCACGCCGGCCAGCCCGGTTGCCTTTTCAATTTGATTACGATAAACTCCGTACATGCGCCCGCGTGTGATAAGAGAGCTTTTTTTTACCACTATAAAATCCGGGGTTCTAGAATTCAACAAGGAATAACTAAATGGAATGCGAAAGCAAGAGAAAAAGAGTACAGGAGCCGCGGGGTTTCATTAGATTGGTCAAAAATTGTCAGCCAACATCAAACAAAGCCGAAAACAACACTGCCACTTCGAAAAGAACTTGGAAGTCTCGATGAAAATAGTCGCTAGCTTCGTAATGTGTGGCCAGCTATTTCTTGGTCGGGTTTATGGATTCCTGCGTCATGTTTGGTTTTTTGTCTCGATTTCCTGACCCTCCTTCGTTTTGGTCGTTCGCGCCCTCGTTTGCAGCTAGCTAGTTCAAAGAGAGAAGAAAAAGGGCGCTGGATTGCAAATAGTACTATCATGCTATGCCTAAGGGAGGTACACGCCCCTGCTCTTCCTTTTCCTCCGTTCCAAGCTTATACGAAACCTTATACCGCAATTTTACCAAGTTCCCGCTCCCGAGTGGGATTCCATTCAAGTGCATTTCAAGACGAACTCCATTCTGCTGTAGCGGGGTCATGTTACGTCCGGACTGTGGCGTCAGTTGTAAACTATATGCCTGTTGCAGGAGTTAACGGCATTAGTATATTGGACTATGTGGGTCGTTGATAGAGGGTAGGGGTAAAGAAGATAATACGACCCGAGGGGGGAGAAAAGGAAGGGAGGACGGGAGGGAGGGGGGGA
>PDNC01000202.1:0-28347 GCA_002572885.1 Blastomyces parvus
TCCTGTGTTGCTAACAAACAGGAACCGTTTCTTCTCAGACGTTCCACAGTATAACACTGGAAAATCGTGAAAAGTCATGTGACTCAGACTATTTAGGTTAGCTTATTACCTATTTAAGCTTAGCTTCATAGAGTGACTAATCATCAATTCACTGTTAAAACAGCAATGGTTCTGTGGAACGTCTGAGTTTACTGAGATAACTGTTCTGCGGGATATTAAATTTGCACACGTGACGCAGCCCGCGACCCCACCCCCACCGCGGCGGCTTGACATCATCGGCTGCCCGTCAGCTTCGGAGAGATTTTGTTGGTATCTGCCGTTTCTAATTCATGATTCAAGAGCTGCTTCATTCTAATTTTTCTTCATTTCTAGGGAGGCAACTGCAGTATAGATTCTAATCCATTCATAGCAACCATGGCTGGCTCTCTCCCCAGATCCTACTTCCCTGACGCCGACACGTTCTATCTCTTTACCTCCCTGACTGCAGGCTCATCCCACATAATCACAGCAACCTCGCGATTGGAAACCATCCTAAAAGCCAATAAAATTCCGTTTCGGGCCGTTGATGTTGCCACAGATGAGGAAGCCCGCACAATGTGGCGTAGGAGGTCAAAGGGGAAAAAGCTGCCTGTGCTCGTAAGGGACGAGATGGTCGTTGGTGTGAGTACATACCTATACCGGATATATATATATATATATATATATATTGATAGACCAGTGCATATGTCGTGGCTGACAGACCCGTGCTTATTAGGATTTAAAAGAGATCGAGGAATGGAATGAATATGGGGAGCTCAAGGAGCAGCTGCAGATTCCACAGTCTAAAAGTGGCCCCATACCTTCGTCGGCGACCACCACCACCACCACCAACACTACCACTTCATTAACACCGGAAATTACCACCCCCTCAATCGCAGCTACTGCACCCTTAGTCCCCAGAGAATCTACTCCCTCACGAATCCAAATACAAGAGCCCCCGTCAAGGGAATCACATACGGAAGATCGCATCACGCTCGCTTTACGAAAAGCTGGGGAAGAAGCGGCTTCAAAAGCTAAGGAGAACACAAAAGCAAGTCTAGCTGCCAAATCGACTCCAAAGCAGCCTGAAGATACCACTCCCCAACCGCCTTCGGCTGCACTAGAACTGGAAAGTCCTAAAACCGCCGAACCCGAACCCGAAGCGAAGCCGGACTCGGAATCCTTGGAGGCACCTAAAAATGCACCAGAACGCATAAAAGAAATTCGTGAAAGCATTTCAACTCACAGACCGTCACTCTCTGGAGTAGCTGCTGAATCTACCGCTGACCTGAAGGTAGCCGGCGCTGAAGGAATGGCTATGCCGGTGCACCATCGTGGGTCTGTGGTCTCTGCCACGTCTCCCGGCGAGCAAGACCAACTTGCCGAAGAGCTGAGTACATTGCAGGAAGGAGCGCTACTTGAGGACGAAGGAAAACCCGAGAAGCCAAATACCGTTCCTGCAACCGAACACGTCGAGGTAAAGGAGAGTGTTGGGGGAGATGGAGCAGAGTTATCCACTACAAGCAAAGATGAAGGTGGCGCGGAGAAGAAAGTAGCCGAAGGAGGGACCACCGCAGAAACGTCGAAAGACTGAGTCTGATGAAGTGGGCTAGGAGGCTACGAGAGCTAATCCATTATTTATACGCTTTACTAAAACGATAGAAAATGCCTCGTTTATCAGGATAATTCACTGGTTGTTGCCCTGTTTGTGCCGTTTAACCCGGAGATTCCCAGCTTATATCACAACTGTTGTCTATTTTGCGCCTCTGAGCCTTGATCCAAACACCGCAAAGAGACTTAAGGTGTCGTTTCTGAACTCCTTTTCCCTTTTCTTTTCTGTTAGGCACAACCGTCGAGCAACATTTCTTTTTTTTTTTTCTCTCCAATGCGCGGTATCGAGAACTTTCACGTCTTCTATATGCGGCTTCTGTTTATTCCCCTACAAAGCATCAATTCTATCTAGCGTTTACGAACCTCGCATTGGCCTCCTCCCGTCGATGTTATATATCTGTTTTTCTCCTCTGATCTTCAACCGCATCCCTTAGCATTGTAATCGCTTGCCCAGGATCCTGCGCCTCAAATACAGCCGACCCAGCAACAATCACGTTGGCCCCAGCCTCCGCCGCTAGGTCCACAGTGCCCTCTCCCAGACCCCCGTCGACTTGAATGTTAATCTCTGGATATTTTTCTCGTAGCGCCCTGACCTTCTTCAATTGTGATTCCATGAACTTTTGTCCGCCAAATCCGGGGTTCACGGTCATAATGAGGACCATCTGTAGAGGATTATTGGTTAGTATTCTATTGATTCGGATCGAAGTGCCAGAATCCAATCAGATCCGGGTAGTTTTTGGTATCGTAAAGGGGCTTTTTAAATCCGTTATCGTTTTTACGCGCGGGTAGGGTAGACTCACATCGGGTAGGTCCAACTTATCGTTCTTCTTATCAAGTATATCCCACAGCACATCGACGTCAGTGTCTGGCTTGATAGCTATACCAGCCAGCATGCCGGTATCATGGATATACCTAATAAGCTCCGTGGGACTGGTGCGGCGCGTTGTCGACTCATCCGTTGGATCCTTCGCGGCGGTTGACGCTATGGCTGCCTCATAGTGGAAACAGTACATGTTGCAACCTGCATCCTTGAACTTTTGCACCCATTTCTGTGGCTATGTGATTGATATCATGCGCAGCAACAGGAGGGGCTTTCAATGCTGTTTTGGCGCCGGACACAACCCTTCCCCCACGCCGCCTTTTGCTGAGTGGCTGGGTGAGGGTTGTGGGGCGCGCAGCAACCCCTCCTCTCTCGCAGAAAATGAGTTAGCAAATGATTCTTTTTCAATAAAATTGGATTGTAGACGGTGTTCTCTTGTTGGCATGAATTAACAATAAAATGAAGTTGCGAAAGAATTCAAACAGCTTTGGAATAGTAGGGGCGGGGAAGCGCCTCCAAAGTCAAAATATTGTATTTCCTTTTTTTTTTCTTTTCTTTTTCCGTTTCCAATGCCACACCAACCATACGCAAACTCGCCCGCTGAGTGGGATGCGTCCAATACCATAAATGAAGAATGAATAAAAGCAAAACCGAGAATGGGAAAGAAAACAAAAGAGAATAATAATGAGAGCAATGAAGCACTCTGTCAAATGGCTGAGAGGGACATAGGGGATCTAGCAAAATCAAAACCTCACCTCTGCAATCATCATATGGCAATCAAAGGTGCCCTTCTCATTAAAGGTGCGCTTCTCAGCGTGTTTATCGGGATCGGCTACATGTTTGCGGATTTTGGCTACGACGGGCGGGCCAAAAGTGATATTGGGGACGAAATGGCCATCCATAATGTCCACATGAATCCAATCAGCTCCCCACTTCATCACATCGGAACATGCTGCCCCGAGAGCGGCAAAATCTGCAGACAGGATAGACGGAGCAATGATGGTTGGCGGCGCCATGGTGGGCAAATGGCGAATGGCTGGGCTGGAAGAAAGAGAAAATACAAAATAAACCGATCGAGGAATGCTATGTAGGCAGATAACTACCAAATAATAATAGGCAGAATACTCCGTAGATAGATAAGGGAGAGAATTATGCGGGTATCAAGAACAACAGCCGCCACACGGGATAGGGCAAGGCTGGCTTCCAGTTGTCTCTGTTCCTTGTTTTTATGTTTCCTCTTGCTGGTCTACTTTTCTAGGAGTAACTTAGTTTGTAACTTATAGCTGACATCGGCAGGGGGGAAGTAATTTCACGAACCTTTTATAAAAGGTGGGGGGAGGGAAATTCAACGTAGTTAAAAAGTTCTCGTGGGGAGCAGAATGGATGGGCAGAGTCGGTGGTTAGTTAGTTAGGTAAGTTAACTGAACGAGTAAGATAACATATCAACTAGTTACTGATCATGAATAAGAAAGATGAGGCTTGTCACTAACGTGCAGCAATATAATGCAGCAATATAATGCGATGTTTAACTGCTGCCCCGCGATTAAACTGGGAAATGCCGAGGCTATCCCTGATTGGGACAGGCAGGGCAACCCACATCTTTATGAGTAACAGCTGTGCATGATGATAATATATGTATGTTCATTCATTCAAATCGTTGGAGATATATTCACCGATTGCATACATAAGAGCTGCATATTGATTAACTTCCTCCATGCTCTGTATGTAGAGTGATAGTTGTCGACACCAGGATCTCCCTTTGGCAAGCGACGTCTCATTGGAACGTCATAACTATCTCCCATCTCCCTCCTCACAAATACATGTACATTACGTTGTTCATGTGTTGCTCTGAACAAAGCTTGGGGTGCCCTCGAGTCGAAGTGCGAATAATCCATGGATGAGCATCACACTCGTCGTGACATCACCTTCGGACGAGCTGGGCGCTTCGCGAAGTTTCGAGGACAAAACATACGGGGATAGTTAACTAGTTATCAATCGCCAGCGTTCTTTTCTCGACACCCCGCTTTCCCTGCAGCCCTGCAACCGCTGCAGCCAGGAGATCTCTACTTTTGGCATGTTCAGTGAGGACTGAGTCACTGAGGGAAATCGGTGATGGAACATTATTGGGCAGCATGATGGCTGGGGTGAGCCTTGGCCGACGTGGGCGGTTAGAGCAACAGCCATGGTGCACCAACTAGCCAATCAGCCCGCCGGCATGAGCGATGCTGTCAGATCACTTTTCAATCAGCGTGTCGCCGTGTTTTTGGTTTCTTCCAAGGTTGCAGCATAACTTGCTACGGATGCTGGGAGCTGGGAGCTGGCGGGAACTCAGCTTCGAGGAACTTTGATTGGCAGCCCAGCCAGACTCTTATGCTGGCACTGCGGTCCCTGGCTGCCAACCTCCAATCATCAGCCTTAGCAATCCTCATCCTGAAGATTATGGGTGCTTATTGTGACAGCAGCCTGTGTCCCTGAGTAACACCACGGAGTACTAATACCATTTCAATGCCTCTGGGTCTTGCTTAACTAGCTATCCCTTTCTCTTGTTCATTCCCTCTTTTGTCCTTTCGGCCCTGGCTGTCCTCTGGGTGCATATTGAGTGTGCGCCTTTGACTTTCCTCTTCCCTTTCGCTGTGCATTTTAAAATCATTATTACTCGTTTTTATTGCTGTTTCTATTCTTCATTGTTTTTTCACTCAGTCCATTCTTTGGTTCTCTCCCATTTGTTCCTGAAACTAACCTGTTGATCGGGTTGAAACCACTTTATTTGTTGCCAAACCCTATTCTGCGGGCAGTGATATTGTTTCAATTCGCAAGCCCCGACAACGGATCAGATCAGTTATTCAGTTGATCTTTCAATCCGGTGTCCTTGAATTCTTTTTGAAAGTCTCCGAATTTGGATTCTGCCTGCTCACGGATCCGGTATCTGCTGCCATGGCGAACCATTTCATCCAAACAAAGCCACAAGTTCGGCTGGGCCGACGTGGACACCTTAATACAATAATCGAAGATAAACGGGAGTCCCAATTTGAGAGGAAAAATACGATAGATTACAAACTTGCGGCCGCTGGTCGGCGCGCAGCAGTGAATCAGACCCGACGGACTGATCTCGGGCCTGTACACCGCGCTGTATCCCCAGGATCTACCAATTCGTCCCATTCTATCAACTTGGGCTCCAGACAGAACCCCGATTTTGACGATCTCTACGATGCCACAGATGAGGATGATGAAGGGGAGATGAGCGATAGTTGTCCGTCCCTTTGTAGCCACGGGAACAGCGAATCTACCAAGTCGTCAAAACTATCCACGATTTCGTCAGGCAGTAGCCGAAACAAATATCCAGCAATTGTCATCCCTTCATCGGCACACTGGGCCAATATCAATTCTTTCCACAAGAATTCCCCTGTTCCACCAACCCCGCCACCGAAAATACCCGTCTCGCCAGAAGCTCTCTCTCGACTACCTAGGTTTGTCCCGGAAGTTTATGCTCCTCCATCGTTAGATGGCAGTGCAGCTTCGGACCAACCTTCTACTTTGAGTGCACCGCGAACTCCGGAGCTGGAAGCGGCATCAGACGTTGATTGGGACGCACAGTATCTGCGCTTCCACGCTGACTCCGATACAAATGGAAACGCCGAATCCCCTAGTAGTGCGACCATGAGTCCGCAGGTTGAAATTGAGATGGAACCCCCCGAAGACTGGAGCCATGTTTTTGCTCATTTCCCGCGTATTCCGGAGCGTGAACCCGAAATTGACGTACAAAGTGGTTTGGATATCCCGGAAATCAATAGGCCCTCGTCAACGGGCAGTTCGAACAAAGGTGTTGAGCTTCCAACAAACGCTCTTGCTACCCTTCAACATATCGAGTTGGATGATGACAGCGATCGCGACTCCGATATTTCAGGAGTCAACGAAATTGGCGAAATGCAGGAAGTGAAAATCTACTCGGCCAGACCCAGGAGCATGAACGCTGCGATTCCTGCTTCAGCTGGTTCAAATCCGTTTACCCCTCTCAGCATTCCATCCCCAGGCGGCTTCTTTTCGTCCCTAGGAGGGGATGCACGGCATACATGGTGTTTTTCTACTATCCCCCCTCCTTCATCTGCTACTGCGGAGAATTTCTACAATTGCCCCTGGAACCAGCCCACCATAAGTGACGGCTTTTTCCACAGTACTCATCAGCTGGGTCGCAGTGACCCTACTTCCCTATGGACGGCAAATTACGTTCCCGTCGATAGTTTTCAGAAGTCGCTTGGTTCCGAAGTGAGGGAACGCAATTCCAGCTTAAATGATATTGCGGATGACTACGACGAACTATACGAAGAAGAATTGAAATTTCAAGCTGCTTCTAATCTCGACCGTACAAGCATTTGGCTCGCAGCCCAGACAGCCTACTTGTCCGCTTTGCGTGAGGCTAACCCCGTCAATCAAGTTGAGGGCGCACCGGCATTAATTGTTGCAGAAAGCCCACAAGAGAGTTCGCCAAACTCAACCAGGAAGTCGGTTGGGTTGGCCACCATTTTGGAAAACGGCGCTTGTTTAAAATCTCCCTACCATCTTATGGAGGGTAACGCCTTGTTTTATCGAGCCTTTCAGCGCTTAGTACGCAAGTCCAATGTCCGTGATGCTATTTCCCATGGCAGCTTTCGCTTTGAATCCGTTCAGGCAATGCGGCTCAGCTATATGGACAAGCACATCGACAGCCTCATTGGGAAATATGCCCTGAACGATCCTGTTCGCCCTCCTTATCGCGGGCCATTCTCCCAAGCTCCCCGGAATTCCACTGTGCCCCAGATTCTTGCTGACCAGGCTAAGTTTTCCAAGTTAGAGAAGGAACAAGATGCCACACATCAGCTACGCGGTTCAGCGTGGGCAATTGAAGCTCTCAAGTTTTTGAAGGGTGGATCTCTCCTGTCTGCCCCGGCTCTAAAGAGGCTTGCTAGAGCAAAGGTTCCTCAGAGAGTTGTGGAGAGTGCCGGACCCCGGCGAATTAGGGTACTAGACCTTGGTGGCGACCCTTCCTGCGGGTGGGCGTGGCATGTCTCTAACGATCACCGGGACGTCAAAGTCTACACGGCTATTACGAAGCACCACGTTGTGAATCCAGGAATGAAGGGGCCTTCAAACCATCGACAAGTCTCTGTCCGAAACGCTTGGCAACTTCCATTCCGCGATAATCAGTTCGACGTCATCTCCTCTCGTACTTTCCACGCCTTGTTGAAAACTGATCGCCCTTATGGCGAAGCGCAGGACGAGTACGATCTGTGTTTGAAGGAATGCTTCCGATGCCTCAAACCGGGAGGTATCCTCGAGTTCTTCCTGATGGATTCGGAGATCATCCGCGCTGGATCGTACGGTGCGGCCGTATCAGTTGAATTTGGGTTCAACCTTAAGACTCGCGGGTATGATCCTGCCCCTACTAAGTCTTTCATGTCTCGGCTGCAGAAGGCCAATTTCTCATCAACCAAGAGAGCATGGATGTTTCTACCTCTCGGTGCCGGAACTTCTGCCCCACAGACGCAAGCAGATATCCCTTCTGAAGCCGGTGAACTTATGGGAACTACGAGCAACATAGCAAATACTACTGGCCTGCTTGGTGGCTGGATGTGGGAACAATGGATGTTGAAGCTCCAGATGGAGATGGGCCGCGAGAAAGGAAAGCTGCTGGAAGAGATCCCTGGTGTTTATGCGGAGGGGCAGAAGTCTGGAGCGGGGTGGCGGTGCTTGACTGGATGGGCGATGAAGCCCAAGAAAGTCTAGCTACTTCTCTTTAACTGCCACTCACTACTGCGGAACCCGCAGTTCATTCCACTCTGATATTGAATCTACAGCGAATTGTACACTTCGTCTTTGCCGCTTCTGCGTGCCTGATCTATCTACTTCTACCGTTACGCTCGATTTTTCCTGTCCACTTCTCCACTTCCCTCATTCCACAGACACACACACACACACCCTTTTTTCTTTTTTTCTTTTTTTTTTTTTTTTTTGGGTGCTATCTGTAACTCTTTCTTGGATTTTCTGCGCCAGTTGTTCTATTTTCGAAACGACAAATGTCAATCCGAAGAATATAATAGTGCTGCGTAGAATATTTTGTGGCTCATGCTAGAGATACATATTGATATTGCAAGAATTGTTGGCACAGGTTTGATTTGGTGATTTCTACTCCGTAGAAGGATGGAAACAGCGCTCGAAGCCACCAACGTTCAAACAGCGGAAGATCATAATAAGTGTTGCGCCAATTGGCGAATTTTCGAGGAATTTTGTACGATAATTTAATTTTGGTTTATCTTGACAGACTGAGGCTAGCTACCCTCAATAATCTATCCAAGGAATAATGCTCCGCGAGCTGGGCAGCAATTCTCCAAGAGAGCGTGTTCGCACGTGACCTAGTTAGTTACCTAACGTTCCGTGATGATTTCATCCTTGCTGGGCAAGAGAGATGCGCTTGACCAACGAATGTCAACCCACCCGTTGCGCAACCTTCTGATTTTCCGAGTTTGAATATGCGATAAATGTTTTAGCCCACCCGTTACTATTCTTCTGGCTTCTCCGAAGCCTGTGTTTCCAATTTTTCAGACTTGAGGTTGCAACAATGCTCTTTTTCAGGTTTGGACGCTCTCTACCAGCCCGATTCCCGAGTTCTTCAGCTAACAATATTTTGCTAACTTTTTCTTTGCACACAGTTTCTTCAAGACACTCACAAACCACACAGTCACAATTGAGCTCAAGAATGATATACGTATACGCGGCACTCTCAAAAGCGTTGACCAATACCTGAATATCAAACTGGACGACATTGAGGTTCTTGACCTGGATCAATACCCGCACCTCTCCAGCGTGAAGAATATTTTCGTTAGAGGCAGTGTGGTGCGATATATTGTCTTGCCGCAGGCTGAGGTAGACCGGGGATTGTTGGAGGATGCAACAAGGAGAGGTACGATTTCTTTTGCTTCTTGTTGTTTTAAATACCCTGGCTGTTATCATGCTGGTTGTAGGATGTACATGTACTAGGAGATAAAAACCTATAACTAACGTCTGTCCTCCTTTAGAAGCTGCGAATCAAGCGAACAAAGCTCGGTGATTTTAGATAGATATTACTTTGCGGTGAAATGACGTTACGAATGGGAAGAAATTGACTCTGCGAGTGCCCGTTGCAAGGAAGGCATGGTTGCCCACTCCGGATCCAAGTACGCACTGAGAATTAAACTACGGAGGAATACGAGGGGAAAGGGTGCAAGATGATAGAGATATTCTCGAAAGGTTCTTCAACCAGGCAGAGCTGCGCGTTTGATCTGTCGCTGACCCTGCTAGGTTATATTTGGGCCGAGAGTTCCCTGCGAACCTCATTTCTCTTTTAATATGATGCAGCAGCATTGCAATCAATTGCAAAGCACAAGAATAAAGATGATATCCACAACAACCGATGCGTTTATGAGCGTCCTCATTTCCCAACTACTTCCAGCCAATCCAACTCGATAGTATGGCACACACGAAGTAGCAGGATGTATTATTATATATGTAGATAGAACCGCAGGTCCAACTGTAAATTCCTGGAAATACTTCTGAATCCTCAATCCCCCCGGTATAGGACATTGTAGCGCGAATCCATCCCGAGGTCACCTTGGGTTGTGTCACGTGTCTTCGCGTCACTCAACCCGCCAAAACCACCCTCGAACGTGGTGGCTGAGGAGCAAGATAGCATTCAAGGAATTTCACCGGCCCACGCCAACCTCCTTAGGGCGATGCAGATCGACTAAGAGAAATCGACTGTCATCTTCATATTGTCGTTTCGTCGCTTGAAATAGTTACGCTCGCTTCCGTCCTCCGATAATGAACCCACGCATCCGTTAACATCCTGTGGAATTGTTGCCGACGGCCGTTGATTCCTCCCCCTCGCTGGTTACCATCTCCAAACACTAGCAATGACATCCACTTCGCCTTATTTCAATGCTAATAGGAATCGTGGCCGTCAAGCCTCGAAATCTACCCAGCCATTCTCCAAGCGAAACGGAGATAAACGGAACACGTCCATTCTGAATTTCTTCAAAAAATCAGACACTCCACCAAAAGCGTCACAGAATCGGATACCAAACTACATAGTCAGATCACACGATAATGAAAAAAAATCTGCATCTGCAACCGATATAGGTGGATCTGAGAGCTTGTTCTTTGAAGAAGACGTTGAACAGGGGAACGTTCTCGGTCACAACTTCGAACACCTTCCAGGCCCGGACAGCCCTAGCTCAGCTTCACTACCCTCCGGGGGGTTTTGGGAGACAGCCGGAAGCTTTGATGATCGGGATAGATACAATGAAAACTACAATACTGGCCAAAAAAGACGAAGGGTGGGCAGTACTGATCACGCGGGGACCGCTGCCGTTGATAACGACGCAGGAACCTCGGCGTCTACAGCATCCAAAACTACGCGGATCGGTCCATTTTTGGACGAGTCAGACAGTGAACAAGAATATATTAGTGGATACAACGAAAGTTTTTGTCCAGTATCCCGGACAGAGACTGTAGCGAGGGAAAATGAATTCGATTGCAACGTAGCAACAGACTCATCAAATGAATGTGATCCAAAGTCCACGAGGATGGGAGTCGCTGTTGCTGCTGAGTGTCCCTGTTTACCCAACTATGAAGGTAGTGACACCAATGAACTGCGAGAGGTGGGATGCCTTCATGAACAACCTTTGGAAAAGTATGATGAACAACTGCTGGGCTTAGGTAAGACCACATTGATCCAAGAGACGGACCCAGGCGTTCCAGGACTTTTTGATGATACAAGAACTGCAGTCTGTCCGATCTGCAGTGAGAGCCTTATTGGTATTGTTGACGATGTACGTTATGCCCTAATTTAACACCTGCAAGGCTAATTAAAATATCTAGGACGTGTCCCTCCATGTGAATAGCTGCCTAGACGGAAACCGAACAACGATACCCAGTGAGATACGAACCCCTACTTCCGAATCGAAGTCAAATATCTCCATGGCGAGATTGAACAAAGCCGCCATTCCTCGACCGGGACAGAGAAACCCTTTCACCATAGAGTCGAAAGGGAAAGAATCATCCGCTTTCTCTAAAATAATGTCTGGTAACGCGGAAGATGCTGCATGGGCAGCGGCTGCTGCCAAAGAGGAGGCATCGAGAGGTAAACAGGCATATGAACGCACATGCCCGTTTTACAAAATCCTCCCTGGATTTTCTATCTGTGTCGATGCCTTTAGATACGGCGCTGTTGAGGGTTGCCGTGCGTACTTTTTGAGCCATTTTCATAGCGACCATTATATTGGCCTTACATCTTCTTGGTGTCATGGCCAAATCTATTGCAGCACAGTCACGGGCAATCTAGTGCGGCAGCAGCTCAGGGTAGACCCGAAGTGGATTACCGACCTCGATTTCGACAAGACGTTTGAAATCCCACAGACAAATGGTGCCTTGGTCACCATGTTGCCTGCCAACCACTGCCCAGGAAGTTCAATATTTTTATTTGAAAAACGAATTAACATGGGCCCGAAACTAAAACTTCATCGAATACTTCATTGCGGCGACTTCAGGGCATGCCCGGCCCATGTTCAGCATCCTCTACTACGCCCAGACGTTGTCGATTCGTTGACTGGTAGACTCAAGCAACAATTAATCGATGTCTGCTACCTTGATACAACATATCTGAATCCTAAATATGCATTCCCCAACCAGGACGATGTTCTCGCAGCATGTGCAGCAGTCTGCGCAGATTTAGCTGCAACGCAACATGCTGATTCAGATGATACAACAGGCAACCTAGTGATGACTACCCAGAGAACCATGATGGATTTCGGGTTCAATATCCCACAAGCACCGACTCGGCTAGCGGACTCAAACTCGAAGTCTCGAGGTCGTTTACTTGTTGTCATTGGAACTTACAGCATCGGCAAGGAGCGGCTATGTGTGGCGATCGCACGGGCCTTGAGTTGCAAAATATATGCCCCAGCGTCAAAAATACGGATATGCGCGTGCTTAGAAGATGCCGAACTTTCCAAACTTCTTACGAATAACCCTCTAGAAGCCCAAGTCCATATGCAGACCCTTATGGAAGTACGTGCGGAGACACTTTTCGACTACCTCGATTCTCTCAAACCGCACTTTTCTCGAGTTGTTGGATTCCGTCCCACCGGTTGGAACTACCGGCCCCCCGCAGGAAGGATCACGGACAACCCCACAGTATCTTCGGTCTTATACTCTGATTCCTGGAAGCCTCGATTTGACACTAAAGACCTCATTCCTCAACGTGGAAGCAACCACCAAAGCATGTGCTACTCAGTTCCGTACAGTGAACATAGTTCTTTTAGGGAATTGACAATGTTTTGCTGTGCTCTGCGGATCGCTAAAGTCATTCCCACTGTTAATGTCGGGAGCAAAAGGAGCCGAGAGAAAATGAAGCTATGGGTGGAAAAGTGGGAAATTGAGAAAAAGAAAAACGGCTTGTTTAAGGTGGATAATGAGGCAACTAGATGGTAAGCTCATGGGGTCGAAGGCGATATGTACATGTACATGTACCTTTTCGGTAATTGGTGTCAATGCTTGGAAGATTCGTGAGAAAGCAGGCAACTCAATCGTGTTGGGATGCGTGCCTTCACCCCATCGTCATGCAGTAAATTTTACACGACGATAATTTGTGTCTTCTTTTTTCCTTTACGAATATTGCTCTTCTGTTCTCTAATTTCCCTTCATATGGCCGATCCAACACAGCCGGCCGGAATAGAACTCCCCCGGCTGCTATACCCGGAAAAATCCCACTAAATCACGTGTCAGCACTTTCTGTTACCCGCAACGATTCCAATTCTCCCAATCGCACGATGTGCACCAATCGGGCCAAAGAGTCGCGGGGAAATGCATCTCGGTGCTGTCATCGGCAAATAAATAATGGCTGAGGAGATTCGCTTTGTTCAAGTTTGCTAGCCATCGCATGCCAGTTTTCCCGACTAATGCTCCTGACTAGAAGTTGTGCGAACAACAGCACCAATTCTCATTTTTCTTTTTCCACGCAGGCTATTGACGAGTTTCATGCGGTCTCCCCAATCGGCCAACGTATGACTTGCTGGTATTAAAGCTCACTGCGGTATCTCTTTAGTTTCTGGTTAACAGACGTCTAAAGATTTGGAATAAATCGAGTTTAATCCATTTGAGCTAGACCAAATACTCTCACTTCTCATGCATCACCGAGTTTGATTTGATTCACTCAAAAGGGCCCATTAGTCTCGTATTCTCCGTCAAAGCAAAAATGATTCTCGCTTTCATTTTAAGTCCTTATACCTTGCTCTACGTTTGTGCTCTATTTTATCTCGTTCCCTATCTGCGGCGATGGTACCTCCACGATATTCCTGGCCCTTTTGCGGCGTCATTCTCAAATCTATGGCTTATGTATCAATGCCGCCGAGGAAGACGATATAGATCCGTGGACGATGCTCATAAGAAGTATGGTACTTTTGTGAGATTACAGCCACATCATGTCTCGATAGCCGATCCAGATGCTATACCAATTATTTATGGGCACGGGAATGGTTTCCTGAAAGCGTGAGTCTTTTATATTAGCTGGCTTCTTCTAAGCACTATGCTATGAACTGCAGTCAACACATTTTTGGCTTTGTTTGTTAGTGGCATCCAGCAGTGGATGTAATCGCTAACCCTCCGGGGGACTAGGGAGTATTATGACGCATTTGTATCTATTCGCCGCGGCCTCTTTAATACCCGCGATCGGGCAGAGCACACCCGGAAGCGCAAGACCATTGCTCATACATTCAGTGCTAAGTCTATCGGGCAATTTGAGCAATACATTCATGCGAACCTTGAAGAGTTTGTTCGGCAATGGAATCGGATTTCTGACATGCAGCACAACCCAAAGACTGGATATGCTTCAATCGATGCTCTACACTGGTTTAACTATCTCGCATTTGATATCATCGGTGACTTGGCATTCGGCGCCCCTTTTGGCATGCTAGAGAACGGTCGGGATGTTGCCGAGGTTCGAAAGTCCCCTGATGGTCCTCCAACGTATGCGCCGGCGATCCAGGTTCTTAATCGACGTGGAGAGGTTTCAGCTACGCTAGGGATCTTTCCAGCACTTAAGCCTTGGGCTAAATTCCTTCCGGATCGGTTCTTCCGCGACGGCCTTGAGGCTGTAGAAGAACTTGCAGGTATCGCTATTGCCCGTGTATCCGAGCGTCTTCGTCCTGAAGTCATGGCAAATAATACACGTGTGGACCTGCTTGCACGGTTAATAGAAGGACGTGACGAGGTTGGCTCTAAACTTGGACGAGAAGAACTCACTGCAGAGGCATTGACCCAGCTGATCGCGGGGTCCGATACCACCTCCAACACGGCTTGTGCAATGCTCTACTGGGTTTTGAAGACTCCTGGGGTTAAAGAGAAGCTCCAACAGGTTCTTGACAATATCATTCCGAGCGAGGTAGAAGTCCCGTCATATGCGATGGTGAAGGACATCCAATAGTATGTGCTCTGTTTTCTTTAAGCCATATTTAGTGCTGTTCAATGATGGACTAATGGATAATACTAGCCTGTCGTGGGTCATCTTGGAGACGATGCGCATACACAGCACTTCTTCCCTTGGTCTTCCTCGGCTGATCCCGGAAGGGGTATCGCCTGTCATGATTCACGGCCGTGTCTTCCGCCCGGGAACCGTCCTTTCCGTTCCCTCGTACACAATTCACCACTTGACAAGGATCTGGGGACCTGATGTGGAGGAATTTGTCCCAACACGGTGGGATCCCCGTCGCTTGACCAGCGAACAAAAAGCTGCCTTCATCCCATTCAGCACAGGACCACGTGCTTGCGTTGGGCGAAATGTGGCGGAAATGGAGCTGCAATGTATGGCTGCTACAGTTTTCAAGAACTTCGACTTTGAGCTTCAACAAGAGGGTCCATTGGAAACGAGAGAAGGCTTCTTGAGAAAGCCACTTGAGTTATTTGTTGGCATAAAAAGGCGGCATGGATAAACTGTTTCTTCAATTCGTATGGTAGTGTGTGTGTATAGCTTAACGTGATTCCCGAGTGTGGCAGTCAACTGCTGTCTGGATGGAACGTGATATACACACGCACATACGCGCATACATATATATTAATATATTTGACTGAAACTGATGCAATTCATTTGTATGTGACCTCTATTTGTACAGTACATTTGAAATTGTGTATCATGAGAGTCAGAATGCGCGTATTTCACTTGTCAGATCATGCTTCATGGCTTGTCATTTCAGGATATTTAGATAGCCCGCGGGTATCGTATAGTGAACTTATAATTTTAACTCCTGAGAATTAGAAGTGCATCAAAATACCTAGAAATGAGTTTGACCAGAGAGATACAATGAATGAAAATTTCTGGTCGAGATTCAGCACCAGGAGATTCGCGTGAATAATGTGCGAACCCTCTTAGTTGAAGCACTATGTGCAGATCATACAACCAACGCGCCGCACCCATGCGAGCCTCTGGCCCCCGTCTCCCTCTCCCCTTTCTCCTTCCCTATCAAGTACATTGTAATGACTGTAAGGACTCAAAGTGAGCGCGGCGAAACTATGTTGAACATCTAGTTTCAATGAATGCTCTAAAGAAAGTGCGGGGCATTTAGAACTAAGCCCATGAGAATGCCACCTAAGGTGCCTGCGATGGGGATAGTGGCAATCCAGGATAGAAGAAGTAGACCGACTCGTTGCCAGTTGACCGCCTTGACAGTGCCGTTGCACAGCCCTACACCCACAGTGGCGCCAGTGATACACATAGACGTGGACACGGGAAGCGAGAACTGTGAGAAGATAAGGACAGTAATGGCAGCGCCCATTTCCATAGAGCAGCCTGCAATGGAAGAAAGAGAGTCAACAGATGCAACGGCAGAACTAAGGAGTAGGGAAAAATACCTCTGCTAGGCGAATGATATGTAATCTTGTTGCCCATCACTGTCGGAAATCAGAAGAGTTAGCTATAGAAATAGAAAGGTTAGATAAACAATTCTGCCCACCCTTCATGATGTTGTAGCCATAGGTAATGAGGCCGAGCGAGATGGACAACGACAAAACTGCAAGTTGCCAGACAGGGACAGGAGCCTTGGAAGCCGCAGCATTCCCCGTAGACCAGGCAGAGTAAATAACTGCCCAGGGTCCAACCGAGTTTCCAATGTCGTTAGCTCCATGTGCGAAGGACGCAGTGCAAGCAGTAAGGACCTGAACAAAGGAATAGGTATGTTCCACTTCGTTAGGGTACTTTTTTGCGTGGGAATAGACCCGCTGCATCCGTCTGCCTTCGGGTGTACCAGAAATACCAGCCTGAGCGGCGTGAATATCGTAGTGCATACCGTAGAGCGCTCCACAAACAATCATGGCAGGAATTCGCTTCGCCATGATCTTGATATTGTGAGTCTCATATATCTGACCTGATCCTAGAGGATTCTCGTGGAGTGTTCGCATCGCCCACCCTAAAGGACCTCTCTTAGTTCGGAGTTTTGCATGTAGCTTGTCCTTGCCCTCAGCAACAAGTGCCTTGTATGTAAGTTGGGTCGTTTCACTAGATGCCAGGGCTTTGGCTTCGATGGGAGCTGCGGTGCCGCCGTTGAATTTATGATCATATTCAGGTGACCCTGGAGACGGAGAGGGCGTTGTCTCTGGATCCGATTGAACGACGGCGTAGTTGGGAACATTGGCCATGTCCGCAACAGCAAGACTTTGACGATTGAAGAGCGTTGGCCCGAAAATAAACATCCACCATTTGATACCATGGTCTCTCCTGATAACCTTTCCGTGAACAAATGGAACAAAAAATATTGCAGAGAGTATGGATAGTCCAGCTCCAGTTCCTAGAGAGACAGCAGCAATAAACCATCCGGGTTTCTTATTCAGACCCAAATTTGGCGACCCTTTGTAGATGATAGACAGGGTACAAACGGTGCCCGCAATGAGGAAGAAAAATGGTGAACTGTAGACAGCCCATGGCACCGGGCTTTTGCGGATATGCACAACAAGTTTGATGAGCATAAAGATGGTCGCGGCGAAACCAGCAGAAATCGCAGGCGCCATTGCCAGACCGGCGAAAATTGCGCCCAGACCTTTACCATTATTCCAGCCCCATTGTACAGCGGAGGCTCCGACAGTCGCGACGCCGACACCAGCAACAGCAGAGACGAGGGAGTAGGTTGAGGAAACATGAGCAGAGTGCCGTGTGCACCACATAACCCAAGAAGACGCGGCTGCAAGGGCACATGTGAAAGCGAGCATCTGAACTCCAGCATTCTCACGGAAGGCAGCGTTGGGGATAATGCCGTTTTTTATGGTGTCTGCCGTGCGTGCACCAACTGTGATGGCACCGAGCATTTCGAATATGGTGCCAAAAACCATTGCCTGCCTATACGAGACAGAGCGCGAGGATACGCTGGTTGCCCATGCATTTGCCACATCGTCTTGCCAAAGCTGTCAGTTTCGGGAACCATTGAACATTTGAGATTTCTTGACACGTACTTGCACCATTATTATAGGCGTCGAGTATGGCAAAGAATGTGCCAATAGCAAATATATACGTGTAATTATCCAACACCATTGTGGTGATTACTGCATAGACCAGGGCAAAAAGTAAATAGATATGGAAAATAAGATTGTCTGACTGGTATATAGAGAAGATCGGGATTCTTCAACTGGAAATGAGGAGCGAGACCAACGTTTTTATATCACGGTTCATCTGCTCTCTTATATGATTTCCCCCTCCCTCTCCTCAAGGTTTTCCCTGTTAATGCTACGGGGCATCCGCACATGAAAGTCATCATTGCACAAGTCTTGTGGATCTAATGAGAAGTGACAAAGTATCCCAGCGGATTCACTTGTCGCTTGAGCCACAGGAGTGCTGAGTATGGTGGCCGCGTTGACAACAGTCGCATGTAGTTCAAGAACCGGCATCCCTCGTTCATGGCTGACAGGAAATAACGGAGAGAAATAAATCCCTCAGCAAAATGATCGCGTCGGTCTGTCTGCCTGAGCATTGGGGCGAGGGTTTATAGAGCCTTGGAAACAATCTTTTGACAATTAAGCATCCGCGAGGTCGTCAACATGAAGTGGCCGACTCCAATAAGATATACAGAACCTCGCACGTGTGGTAGAGAGGAGCATGTCCTCCCATCCCCTGAAACAATCGGCAACACGCGATGGTGGCTTCGGCTAAGCTTTTTCAGCACAGACGCCACGCTTGCAAGGTCTGTTACTAGCGCGCTTTTTTCTTGCGGTGATCCAAACCAAAATAATGTTCTTGATTTGAAAATTGAGCGTAAGGCAGAATCCTTAGAACGCCAACCAATCGGAGATAGTTAAGCTTTCTTTCTCCCCGCAAGGAAGCCCCCTTTTGCTTTAGGGGCAATTGCGTCAATTAACTCTCACAATCCTACCAGCCTTAGGACTTATGGTGTGCTGGGTGAAAATTATGCTTCGCATGCATGTGTGTACTTCCAAGGCAGAATTCGGCAAGAGTCCAACGCAAAAGCATAACAAAATCTTCCTTTCAAGCCATTCATGTGGTGATGGTATGTAGATGAAAAATGAATTGGTGGTTGGAATGGGCGAAAGAAACGGGAGAAAATGAAGTAGCAAAAAGGCAGAAGAGCCTGCGGGTTGAGAGTGGGGTAACAAAAAGATTCACGTAGTCAGAAAAGCCGAAAAATTAGAAATCGCTGTAGAATAGATATTTCTAGGTGTTAATGTAATTTCCATGCCATCCTCGAACTAGTTGCTGGGTTATTTGTCAGATTCGGGAAATTTCCCAAAGCCATCCTCGACGAGATCACCGACAATAGCTGGCTGATCAATGACATCATCAACCCCGACCTTCGGTTCATTCGCAACTGTTTCCTCGGTTCCTTCAGCTCTGCGATGCGGTGGGATGAAAATATCATAATACCGTGGCATCGCGAAGCCTAACAGTATTGCGAACAGGCATATATGAGCCAAAATAAAACCTGCAATCATCAATGGGTCGTACCGCAATGTGTGGAATTGCGGGTAAGCGAAGCTGAAGATTATTGCGAGGATAGGAGCGCTAATATATCGAAGCAACAAAGGCCAGAAACGTGGGATACGCCAATTACCCTTGCGGCTACTAACAACGAGGTTAAGGTCACGACGGAGTTGATTTCCCTGATAAGGAAGCGTTAGATCTTTCTGTTGACGCATGTAAAGATGGTGTTGTTTGATGGGAATTTTCAACTTACAGAGTAGAAAGCAAGATACCAGAATCGCGCAAGGAAAATATTCTTGTGCCACAAGCTGGGCGCTTTTATGTCGGGCGTCTTGGCAAGAAGAACCGAGAGAATGGAAGAGAAGATGTAGAAGCCAAAGCCGGCGCTTGCACCAGCACTGGGATTTTCAAGACCATGGGCGACGCTGATACCAATGATCTGCCCACCGAAATATCCTATGTTGTAGCTCACGAAAGCCGGTAGCCCTGTCTGGGAGGTGACATCAGTCCAGCGGTATACAACTGTGGCACTAACGAGCTCAGACCACACAACGAAAAGCAAGGCGACATTGTTGATCCACTTGTCTATTCCATCAAGGAGATAGTAGCCAAACTCCGTACAATATGGCAGACACATGAGAAATGATAGTATGGTGAGAAATGTAACAACGACAGGACGGGAATATTTCACTCCCGCGTCAACCGCCAGCGTCGCGCAGGCATCCAGCATCACGAAGGCCGAACTAAAGCCTAGGACGACAAGCGTGAAAAACAAGAGAACCGCCCAGAAGTTGGCTCCTGGCATGTGGAGTACCGCTTCAGGGAGAGTGAGGAATCCCACGACAAAGGCGCCCAATTGTTCATTCTCATCCGGCCAACGGCGTAGGTACCCGATAACACCGAAGATAGCGAAGGCGGCGACGTTTTCGAAAAGAACATTGCTCCCGCAGATAAGAATTGCATCCATCACAGCATTTGAATACTTTGCATTATAGGAGGCGTACGACGTAAAATAGCCGAATCCAATGCCAGTAGAAAAGAAGACTTGCCCTACAGCGGTTTGCCAGACTTTTGGCGTTGCGAGTTGCTCGCCCCTCCATGTAGCCCAGAGGAGTTTGACACCTTCACCAGCATTCTCAAGAGAACAGGAGCGGCCGACTAGAATAATCGTGGTGACAATCGGGAGTCCCATGGTCCAGTAGACAACCCGGCCGGTCAGGCCCACACCACGGAAGATTGACACCCAAACCAGGAACCAGATAAAAACACTCCAGCCAACAGTTTCACCAATGAGATGAATGCCGGGATACTGAGTATAGGCAGCAACTGCGCGATTCCCAACTGTTAGACTGCCTGGGATTGGGTCTACATTCTGGACCACATCCTGATTGTAAAACTCCTCAATTTTGCCTTCCCAAGGCAAGGGACTGATAAAGGAGTTGCGGAAATAGTTCATAATCCACGCTAGGTTGACGGTGAAATATTGGGTGACCAAGAAACTGACAATGACGGGACCCAAGCCCACGCCTTTCAATCGCGGGTGAACATTGTTGAAAGCGATGACACTTCCACCGCGGTAGGCCTGGCCGATAGATATTTCAAGGATGAGTGCGGGGATAGCGACGACGATAACAGCAATCAAGTAGGGGATAAACCACTGAACACCGTAGTTGTTGTAAACGACGGAAGGATATCGCAGCAGGTTCCCTTGCCCAGCGCATCCACCCATGGCAGCGAGAAGAAAGGCTGCGCGTGAGGGCCATTGATCGCGACCATCGGCGGATTTTGCAGGTGGGGGAGCGATCCAGGCGACAGCCCTCTTGAGGTATTGGACCAAAGCCATGATGGGCCTGGTGTAGAGGGACGAGGACGCGAAACGACGAGAGGTATTCGCGGTTTCATGAAGGCACAAACAAGTCAGGAAGCGCAAAAACGAGTATTTCCCATAGGCCGCAGAAGAACGAGGCGGCGGAAAGAGGGAGGAAGAAAGTGAAGGGGGGGAGGTAGCGCAAGATAAACGACCAGATTCACCAGAACCTTGACCCGATGATGTCGGCGAGAGCAGTTAGTTTTTGAGTCGGTAAAGAGTGGAAGAACTTGGCGACGAGGATCACCAATGAAACCAGGGTGGACAGTGGATGTATAGAATCATGACGTCGTTTGGCCAAGGTGCGGCCTGCGCAACCATGTCCCTCTCACGCAGTCTCACCAAGCGCCGCTCCCCAGGGGCGGGATGGCAGCGCGGAGTGGCTGCACCACATCGGCGGCATGGCTGGGCGGGCCCGCTTTATGTGCTCGGAGCGTGGAACGGGCGAGTAACCCCTGTTTGCGCTGTGCTGATTTGTTGAGGACTCTGTGCAGCTAAACGGCCGGCGCTGGGGCATCCCATCCCATCATAGTGGAGCGGGTGGAGGCGTGAGAACCCAGCCCTGCGACTCGACGTTGCGGATAACTAGCTGATAGAGGGCTTGGGGACACAGTCACACAGGTTGCGTGCTCCATGCAGTCGGGACTAATAAGGGGCAAGAGACAAACTTTGCAGAGGAGGAATATAATCCCAGCCGGCCAGATAGATCCCAATGACCAGGAAGTAGTAATCACTTTCCGAGGCCCTGAGGCAGAGGGTGGATGGAGCCAATGATCAGACAGTGCTTTAAGGTTGCCGGTGCATTTCCAAGCGGTTGGATTTAATTGGCGTTTGTTTGTGCGTCCATCCCAATCCACTGTTCTCAGATATCCGGAGGTCGCCATCGCCTGCTAGGCTGAAACTGAGATTTTGATGGATCCACTTGCAGATTTTTCACGGGCAATTCTGGGATCTTTTGTGTCCAGAATAATACGGCTTGCGATTCAAGCAAATGTGTGAAATAGAATAGAACACAACACTTGTTAGATAGTTTCCTCTAAAACCTCGACATTTCCTCAGTATTTAATATCGAGGTCAATCGAGGTCAATCAAATCGCAAAAATGGTCAGCCAGGAGTCAGGCCTTGTTATGTTTATACTTTGAATAATGACAATGAAGGTGAAACTGAGCTCAATGAACTTTGTTGGAGTTTTGAAATCCACTGCGTAGTAACTAGTTAACTACCATATCAGATAAAGTCGACGTTCATTGAGACACCTGTCACTACTATGTAACTACATGTATATATGCCTTGGGAAACAAATATTTAACCGCTCTCTGCTTCTTCCCCCTCATCTAACCGTTGAGCAAGCACTTGACAGGGCCATTCGCCTTTCACCTTCAGACTCTCGAGCCGTTTAAACCCTTGAGACTCGTAATATTGAACCAATCTGCCGTCGTCGCCCGCATAGCAATCCACCCGTAGCAATGAGATTCCAGCCTTTTTGGCAACATCACGGGCATGTTCTAAAAGGCGTGTGCCAATCTTGCTGCCAGCGCATCGTCGATCCGTGATTAATAACCGCACATAAAGTTCGGGCTCAGAGATAGCTGGCACATAAGGGACTCTCTCCCCAAGAGCAAGCGCTCCTACTATGACCCCCGGAGTTTCGCCGCCCTCGGTTTGAGAGTTGATATTGATGGTTCGATTTTGGCCCGGCGTGGGCGTGTCATCAGCAGCCTTGATAGCGAGCCAAAGACCATGCCCCGTTGTTGCGAGTTCTATACCTTGTTCCACCCGTTGCGGATTCTCGGAAAACAATGCTGTCCCCCATTGCCCAGTTCTGCCCTGCGATTCCAGCCATTTCACTGCGGTATCTAGCAGATGAAGAACCGCCGGAACATCATCAACGCCTCCCCGTACAATAGTCAGGTCGTGACTTTCCGTGGAATTCGTGCTATAAAAGATTTTAGTTTATGAAAAGCTAGTGTTACTTCTTTACTCTTCAAAATTATTGTCTATTTGCCTTCTCATCTATTTCTGCTTGAATAGGGCGATACTTCGCGTGGTAGAACTTACTTTGACGCCATTTATTCACAATATTTCAATTTGAAGAGCGAGGTTGAATATTCTCTATACAAAAGATTTGAGAAGATTTTTAATAGAATATAGCTTTGCTCTTATGAAAATCATCGGATTAAAAGTGAGGAGAAATTGCAATAGATTAATGCCTGGCTCGATTCCGTAATGTCAATAAATCTCCGATGTTATTGCTGCTGCCTGATTTTCTAAATGCGGAGTTTACAGCATATATTGCCCATCTTTTGACTGACTAGTAAGTAAACTTTACAAGCTGGCTTGCTTTCTAGTTTTCTCTCTCCTTCTTCTAAATATCAATGGTCTCGCTGTATCTTTTATCTAGACTTATGAAACAATTTACTATTAGCTACAGAGCTTGATCTGACGCCCTCACTCATCATAGTATACATAGAATAGACCTTACAGCTACTAGAAATACATCAAAAGTCAGCTTATTCTCACCTTTTTCCTCCCGCAAATTTTCATTCTCTCAATGGTTCTACACTTCTTCCTCGGGCTCTGCATTTCCACACGCACATCGCTTCCACGCGTCTTTCTTCTCGAGGAAGACTCCAGGTGCTCGTCGATCAGCTCGTCTTCAAGGAATGCATGGAGCGCGTACACATCGATGGGCGGCCGCAAATGGTGTGTATCCATGATCCAGTGCTTATCGGAAAACAGTTGATGGATCCAACTCTCATTCACCTTCATCATTTCGAAGTTCCAAGCGCTGCTTTTAATGCAGATGCCGCGAATTTGAAGTAAAGAATTTTCTGCTGCGCAGACTGGATAGATTCGACCTCCGAATGCACGCGTTTCCCAACCGGTACCAGCCTCGCGACATGTGATTCCAGGAGGAGTTTCAAATGGCTCACCGTCAGGGCGTAGTTTGCCTTCGTGAATACACCGGAATTCCAGTACATGCGCTAATTCATGGCACAGCAATACTGCTAGAAAGAAGAGGCCGGCGAGTTTTTGACTGTCTCTCAGCGCACGGTCCTTGAGAAGCCGAATGAGATTGTAGTCTAAGACGATCAAATCTGATGTAACATTGGGGCGTAGAGTTGTTTGCGCGAAAGAACAGGAATTCATTTCCATCTCAGGATCGAAGTCAATGTCAGGCATCACGTTTTTGACCTGACAAATAACTTCATCCTTTGATAGCTCAAGCTCTTCATTTGTATCAAGCCACGCTTCTGTAGGGCAATGATGCTGACGCCGGACAAATATCCGGAGTGACGCCCAATGTTGAATTATAATTCGCGAGGCAAGGAGTAGAGCCGGTTCAATGAGCTTGTACGTTCTATCAGTGACAGGGGTTTGTTTGCAGAGCATTAAGAATCTAGCTCGTGGGAATAGGTTCTCAATTTGAAGACTGCAGAACTCATGAGGGTAATCACTGTAGTCTTCAAGAATGAAGTCTTCATCGCGAAAAGCAAATGCCGTGTCCTCAGTATGTGTGTTTGCCATATTTGCTTTATAGACGTATTTCTGAGACTTCAACAATGAAGAAATTAAGAAAGAGAAAGAGAAATATAAGAGATTCTCAGTGCTGAGTTAATAATATCTTGACTTTGTTTCAATATTATCACTGACACTGTAACTTAGCTGCTATGTTAATCGACCTGTGCCTGCTTTCAACTTTATCTACTACGGCGGCCTATAGTGACATATGTGTCAAATGCTATGGTTGATTTAAGTAGCGGAGACTCTTGAGAGTCTAACCTATATTAGTTAACGCTGGCTTCTCAGAGGTCCGGAAGTTCATTGCTCCGGCAATGGGGGGTTCACCATTAAGCCCGGCCAAGCCGGCAGTCAGGAGTCTGGCACCGCCTCAAGGGCCCGAGAACGTGCCCTAACTGGTGGGATGGGCGAATTGTCATGCCACAGGTGGGTGTGGCATGCTTCGCATCGCGCCCCCGCATTCCTCAGAGGTTATAACTAACTATATATAGAGTTCAGGCGCTAGTAATAGCACTAGCTATGACTGTGGTATGATCTTTTGATCAAGTAGTTAAGAGGTCCACGCCCCGAGGCCTTTAGGCATTACAAAAAAGATGCAATCTTACAGTTTATACATGTCAGATAGACAATTACATTGACAGACAGTGTTTTTCACTAAGTTACAGACTTAGGTTGTGAAAGCAAATGACTCAGTAACTAATGGATCACGTATGAAATCATCTTCAGTGATAGTAACTCTGAATGTTAAGCCAACCCATGTACCACCAGGTCCACCACGATCTTTAAAAAAAGAAATGTTAGCTTTGTGATATAGACAATTGCACTGATTTGAGATTTGCATTGCTATGACACTGTCACAGGCGCTCTGCGGGAGCCTGGGGGCTGAGATGCCCGGGGGGTTGAGGCCCCATGCCGAGGCTTATAAGTATGAGTGCCAGCCGTCTTCTGGTCTTTTTGGCCTAGTGGTTAAGGCCTCAGGCCCGGAAGGCCTCACACCATGACAGATACACTGCAGTTTATATAAAAAAATAAAAAAGAAGAATTTCTTACCTCTAAAACCGGCCAAGGATTTGCATCTAGCATTATGCAGGCATTGAAGCTTCAAATAATCAATAAATTCATCCTGAGTTCTGGCTGTAGCAAAACCGTATCGTTGTAGCACCTGACTCAAAAGGTGTGGACCTGGTCTCCACATATTCGGCCGTGGAAAGTGAAGTTGATGCATATCAATGTTTGCAGGATTGGGAGATTGACTTGGCACATTGACATCATCAGATTTCAGTGGCATGCTGGCCATGCCAGCTACAACGAGACAGGCAGATGTGAGCAGAGTTGTAAACTTCATACTGAAGATTGAGAGTGTATGCGCTTAGTAGATGTATTAGCATGCACAGCGTGCGTAATGCTTTAACACAGGGAAGATGGTTGAATTTAAAGTGATTGTGATAGAATTATATCATGACAAGTTGACTGACTCCCTCCGGTTGCCCGGATTAGCATTATTAACTCGACCCAAGGAACAGGCAGGTTAGAGATCTGAACCGTGAAGAAGCTCGGCTCTTCGGGCATCCCATGCCTATTTTTTGAACCCACTCCCGAAAAACCCGGCTCGGGTTAGCGGGTTTAATTAAGTGAACCCGGGAACCCAGCTTTTCAGGCAGCGGTGATCTATTTTTTCAACGTGACCCAAGTAAAAACAACATTAGCCCGGATGATTGCAGATTCAAATCTGGTTCAGATTATAGCAGTGATGACATAGCAGATTGAGCCAGAAGCATTTCATAGACAGAAAGAGTGGCGTGCCTGAATTCTTGAGAATATAATTGTAACAGATGACACTTCATGCAGGCCTGTATACTGAGCTAAAATCTATAAGTAACTATAAATGCTGAAGTAACTACAGGTGCTAAGTGTGACTGACAGAGAGCTGATCATCTTATTATCTTTTTAATCTAGTGACTTTCTAATTGCTCAGAGATTGCAGGTTTGATTCTGAGATGTGATAAGTGTGACAGATATAGATCTGAATCTCATAAAACTTATCTCAGTAGATTCAGACTCTTTGCAGAAAGCAGAAAACTTAATCTCACTTAGTATCTCACTTAATTTTATTATATAAGCTGATCTTGCAGATCTAATCTATATCACTATTTAATCTTATATAATATATCTTTTTTTATAATTTAAAATCACTTTTCTTTTTTAATTATTAATTATTTATGCTATAAATAATTTTTAATTAATTATAGAATAATTCTTTTTATATTATAATTTTCATATATAAAGATGAGTTTATTAATTTTATTAATAATTATAATTTTTCTTCTAAAACTAATATTATAACAGAGAATTCTACTTAGTTTAATATTTTATTAAAATACTATCAGTATATAATTATTTTATTATCACTTATTTTATAAATATAATAAGTTTAATATCTATAATATAATTTAACACATGTTATAATATCAGAATATTAAAAAATTTATAATATAGAATAGAAATTATAGAAACTTAATTACTCAGATATTTTATATAATTCAAAGATTATCTGAGCTGATGTAAGATCTTGTATCTTACTCAGCTTCTTATATAGTAATTAACTATTACTATCTATCATTACTAAGTGATGAATCACTTTCATACAAAGATGTTTATAGAATTCTCTTTATAGAAGTGATATTACAATCAGCTGTGTGAAAATGTTATTTACTGAGATATTAGCAGTTTAAGTAAAAGTTATCTCAGTTTTATTCATAATCACATTCTCTCTCATCAGATCTGACTATACTCATGTATCAGATATCTGTCATCACATCTCTCTCACTTAATTAACTGAACTGAGATAGTGTAATATTCAGCTCAATCTAACTTCATTCTCAAAGAGAATGAGGTTTTTTCTTTACTTGAGTCAGCTTTTTTTGATGAGAGCTTGGCATTTTTCAATTTTTATTTGAGTTAAAAAATCATATGAAGGAGCTGACTCAAATCATATGAAAAAGCTCAGTAAAGTTATGAGAAAAGCTCATTTCAATCATGTGATTCTAGCTGAGTGATTAGATCAGATAAAGTTCATCACATGACTTTATTCAGCTTTATTTGATTACAAACTTTTCAATTATGTGACTTGCATCATCACTACACATCTATTATATAATAGATATAAATATTATTTTAACTCTAGATGTATACATCTTCTTTGATTCACTTTATTCTCTTTTTGATCACAGTCAAAAACTTACAGTTATATAGATTATATAAGTATTGAAAGAATACTTTTTGACAGTGATCAAAAAGCTCAATATTATAGCTTAGTCATCTCATTACTTTTACACTGCTGCTAGGTATTAGTTATCACTGAGTCATTCAGTTCATTATTGATGTCAGTCAAAAATCTTCATCTATTTGAGCAACATCATCTTAACAGTCTTAGGGTTAGGGTTAGGGTTAGGGTTAGGGTTAGGGTTAGGGTTAGGGTTAGGGTTAGGGTTAGGGTTAGGGTTAGGGTTAGGGTTAGGGTTAGGGTT